>JADLZK010003407.1:0-103882 GCA_015847255.1 Hyparrhenia diplandra | reverse complement strand
CATGCCATGGCCTCTTTTATGTTGTGTAAGTAAATGAATCTTGACCCTCGAATCAGAGTTGAATTGTCATCGTGTGATAAAAGGAGTACTAAAGTTGCAATCCAAATTATATTTGACATATCAAATAGAACTGAAATTAAATATACAAAAAATAGTTTAATATATGTGAGCTTGAAAAATAACAAAAAGATAGAATAATAGGGTGAAAAAGACCCATACCATAACATGGCAAATAAGAATTGTCCGGGCTCCTAATATGTCAAAGCTAATGGTGAATTTCCTGACATTCAGCGATGACAGGAGAGGCCAAGGGATACGAATATGCAAAGCGGGATGCATGCCATATAACTCGGCCATGGTGTTAATCAGCAAGTAGTGACTGGTTGGCGCGAATGGTAATGATCCATCCAAAGCAGGCATGCCTCCTATTCGTAGCACAAAGCAGACGGCGGGCTCGGCGAGATGATGATGAGTTAGTGGGGCAGAGGCGGTGACAGCGCACATGACATGGGTTTGGGACTGGCAAGGAAAAGGCGTCGGGAATAAAGCTGCCGAGATGTGTCCAAATTCGCCTGAGTTATGACCGTGACGCTGCCACTTCGAAGCGTAGATCTTCTTCTCGTCCCTCCCTCCGGCCTCCGGGGGTGGTGGCGCACGCGAAAGTTCCTACGGCGGCGTCCCCGGCGGGACAGCCTCGTGCGCCGCCCAGCCGCGCACATATGCATGCCAGCGCCGCCCGTCGCCTGCACCCCCACGCCCATCTGCCTGCCCTGCGCACGCCTGCCTTCGTGGTGCGCGCCCCAACTGCATGCCTTGTCTTATATTCCGGATCCCGAGCGGACGGCGTGCCGTGGAATGAATGGATCAATGATGATCAACGCCAAAATCTATCTATAGTATATGTTGCGTGGCCACGATTATTCCCTGTTTTAATATCCAGAATACATACTGCAGGCCCTTTTAATAACGAGATGCAAATCGGTTCTACAGTTTTTCTGGCTGCTTTGACAACTGCACGATTTGGCGGTGTGAGTTTGAACGCTGATGAAGAAGCAACCAAAGGCTCCAGAACGTGTGTGTATGTATCATCACCAGAAACTAGCTGTGCCAAATAACAAAACGCCTTAGCCACCAAGGCTTTAGTATCTTGCTGTCACGCGAAGTATTGGAATTAATGAGATAGATATATGCGTGTCTGAATTGGTCTGTCTGATGACTATCCGATGAAGAAGCACCATCTACAACGACAGCAAGCAAGGTATCTGCTGCCTGTCTGTGTCATACGTTGACCTTGCTTTTCTCTTAAAAAAAAGAGAGAGAGAGAGAATTACGTAGTTCATGACGAGTCTTTTCTTCTTCTTGTGAAAGAAGAAGAAACCCAGCCCCACGACGGTTGGCTTTTTCGCTGCCGGCCCAATGTGTAGCTGCTGGATCTACCCATTCATCTCTAGATGGGCTGGGTGCCTTCGTTTCTGTTCCCACGCTGCTACTACGTGCATTCCCATTCCATTCCATCAAGGAAAGGAAACAAAATGGTGTGGCCGCCTTGTTGGCCAGCCTTGGTGCATGCAACTTGCTACCTACCGAAATTCAGCTACATTACCGCTATTCTGTGCTATAGTGCAAGCCTGTGAAGGAACAAGAGTTGAGACATCCCTCCTTTGCCACTGTCTTAGTCACATAATATTTTTTTTTTAAAAAAAAAATCTTGCTTTTTGAGAAATCAAACAGTTTTTAAGTCAAATACGTAGATCTATAAAAGAAAAATTATCACTAAACATTCTAGATACCAAATAAAGCAATATAAGATTAATTGTTTTAAGACAGAGGTAGTGCAACACAAGCAACGCCTCAATATGGTAATTGGACATTAAACACAACTTCTTCAGTAATCTCTAGCTAAACATACCTCCTCTCCTGATATATTAGAAGTCGCTTAGACAAATCCACTCCATCTCTAAAAAACACAACTTTGACCTCTTATTATTATAAAAATATTTATGGAGATGTGATATATGTATACTTTTTATCAAAAGTATTTGTTAAGACAAATCTACCATATAATTTTACATTTACAAACTCAACAACTTAAAAGTTATTGATGATTTATATTCCCTATGTTTGACCTAAATCTTTGTTCAAAACGACTTCTAATACCATCCCGAGGGAGTATGCTTTTGTAGCTTAAAGTTTTGGACCCTTCGCCTTATTAGTGAAGGTCCATTAACTGGAGTAACTATGATGTACACTTAGAGCATCTTCACCATAGTTCTCATACTGCATCTCCTATAAGTTGTTATAAGAGAGTACTCTAAAATCAATTTAGAATATAGGAAAGTACTGTTGTTGCAAAAGCAGATCTATTGCCCAAAAACTTTGTCTCTAAGGGTTGTTTTCTTTTTATTAGAGAGGCGATGTTTCATTTAGAGATGTCTTAAAATTATAGAGATAGAAGACTTGCTGCAACCTCTTCATCTTCTAAAAACACTACTTATAAGGTATATAAGAAGATTAATTGGATATGATATCTGAGGGAGATGCTCTTTGACCATGTTTAGGCGAGCTTTTTCTTTAAAAAACAACTCTACCTTTTTTAATGACGAATAGAATATCCTGCGCCGCATTCACTGAATGCTTAGAGCTTGACACTTACAATCATCGTAATGAGCCTAAAAAATCCGCAAGCGGGACTTGACATTAATCTAAGACCTGACACGTATAACCAGGGCTGAGCCCCGAAATTCGCTAAGCGGGACCGATATTACTCTTAGACCTACGAAGAAAACAAAGCTGCAACAACGTTCACATAAAAACGACACAACTTACTAGCTGCAACACTAGTCCAAAAGTACTTCGACCGCAAGTAACAACACACCAGCTTCAAAAACACCACAAGACAATATTTACTCCAGCCCAGGAGCCAAAGAACTGAAGCACTATAAATTTCGGTTGTTTACATAACCTTCTTTCAAACCTTCCCTCTTCCTTCTTAGACAACAGGGACCATTATTGGATCAATATGTGCCCTTGAAAATTACTTGCAAAAAAACAGATAGTAACCTTTCTTTGGAAACAACAATATCATTTATTCAACCATAAGGCTCAACACATAGCCGCCATACCCATTAATTATTTGGCATCTTATTTTTGGAGTGTAACTCCTTAACCAAGATCCAAACATGTGCAATGTGCTTTTGGTTGATGAAATTAAAAGTGATGTAAATCGTTCCAAAAAGTCTAGCCACCCAACAATCGATAAAGAGATGTTGAATGTTCTTCTTCCAAACCATAGAAAAAATATTTGAATCTCCTTTCCATTTTCTTCACTAAATTATCCTTCGGATAACCACTTTTTAGATACCAAAGGAAAATTTTAATTTTTAATGGTATTTTTTTGCTTTCTAGAATAGATGTTTTCCTCTCTGCTTTTTATCCTTCTTCATCACTCGCGTGTGTAGTGACTTTGCTGAAAACACACCGCTTTTCTTTAATTGCCATTATAAAGATGTCGCTGTCCCTATTTAGATGCAATCAGCCTATTACCTAAGGACACCAAACTGAGCCACTCTTCTAATCTCTCCAACAATCCCCCATCTAAATGAAATGTTCAGGGAGTCTAATTACAAGCACGCAGCTTTTCTGAGACCCATTTCTTCCTCACTGTCCTGTATAAGTCCGAGAACCTCCGCTTTAAGGGTTCCCTGACCAACCCATACATCCTCCCCAAAATCTTGTTTGCTGCCCTATTATGAACCTTAAACCATCCATACTGTAGCATTGCATCCTTCATATCCATCGTAACCCCTCCATAATAAATGTGAGTCATCAGGCCTTTTTTTCAATTTGAGATAAGCATTTATCTTTTAACATATTTCTTCTAAGTATGTCTTGTCATAAAAAACCATCCTCATTAAAGAGTTTGAACACGGCCCAAGAGCATGGAGCTTTTTTTCATCTGCTCACAAAATCTTAACAAAAGTCAGTGAATCCAAAAAAATTTGGTTCTGGCTCTAGTCCCTTAGTGATATGTAGTTTTATATATATATATAGATAAAGTTGAGTAGCCGGAAGAAACTTTAAAAACATCCTTAGTCGCTTTAATCGTTTTTAAAAAAAAAAAGAAATAAAACAACCAACAGATAATGAACAAATAAAACTGATCGGTTTTGTACATCTGTAAAAGGAAAAAAAAAAAAATGATAGATGGATTTCCTTTACATGATCGATATTAGTGAGTCATGCGTGAGACAGGAGGACCACGTATTGTGGTCGCTTTGCCAAACATTGCCATGTGATAGGTGTACTCCCTCCCGCCCCTTTACGCGCTGCTGTCCCCAGCCGCGCCAGCGCGGCGAAACACATTTCTTTAAAACAAACATTTGCGACTGGAGAAAAGACGCATACTTCGTACCAGCAGTAGGGGCCACCATGTATAGGCGCCATAGCAAAGCTGGGGAAGAAGCTCCGCCGGCCGTATGTGTCAGGTATACTGTATATATCAGCTCCATATATACATACACGCATCATGCCAAGATGCGAATAACATGTCAAGCTACCTGATGACCATCATACGTACTACTAGCCACACACATTTAGTAGGCATATAATATAATATATAGGGCGTGCATGATTTTATTGTATACTTTTTGTTGATTGCAAAACAAAAGTACAATGATTTCACTCGCAGCCATAGAGAGATTGCACGGGTGCTTGTTTGTGGGTACCTACCGCTAACAGGCACACGACAACGATTAGGATCGATAAGGTGGTTAGATCATTTTTCAAGCGAAGAAAGGATTATATTAAAACCTAGCGTAATACATTTTAAATTACATATATATGAAAGAATCTGAAATAAAAAAAAAAACGATATTCTTTTCTAAGACTTCCCATCATCTTCTTTCTAGTGGCTTTTGGACAGGGGCAGGCATGCATGTTTCAAGCATCAAAAAGCAAGAGTACTGAGTACAGTCAGCGTATCGGCGATTGCACCAACCAATTCTAAAACCTTGGACATGTGTCACAAGACCTAACGTTGTTCCAAGACGAGACACATACACATCTCTGACCAGTTGACCTATAAGTAGTGACCTAGCTTGGGACCCATGCCACATGCCAGCACATTTTGTTCCTCGTATATGAGCACACAAAGATGGAGTACTTTGTGTGGTGAGAGGCGTCCACCACTGCACCCCCACCTGATCTGACGAAGAAATCAACTAACACAATTAAGCTGATGATATTCAGCATACAACTATCCAAGCAAGCAGGCAGGGCTATAAATAAAAGCTGGAGAGAGCTAGGAAGCAGCTTTATTAATTATATGAGGACACAAATAAAAGTCATGTTTGATTAAGAGCTAGCAGAGCATGCATGTGTGTAAAAGTAGCTTGCTGCGCATCAGTCAGATCGATAGTACACTGTACGTTGGCATGCATCTCTTTTGATACATATAGAGAAGAGAGAGGAGCCGAGGACGAGAGGAGACAAGAAAAGGAGACCACTTCATTCTCATTCTCATCCGCCGTCCGTCTCGCCATGCAGATTCAATTCAGGGACCAAGCAAATTAACAGCAGGTAGGCAGGCTGCAAGCGAATATTAACCCTGCCTGCCTGTGTCCGGCCCTGCAGCTTCCGCCGCTGCGAATTGAACGTATCGCTCGTTGATGGATGGACAAGGCCACGACGCCAGGATCATCATCAGGTGGAGCTTGCAGTACTGAGAGGCATTCAAGGCGGCGGATGGCCGGACCGGTTGTCCTCCGGTGTCTGACCTGACGCAGGTGGATCGGAGTTGGAAGAGGAGCTGCAGTTGCATGCATGCTTGGCTTGGCACACCCGCGCGCAGATCCATGCATCATCGATCGGGGAGGAGGCCGGGGGCCAGACGAAGATGGAGATGGATCGAGATAGGACAAACCCCTTGTTGGGCCTTTTGGTTGACTATATGTGTGGTCTGTGCCCCTTGCCACTAAAACAACGGCGTGCTCTGTTTGGTTGGAGACCTGCGATTGGTAGGCAGTTGGCAGCCCAAGTTTTAGTACGTGATGTGATGAGAAACGAAAGGAGCATCCACATATACATACATCAGCTATACCTTTGCCGGTGGACATGCATGATGATTCACGGACGTAGCGGAAAACTCTGATTCCGTTTTTATTGCTTCTCCCATCCATTCCATTGCAGACGCCGGCCGGCCGGAGCATCACCAGCAGTGCAAGTGCATGGTTTGTCTTCGCCACGCCACGCCCCGCATCGCTTTTTTATTTTGCGTCGTCGATCTTGATCCTTTGCCAGTGTTGAGAGTCCCGCTGTTCATTTGTTGCTCTCCAAGTGACGAATTCAGTGCATATCCGACCTTTTCAAGAAAAAGGGTGGTCGACTCACCAAATTGTCTCGTGTGTGCTGCTGCCGAGGAGTCCGATCCCCAAATCACATTATCTCTGAATGCCCGATTACTGTATAGTTCTGGTGTGCTTTGGGATCGAGTACAGACAGGTGAACATTATCATACAAATCAACTGGGTGTTGATTGTACATATGGCACCCCATCGTAGTGCCCCCAAGATCAATTCAGCGTGGTTGTTGCCTTTTATGCTGTTGGCAACTATGGAAGAGAAGAAATGGGGTCGCATTCAGCGATGAGCTTGTGAACCACAAAATTCCCCTTTGTCTTGCAAAACGGAGTCTGCAAAATGGAAGACAATGATGCCCAAAAAGAGCAAGGGGTGACTGAATGTTGGTGCTCTATCTTTGAGCTTTCGTTGCTGATGGGTGTGCCTACCCTCGGTTCAGTTCAATTGATGTAAACCTCTGTAACCACCAAAATGTACTATGCGCCTTTTCAGTAAAATCGCAAAAGTTGAAAAAGAAGGAAAAAAAGTGGGTCTTCCGATCGTTTAATTTTTTTGGGAAAGATGATTAATGAATGTAATTGACGTCACGACCGTGCCGCGCTCGACAGTGCCTCATGTTTGATCGGAGCTGTACTGTAGTCATGCATGTCGTCGCTAGCTAGCTGCAAATAAATACAGTACATTTTGACGGTGCATGCAGCAGAGGACAACGACTAGCTGCTCGATATATATCTCTATCCATCTCCTCTTGGTGAGACAGCCATGGATCGAGGGGTATTCGGTCGATCCAGACCCGGCCGATCAGGAGAGGCGCGTATGCATTAACAGGACTGGACTGTGCATTAACGCTACAATGCTGTGCACGACGACGGATCGATGGGACGTAGCAGTGTGTATCATATGCACGATCGACTACCAGCCGGCGACGAGTCTACGACTACCACTGGGGGTCGATCTGTACCGCACGTCTTCCGCGCGCCAACCTGTGACTCCAGATGGGATCGATGACCGACCTTTTTAAATTTGACCCGGGTGTGTTTAGCACCCCAAATTCCTCCCAAATTCCACTACGCAAAAGTTAAGATTCCCCCATCACATCCGGCCTACGGCAACATCAAATCATCATTTGACGTAAATATGCGCGAAAAAAAATTAAACTAATTATACAGTTTAGATGTACATTGCGGTATCATTCTTTTCGTTACGGCTTACTTCCCAGAGGGATAATATTTATCACTTCAACAAACTAAACGCCAAGCATAGACATGACGACCACACTATCCAAAATTTTGCACCAAATTTTCGTTAAACACACCAGCCTTGCTTCAATCTGATCGTGACCAATTAAATTGACCAGGGCTGTGTGTGTGTGGAAACACCGATGACCGCATCACACGATCGACATGCATGGCTTGTGATGACCCTACCTGTGTGACATGGGCACGCGACGACATGCAGACCATACATACCTACCGTCGCTGTAGCACAAGAAGCCGGCTAGTTGAATTCAATAATGTTGCACGTAGACCGACGTACGTACGGGATACAGCTGATGAGGCAGGTTGCATGCAGCTGCGCACAGCTGATTCTACAGTACAGTAGGTACGTATGGTCGCGTCCTCCTGGCCTGCAACAAATTAAAATGCAAGTAATTAAAGATGTTCAATTAATTTGTCTCTTCTTTTTGGAAAGATGACGACGACTGATCCCTGCGGGTGGTCGTTCGTTGGCAAGTCCCGGTCGATCCACCATGCATATCCATACAACACAAGCTGGATATAAGGTCATGTTTGGTTAATTAGCCCCTACTTAAGTTTTATAGTCAGCTAAATGCATGCCAAAAATCTAGTTTCGCCCAACCATCATCTTCCTTTTGCTGGTCGATGGTGCCTCGCTCGTTGATCTGCGCCCACCGTACCTTCTCCGATCCTCCAGGTCAGCTTGCAGCCCAATGATTTTCTCTAAGGTTAGTAGTTAGTACATTGTCAGATCCCTCCTCGCTGCAGCAGAGATCCACTCTCAACTCACTCAATCAACCAGGAAGAGGGGAGGAAGGAAGGTAGCTTATTGGCCGGCGGCCGGTTGGGGGAGAAACAAGAGTTCTGTTATCAAATTGCTTACAATGCCTGTGCTCGAGCTCAGGTCTTAACCTACCCTCACTGGGCTTGTTGGCGAATGTAGATGATGTAGCCCAGTCCGCCATGGACCTTCGCATTGGGCTTTGACTCGATGCCCACGTCCCTTCTTCTGGCTTTTGCTCGTGGTGTTTGGGGTGGGGCCGACATCCCTCCCTGAGTGCCGCTTGACCCCAAGCCGTGCCGCGAGGAATCATTGCTGATGGAGACAATTGCGTCTTCAGTCGCCAACTCTTCCTCCATGCCCGCCCATTTGATCGGTTGTGGAATAGTACGACCACCAACCTTTGTAGCCGGGTTGCGGCAGTTCCCTGTGAATTGCAAAGTTATCCTCCAAGTCGGGCGTAGAATCCGTGGACTGAGCTGATGGAGGTGGAGACGGCTTGAGCAATGCGTGAAAGACAGGGGTGGAGCCAAGAAGTGGGGGCAGCTTCAACTTGTAGGCCACGCGCATCCGATCTTCTCAATGACTTCAAAGAGAAGGAACTTGAAACACAACCCTCGATGAGCTCGAGGTGCTAGAGAGGATTGGACATATGGTTGAAGTCGCAAGAATACCATGTCACCCACAATCGAAAACACGCCTCGAACGGTTCTTGTCGGCCGATGTTTCATTCGTTGTTGGAGCGAGCGCCGTCCCCGACCATCGCCAACATAGTTTGCCTTTCGCCAACCTTGACGCCACTTGAGGTAGAGGAGAGACAACATCGTAGTAAGGCCAAAGTGTTTAGGGGGTCACCATACAAGCACTCGAAGGAGTTCTGCAATGCCGCCGGAAGCTTGTGTTGTACCTGCACTTCTGCAAGTGACAACCATTTGAACCACCGCTGAGGAGTGGAGTGAACAAAAGCAATCGAAATAAGTTTCCAAGCATTGGTTAACACCGTCACCCATCCGATTCTTCGGTGATACGCAGAATCGCGGATGTAGATGCACTTTGGGCTAAGCGAACAATTCTTCCCAAAACAAACTAGTGAAGACCGAAGTCTCGGCCGTAAAACAATGTAGTTCCGGCATGCCATGCGCTTTGTAGACGAGTCAAGAAAGACCCGGGCAATCTTTTCAAAGAGTGTATGGGTGATGGAATCCAATGAAATGAGCGTATTTGCGAACCTTATTCCATTACCAAAAATACAATTTGCGTGACCGTGAGGGAGGCAGCCCATAACGAAGTCCATAGTCAAAACTTGCCACGGGCGTAAGGCACCGGGTAGGGGAAAGGGAGACCGGGTACTTTAGCTCGATCGGGCTTTGCCCGATGCGATGGTACGTACCGAGACAAAAAATCGCGGACGCCGGCCTTTCATGCCACGCCAAGCAAAGAGTCGCTAATACGGGCGTAGGGTCACCGCACACCAATGTCCCCCAATAGCGCTATCATGCAGAGCCTTCATGATCTTGTTTCAGTAATGCCTTGTTGTTGCCGCACCCATACCGATTTTTGTAACGAATGAGTCCATGGGACGTGAATAAGTGAGGGTGAGAATCGTGACTAATCGACGGTTATTGTTGCGCTGCACGGATGCCGTTGGATCGAGAGATAACCTTTAAGCTGAACTTCCGGTCCATGTAGGCGTGGATCGACGATATAGCCCCGTCGAAAGGGTGGTCGAGGGTGTCTTGACAGGGGCATCGCCAGCCAAGTTTGAAGCACCGGTTTATAAGAGACCTTGTAATCGAGCCCCCAACTTGGTGTACATCTTGAGTTGCCATGGGGTATGTAATCGCCGACGATCACATGTATCAAAAGCCGCGGCCGGGTCCGGGAGAAGATAGTAACCGGCCATGTTGCGTGTAAGAACGCCATCCATCAAGCCAACCCACCGTAATGGCGGTAGATACTCCTTGTCATAAGTTGATAATCCACGCAGTACGCAGGACCCAAAGCACTACCGATGAAGGCTAGGGTGACCTTCTTGGAGCAAACGGCCCCGACGCCTGTGTCGCTAGCATCACCAGAATCGAAGGGCTTAGAAAAATCTGCAGAGACTTAACACCTGAGAGAGCAATGCTTGCTTTGAGAGTAACAAAAGCAATGGAATGTTCCTTGGTCCCCACAGAAGATCGAAAGCCTTTCTTGAGCAGATTGTACAAAGGTCGAGAGACAAATCAAAAAATGTCTTGAACAAATTTATATAGTAGCCGGCCTTCCCCGAAAACCCGCATATCGCTTGACATCCGCTGGTTCCGCCACTCGATGGAGTCCAACTTAGACGGGTCGGTGCCGACACCGCAATACCGACAATGTGGCAGGTATGCAATCGATTCTTGGGCAAAGCGGCTTTACTTAACTTGATGAGCCATTGATCCTTAGCGGTGAAGTTCCATTTGGCGGAGGTGTACCATGTGCTCTTCCAAATTGCCTTGTCAGATATGAGTATGTCGCCGAAAAGACAATCACACAAACACGGAGCGGGGGGCTTAAGGGGTGGAGTTCATTGCTCCTGAATGTGTTTGGGCCACGAGGAGCCCAAAGGACATGACGGTGACTGAACCGGCCCCCAATGGGTCCGAAGGCCGCCTTGTTACTCTTCACCGAGCCAATCGACTTTGGTTAAAGACGGCCGCAGTGTCCAAACAAGTGAACCACTTTCACCGCCCGAATCATCGAGGAACTCGTCAATTCACCGAATTGGGAATTTGCTCTTTATAGTGAGTGCATTCAGCATGCGATAATCCACGCACATCCCCCGCATCGATCCTTCTTTTTCACTAGAAACACCGTGAAGAGAAAGGATCGGCCCCGGGGGTGAATCATTCCATTCTTCCGCAACTCTGTGACTTGTGTTTCAATTTGATCTTGAGTTTTGGAGAGTATGTAGATATTAATCAAACGGGTTAGGCGCCAGCCGATCGAGGGTATCTACGTGAGAATTCGCGATCCGCCTTGGAGGCGGTGAATCACGGCTCGGCCGAATAATCACAAAAAATTCATCCACAAGAGCTTGGATTTCGGTAGCAAATCGGGAGGCGACCGCAGCGATGGAAGAAGCAATCTTGAAGAACCGCATTTTGAAACGATCAACCTCTCGAAGATGGGATGCCTTGCAATGAAGGCGTGCGATCCATACGGAACTGTCATTGATTTACTGCGCCAGTTGACTTTCATTGGAGAAAAGGCCTCGAGCCAGTCCATGCCTAATATGATATCATAAGATGCTAGTGGCACAATCCTTAAATTGGACACAAATTTGTATCCCCGAAGCTTCCCATTGGACATCTTTGAGTTCAGCGCCAGATTGCATTGATGACGGCACCATTGGCCACCAGACACTCATTCTTCTTTAGCGAGAGAGACATGACCGAGGGGATAGGCTGCGCGAGGAGCTAATGAAGGAGTGTGCTCCCCGAGTCAATCAAGCATAGAACCGACCGATTTGCTAATGAACCATAGAATTTCATAGTCCGCAACCCAAGTTCATCCGGCGAGACCGCCACCGATAGGGTGGAGAACAACCCACCGCGAGGTTCGGTGTTTGGAACAGGCTCCTCTGTAGAGGGTCTTCGACATTGTGCTTCAAAGAATCTTCAAAGAGCTCCCGGACTTCTTGCGAGGCGTGAAGTCGCTACCGAGGAGGAGGACAGCGATGACCCGCGCCCCAATTTGTCACCGCGGCGCATCACGAGGCCCCCGCCTCGGCGGAATTGGGCCGAGGGGCAAATTGTCCTTTTCCTCTGGGTGGCTTCGCCGGGTGGGCAAACAACTTTAAGTCGCCGCTACACCTTTGTCGGTGATGATCTTGGCCGGAATGCAGCGGGGTTGCACCTGTCCCCGCAAGCCCGGGATAACTGTAGAATTCTTGACGGGGAATCGCTGGCGCTTGAGGACTCGAGCTTCCTCCCGTATGAGAGCAAGAGTATACGCCAGATATCCGAGTAGATGGCCGAGAGCAACCATAAGCACGGAATCGAATGTCATCATCGTAACCCATCAACGCGTTGGATGAATGAGATCGCGGTAATGCGGGTTTGGGTTGTAGGACTTTTAGCCGGGTCGACGAGTTCGAATCCCCGGTTAACATACTCTCACGGGGAGCCCGTCATGCGGATGTGGAACATCTTGGCGATGGAGCAGCCACGTGTTGATCACGGTACCAAACGCCGTGGATGAGTGTGCGTAAGGATGGCCACCCTTGGAGGCTAGAAGGTTCGATTGACTGAGCCGCCACAGCCCCTCACAGAAAGTGCATGGTGGCTACCTTGATCCACATATGGGGCTCTACGTGTACATGTCGAAGTAATTTTGGGCGCAAGTGATCCAAAATTGAGCATCCTCACCATCGAATTTTGGGAAATCGAGTTTGGGTAAGCGGCCTAGATTGTGATTTTGTTGGTGGGGCGATTCATGGTGCGCGGGGTAGAAGTGGGGAAAAGTTGGGCGATGATGATTTGTTAGGGGTGTGGTGTAGTATGGGTAATTGAATGTTGGGAATTGGTTGGTAGGGTTTGGATCCGTGGGATTGGTGGTGGATGAGTGTAGGGAGGTCGTGGATTGTGGGGTTGGGTGGGGAATCGGGTTCATGCGAGGGAAATTGGGGATGGGGTGATGAGACGTACCAGTGAAGCGTGGGGGGCTATGGTCGTGGACCGACCCATACCCCTGTCTGGTGCCCGTTAGGCGATTCGGCCCGGGCGCCGTGATGCCACAGGCGTGGCGGGAGTAGTGGACAATCACCGCGGGTGCGCCCCGGCCTGGGTTGATGTCGAAGGCCGGAGTTAACGCCGATGCTCCATGGGGATCTGCATGTCGACGCCGCGTGGCCGTAGCGACGCCGGGCCCGCTGAGCCACGGACGCCGCGGCTAACATCCTCCATAGCCGCCTCCATCCATGGAATCCAGCCGACGAGCTCCCGCCTTTGAGGTCTCCAGCCTCTAGGCGGTCCGTCGTCTCGGCCACGCATCTCGGACAGACGCATTTCGAAGTTCGAGGTCGCCGATCTCTCGCTTCCGGATCCGTCAGCGAGAGTCGACGCCTGCATTCCCCAGTTGTCGGCCACCACCGCAGCCTTGGACCGCAACGCAGAGTCCTCCGTGGCGGTGAGGCGGGGGAGCGCCGGGGGCCGACGCGCTCGAGCGTGATGCAGGCGCCTCGTCCCACATCCGCGCGCGCGCTCCTCTTGAGTAACACGAAGGGCTGTCGCGGAAGCCTCGCCGCCGGTCGACCGGCTCCAGCATGCGTGGGCGGCGATCCGCTGCGGTGGCGCCAGCCCCCCGATGCCGACTCCTAGTTGGCGTCACCGCTCCCCACCGCCCCACTTGCCGCCGGCCGGCCGAATCGCCCGGTTGAGCTCGTCGAACGCCTGCTTCATGTTGGGCTCCATGACGCCCTTGAGCTCTCGGGCCGAGTGAAGTGGATATGCTTTCGGCGACGGAATCCAGCACTTGCGGAACCGAACGAGCGAGCCGATACCAATGTCGATCCCCGCTCGCCAGCAGAGATCCACCTCAACTCACTCAATCAACCAGGAAGAGGAGGAAGGAAGGTAGCTTATGCCGGCCGGCGGCCGGTTGGGAGAGAAACAAGAGTTCTGTTATCAAATTGCTTACAATGCTCGTGCTCGAGCTCAGGTCTTAACCTACTCCCTCACTGGGCTTGCTGGCGAATGTAGATGATGTAGCCCAGTCCGGCCCATGGACCTTCGCATTGGGCTTCTTGACTCGATGCCCACGTCCCTTCTTCTGGCTTGCCTTCAGGGTGTCGGTGTGGGGGCTGCTGACATACATTAGTAGCCACCTTCCTCTGATCCTTTGAACGGCAAGAGTCCCATCCCTCTCAGAACTCATTGTCTGAGATCGAGCACGCCAGATTTCAGGTGATTGAATTACGGAAAAAAAAGTTTAGCGGATTTATTTGTCAGAGAAACACAATGCAAGATTCGTCCAAGAGATGTATATACGTGGGCACCATAGGCCATAGCCCGGCCACGCGTGAAGTGGACACGGGGGTAAATAAAAGCCAAAACGCACTAGCTAGCAGACGATGGATGGCACGATTACATTCAACGGCCGGGAGCCGCGCACTCATCAGTCATCACACATCATTAGCGTCCACTAATTTGGCTATCCAGCGACGGCTACAAGGTATAGTCGTCGATCACTCACGCACGCCCGTCACATTCATTCGTCGTTCGTTTTCGATTCCTCACTACGATATGTCCTAGCTGCTAATTATTCGCCCACAAGCTGGGATTATTCCATCCATCCATCCATCCTTGAAATGCTAATAGAGATAACGTCGTAGTAGTGACTAACTTAATTAATCAGTTGATACTCACGGTCACAGGCGATTCTTCCAACAATTAGTGGCATCCACGGACGACGACACACCAGGCCAGATTTTATATTACAAACTGATGAAAGAACTGGTAGCAGCAAAGCAAGTTGGCATTTTGCTTTGCATGCCTGATCCAATCCAATCAGTCAGTTGATCGATGGATCAGCTGGTCACGATCGCTCTGACTTGGTCAACGTGGCGTCCATGTTAATGTTATCTACTCTGTCTCCTTGCTGGGTCCGGTCTGTCATCCCACCTCCATGGACCATGGGTCTGCATGCACGTTAAGCCTCTATTGGAGAGAGAGAGAGAGATAAAGGTTTAGTAGGAACAACGATGGAGATACATCATAGAGAAAGGATGTGAGGACTAGCTTTGTCCACCCAGCCGAAATGATTAGACTAGACCCCGCCCATTTGGATTTGGTAATGCTAATCTAACGCTGCCAGCCGCATTATCGGTTATCGCCTCGTCTCTTCTAATAGCTTATCTAGGCACAACAACGGCCGGCTCTCACCTCACCTGTCCCCTTCATGGCAGGGCCACACGACCCTCATCCTCTATGGCTAGCTAGCGTGCCACAGCCCGGCGAAATTCTATGCCTTTGATTGCGCTCTAAATTGTGCGCACAATTCTAGTCTGTAGTATCTTATATATGTTTTTTATGAGTATGAGTATTCAACTAAAGATAAAAGTACAATTCGTAACAACTTGACGATGAATTCCCTACCGATTGAGCACACCCTTGGCTGTCGTCGGTGATGATCATGATAGTGGAATGAAGTACGCGGACGCCGGCGAGAGACGAACCCTCCAGCCTTGGCGACTTAGATTACTGAATCATGTCGATACAACATAGGGTCGAGCACTTAGGTGATGGATACCGGTTCTGGACGAGTCGGGCCCACATGTCACTACATGGAATTAGAAACGAAATTCACCTATTACGTAAAGCTACCAAGTAATACGCCTTCTACTCAGAGTCACTCCTATCACCGTTGATCGCAGGGTGTGACGGTAGTGCTGAATAAAAGTACAATTTGTAACAACTTTGATGACGAATGCTTATCGATTGAGCACATCTGTGGGTGTCGGTGGTCATCAGCAATGTGAGCATGTCAGTGGAATGAAGTATATGAGGATGTTGACAAGGCAAACGCTTGCCGATTTAGATTACTGAATGTTGTCAATATAGCATAGAGTCGAGCACGTAAATGTGCTAGAAAGGCCAATTGGACCCACATGGAATAGAAACGTAATACAACTATTACGTAAATCTATTAAGGAACGCACCTTCTTCTCATAGTCAGTGATCGCTGGGTGTGACAGTAGCATTGTAGCTGTACTGACCATGCACACACGCAGGGCCTCAGAGTTACACGGCAGGGCAAGTTTTGCAGGGACGACGACACTGGCCGATGGAGTGTGCGTGACTCTCCCATCAGACAACGAAAACCCACTCACTCACTAATCTCCCTCCCCGGTGCTTAACCCAGCTTACTACTACTGGTAGTCCATATCCACGCACACACACGTCGGACGGTAGATGAGTCGCCTATCCGTTACAACGAAACCTTAAACCCCACCAGCCACCACCGTGTGCCGCCGCCGCCGCCGCGCGCGTACGAATCTCGGCGCGCCATCGCCACGGTCGCACACGCGTACGTACGTACACGGTCCCCGACCCGACCTCGTCCGCCCGCGCCTCCATGTGATGCGGCCGCTGTAGCTGTACCTGTACGCGTACCCGTAGCGCTGTACCGACTCCCGAGCGAGCACCCACCGCCACCGTAGACGTACACGTACCAAACGGAGCTCTACAACCTGGCTCTACGCTACACGCCACGTAACGCGCGGGCGCCAGCCCACGCCACGACACCAAAACATGCAGCGCAAGCGTATTCATTTCGTCGATCGAGCAGCAAGTTCTGTACCAGTACAGTACATCTACAGCTTCCAAATTTTGGTGGTATTTCATATGCGAATAAATACGCCTCCGTACGTAACTGATGAATCGATGGGTGCGAGCCTGGAACTATTTGGATCTTCCACTCCATCAATCGGTACATGTTCATATATACTCCATACTAGTAGTAGTATTCCACGCCATGCGATGTATACATACATCATACACACACAAATCGCCTAGCATGCACTATGCAGCAGCGGTGGCTTTTTTTTTTTTTTTAATTTTACAACAGCAGCAGTGGTAGTTGTAGTAGTGTGGTGCCGCTATACTATAGTAGCTAGTACTTGCGTCGTTTATATATGGCTGTACCAGCTTCGGCTTAATGGCTTCTCATCAAACTTTTAATGGCGCTTGCAAATCACAGTTAAAACTGCCAACAGTACACACATGTACCCCACGTGCTCCTCTGCTCGACACGTAGCAGCCATAGCAATGACGACGGAAAAACCTTTTTGCTCAAGGGGGTGGTACGGTGTGATATATCAAGCGGTGTCAAGGGGCCCAAACCGTTGGGGGTTTTTTTAATCATGTCAAATGCTATAAAGTTTTGGTTTTCAAATGCTATATATTTAAGAGTATGGATGAATGGGATTGCTCCATGGAATTCGCATTTTTTATTTCGTTTTCTTTTGACCTGAGGCAAAAAGATATCGAGTAAGAAATCATGTTTTTTGTTTGAAGAAAAAACATGGTGTGTACGTTGTCGTCGTCATCATTTCATCGAGTAAAGTAGGTAAGGTTATGCTTTTGCCAAACGAGATGTAGGATTTATGCCATCTTTCCTTTTCAATTTACGTGCTTATCATTATATCATTACTTCATTTGTTTATCAGCGCCTTAGTGATTATTACATCAAAGTCATACGACCTTTGCATCTTACTGTCTCTCTTGTCTTTAAATAAAGGGCACGCCTTTACGCTAACGACAAATTACTACAATAACCTTGCTTTACTCACGTGTGTCGGACGTGGTGAGCACCACCTCTAAACAAACACACAGAGTTCAATTTGGCATTACCATCCTGCTCTCGTATTTTACGCATTCACCACGCTAGCATACCTACTTTGCTTTTTTCTGTAAGGCATTTACGGTTGCGGGTAAAAACACTGTCGGCTTTGTTACTGTCAGGGTGACGTTAGTCATGCAGACCTTGTGTATATCTTTCTATCTATTATTATCTCAAAATGAGGGGCATGTCTCCTACTCAAAAGCAAGATATCCTTTCATCTGCTTCAGTATTGTCGCTTTGCAAAACCGTCTGGATACTTTCTCGTATTACTACCAAATATCAAACATCGTATCTTTCAGCTATATTTACTATTCTATTCGAACTATAAAATATCGCATCGATCTTTCGACTATATTTACTCTTCTATTTGATATTTAGTAGTGCCAAAAATCAATATAAAATAATTAAGTGTGGATTTATGAGAAATCAATAATCATATCACACGCATATGTATCTTGATTACCGTGGTAATTCAAACAAAAACTAAGCTATGTCCTCACCTTGACTCCTCTAAGTCAAAGAGAAACCACGGTAATCAACCAAGAAAGACCTAAAAACCCCATGATCTCCCTCCCGTCTCTCCCCTCTCAGGAAGTCAGCAAGACCAAATCCAGGGTGACCGTAGCATGAGGAGCCTGAGGATGGGTGACTGATTGGTGATGAAAAAGAAAAAGAGATACTGAAATATATTCATCAAAGGATAAACAGTGCATATATAAATGGTCCCAGTTATTACGCTCCACTCTCTCTTCTTCTCAGTCCGCGTTGTTCCACCTCAGTCCTAGCTAGCACCTCCTTTACTCATCCGTCCGTCATCCCCATCCCTCCAGCTCCACCTCCATCTCCATCCCTTCCCCAAGCAGAGGCCCCAAGCAGAGGGAAGCAGAGCCAAGAACCGAAGAAGCCGAGAGCGAGGCGCACGCAATGGGCGACCGGGCGTACGCGCCGGCCGCGGCGAAGCCGGTTCCGGTGCGGGCCACCAACGGCGGCACCGCGAACGGCGTCGGCGGCGGTCCTCCGCGTCCCGCGCCGCCGTCCATGCTTCCCGGCGGTCGCGTGCCCCTCCGCCGATGTACCGTCCCAAGCCCCTGCAGTCGCGTCCCCACAAGCGCGTCCCCGACGAAGCGCCCGCGGGTGGTGCTGCGCGTGCTGCCTGTGGCTGACGCTGGTGCTGGTGGCGCTGGTGTTCCTGTGCGCCATCGCGGCGGGGGTGTTCTACGTGGTGTACCACCCGCGCCCGCCCACCTTCGCGGTGACCTCGCTGCGCCTGGCGGCGCTCAACGTGTCGGACTCGGACGCGCTCACCTCCCGCATCGAGTTCACGGTGACGGCGCGCAACCCCAACGACAAGATGGCCTTCTCGTACAGCGACATCGCCGCGTCCTTCTACACCTCCGACAGCAGCAACGGTGGTGGTGGTGGTGGTGCGGACGTGGGCGACGGCGTGGTCCCGGGTTTCCTCCACCCGGCGGGCAACACGACGGTGATCCGCGCCGTGGCCTCCACGTCCGCGGCCACCATCGACCCGGTCCAGGCGTCGGCGCTCAGATCCAGAAAGTCCCACGCCATGGCCGCGCAGATGGACGCCAAGGTCGCGTTCCAGATCGGTCGGTTCAAGTCCAAGAGCATCAACGTCCGCGTCAACTGCGCGGGTGTCTCCGTGGGGCTCGCCAAGCCGACGGCTCCGGCCTCGGCGCCCGCGCCCGCGCCGGACGCGGGGGAGCCCAACACCGTCGTGGTCACCGCCGCGCCGGCCCCCGCACGAGGCGGCCGTGGGCGCGGTGGACGGTCGCCGCGCTCGGTCGTACGGACGTCGTCGTCGTCGTCGCTGTCTTCCTCCTCCAGCGGTGGCGGCGGCGGAGGGAAGATGACGCCGACGGACGCAAAGTGTAAGGTCCGCATCAAGATCTGGATTTGGTCGTTTTGATGATGGATTTCATTTGGTTTGGGCAGGCGGGATTCAGTAGAGAGAGAGAGAGAGAGAGAGACAATTTTCCTTTCAACTTTTTCTTCTTCTTCTTCTCTTTTGATGACAACAGTGTATGTGGATTTATTGGAGTATAGTCTATATGGTTCTTCATTTCATTTCTCGTTCCCCTGCCTTCCTTGTTCATCATCAGAACCTACTGATTCTTGACCAATTCTTCGTCCATAATTCCTCCCAACAATTCCAGCTATGGAAAACTGACGATGATAGATTCATGCTTCGTTGTGCAAATTCAGTGATGCTGCATATGACTAGAGCAGCCCACTACACACTCTACAGTGTCAGTAGCAGGAATCTACCAGCAGTTACAATTAGTACTAATACTAATCACAAACTGGTGAGTGCTGACCGCATGTAATTAATTTCAGTGGTGAAAAGCTGGGATGCAACTGTGGCTTTGGCTTGTCGGTGGCGTAGCGGTAACGGCGGATGGATGGATTTGCAGCTAATGCTAGGCTAGATTTCGTCGTCGTCGGCCTCTCGCTCCTCTTGCTTGCTTGATGCATCCATCCCTCTCCGTCCGGGGTGGCGTGGTGGATGGATTTGCGTGTGGGTCGCTTTCCGTCATCCGGGTGCGTCCTAGCTGGAGGTGGAGGAGGCTGACGTGCGGGACCGTGACGGTTGGGCCCCACGTGGAGAGTGGGCTGAGGAGTGACGGGGGTGGCGTCGCGGCCGCGTGGCCAAGGGATAGGACGTGTGTCGGGGACTGGAGTGGTGCTGAGGTCTACTACTCCTAGAGAGAGAAAGAGCGTGGGAAAAGGACGTCACCTCCACACTCACACACTTGCCTGCTGCTGCTGCTGCTGCTAGTGGCTAGCAGTACAATTTGAAGAGACGAGTGATGACTGGAGGGACCGAGTACTACAGTAAAAAGTGGGGTGATTAGATTTGGGTGCGCGTTGCGGATGGGAGAGAATTTAATGGCGGCTAGTGGTTGGGTGGGTATGGGGCGGAAGCTGGAACCGGGGAAATTCGCTAACCTCACATGCCACCAACGGTAATGTCATCTGCCTCTATATGCACGAAAACACTCCTTTTACCTTGTGTTTTGCTTCAACCCTCCTATCTTTATTTTCTCTGAATTTTGGAGGACTTCTGGCATATTACGTACTGTACTACAATTTTGGGGACTCCAATTTTTCGTGTCTTCGTCTCTACTACAATAGTCGAAGTACAAGTACATTCACAACTACTAGTAAAGTAAATTATATTATATTAAACGGTCGCGTGCCAATTCACTTTTTGCAAATTTGTAGTACTACGACTCGTAGCGTGCTTTGTCTCGCTCCGTGCAATGGGTAAGCGCAAACTATTGCTTCGTCCGTATGCGCTTTGTCGTCGTTGCCAGAATAGCCATCATATTCTTCAATCTGTTGGGTCATCTCGGGAGCACGGTCAGTCGACAAGCATCAACCGGCATGGCAGCAGCATCAGTGCTGCACGGCCGGCTGACCAGTGGTCAAAAATGCTTGCTTCTCCATGTGCTGCACGCTGCCCTTTCCTTCTTCTTGAAAAATAAGAAACTGAACATCAAGAGCTGCAGTAACTAACATTTTCGTTTTCATTTGTTTATTTTTCTTCTAGTAGGTTTGTTAACAAGGGTTTGGGGGAAAATTGTGTACCTTGCTCCAATACGAAAAACATGCCGGTTGCCGGAAATGATGCTCCTTGTGAGCCAAATCAACATGGCACGACAGCCCAGGAAGGTGGTCTTGTATATAAGTATTTGTTTATTATCTCAAATAAATATTGGCACGATGCTGAAGCAATACAGACGACTTTCTTGTGTTTGGAGCATGATGTTGAGGTTGATAAATCTGTGTGGATGCATCAGCAATATATAGGAGCCGACTACATTAGTCCAGTAGTCCTCGTATTGTGGAGGACACGTGGGGTTGGGTAAGTGGCTGGCACTAGTAGATTATACTATTATTTATACGGATCGATCGGACGTACTAGAGAGAGGCTCTGATTGTCAGGTATTCTTCCAACATGTACGTTACAAACAAAGTTACTAGTAGTTCCTACTTACTACTCTACTACCAGTTGCTAATTAACAACTATATCTACGTAGCATTAGACAAATGCATGGTAAGTAATTTGCTGACGCCATGCATCATCCAGGGTGGATCGAGCCAGTAGCATCGCGCCTCGCGGACCTGCTCATCAATTTAACCACCGTCCCACCGGCCAACCCTTTGCGTCAAGGACGCCTGTGCTGCGCCGGGGTCCACAGTACGTGTGCGATTGATAATTTATAAAGCCCCGCTGTGGGACCGTACGTCGTCCTCAAGTCTGTACAAACGCTAGTACAGTAGTACGTAATACAAATCAGGGCAAATTCTATTCAAGGGAGACGGTAATTTGCATTGCATTTCGTTTTGAGATTTGAGAAGCATGCAAATCCTATATATCCTAGAGAGATGGCAAATCCTATTCAATATTATAAGACATTTTAGTTATTCTAGATACTTTTCTTTTACTATGTATACTAATATAGTGTATAACTATATGCATAGTAAAAATATGTATCCTGAAAAACCAAAACGCCTTATAATTTGAAACGAAGGAGTAGTTACTAGACACACAGCATGCGCGCACGAGAGAAGAACATGACGGTGGCAAAGCAAGTACCAGTACTATACAACCGGCGGCGTATGATGACTTGATGAGAGAACAAGTAAAACGCCATGTGATGTGCTTTCAACGTGGAGCGGAGCCGTGTAAAGGAACGGGAAAAAAAGATCTCATCGTTGGTGAGCATCTTTGCAAATAAAGCTAGGCATCTCACAGATGGATTCGCAGCGGTACACACTGCACGTACCATGATTTTGTCTTGAACCTCACTTCTCCCGCTGCATGCCTGCCAAGTAAATGAAGGCACGTACGTACTGGGTACGCAATTTACACGTCCGCAACGCACGCGTGCGCCGACTGCCGAGAGAGAATTCACACTCATTCAATTCGTTGCATGATGCATGGCTGCGTACGTATACACTCCGTGCTCCCGATCGATCCCCTAGCGTGTTACGTGCACATGCTCGTATCGCAATACCAGTCGGCACGTCAGACGCATGATGATAATAACCATAGGATTTCATCTCATGCTGCTGTCATTCTGAATTCCTCATTCTCTTGGATCATGAGGGCTCATCATCATCATCATCGGACGACCGACCGGATGGAAATGGAATAATCACGGCGGCCCAGACAGGAAAAGCCGACTTGCCCTGCCCCTCCTCCGTCAGCCGGCGGGCCCAGATCGGCCCACCTCGCGCAAGCCCCGAGGCCGCCCAACCCAACGGCAAAGAATGGCCGATTCCATCCAAGCGACAGGCGCACGTGACGTGGCTTATCCCTCCGCTCCGCACCCACCCGCAGCCAGCAGCCATCGCCCATTGGCCATGGCCGCCGCGGCGGCCTTCCACTTCGCCAGGGCGGCGGCGCCGGCGCTGCTCCCTCCCTCGCGCTGCAGGCTGTCCCGCCGCCTCGTCGCATCCTCCTCTTCCTCCGGGGCAAGGTGCGCGCCGATTCCTTTCCGCCGGTCTCACGTGACCGGTGACCCGAACCCAACCCGACCCTGCCATGCTGCTAGTCCTGCTGCGGCGGCATGCGTAGGCGACTAGGCGACGAGACAAGTGGGGGCAGGGGCATCGTATCGCTTGCTGGATGACGCAGTGCAGAGCAAGCTCCCTGCTCACCGCTCGCTATCCGCTTGTTTGTGATTGGCGCGCGGCTTTCGCAGGTGGCGGGGGAGTGGAGGAGTTCCAGGGAAGGTGGGCTTCCTGGGGCTCGGGATCATGGGCGCGCCCATGGCGTCCAACCTCATCAACGCAGGGTAATCAGTTAATCATTCCATTCATTCATTCCCTTTGCTTTCTCAAATGGCAGGCACTGGCTCTAAGTAGGTTTGGTTTCTGTCTGTGTTCGTCAGCTGCGACGTTACGGTGTGGAACAGGACCAAGAGCAAGTGCGATCACCTCCTCAGCCTCGGTGCCAAGTATGCCTCGTTTTCAACTTCGTCTTTGCTTACCTAATTACCGACCCGTTTACCTGAATGTATACTGCTAGTGGTAGTGCTCCTTATTGAGTAATAAGGACGTGAAAATTCCTGAAATGTGTGGCCTCGTTTCCTGATAAAATAATTCGGTCAGGACCCTGCAGAGGCCCAATTTCGTGGTTCACCATGAACACATTTCGTCCTCGGTGTCCACTTTGTTGTTCAGTCTTTGATTTTCTTGTAAGAATCCTATGTTCTGCTGAAATTCCACTCAAAAACACTCCAAAGTCCAAACCGAGGAACCTGGCCCTTTACAGCTACAATCAATTTACTTTCAGTGCCTGCCACCAAGACAGTGTCATTTTGTTATTCATGTTGACCCACAACAAAAGCAGTGTTCTATTGAAAAAAACAAAAGATGCGCATCATGCATTGCTGCGACCTCCAGGTATGAGCCTACACCGGCCCGAGTTGCTTCATCTTGTGACGTGACATTCGCGATGCTCGCTGATCCACAAAGCGCGGTATGTTTGCTTCATTCCAGAATTCAGGCAGCAGCCTTCTCTGTTCATGAGAACTCACATGACAAAACCCAATCATGTCTACTACCTGCTACAGGCTGAGGTTGCATGTGGATCCAACGGAGCTGCTGAAGGGCTGGCCCCTGGGAAAGGGTAACTAACTAACTAACTAACTAACCTGACTCTGAAAAACAATGATGCATCAGAGAGCCTTGCCTGGAGCATATGAGGACGCATAACTAATAACGTTATCTCTTATCTTCTTGCCTGTTACCTGCAGCTATGTCGATGTGTCGACGGTTGATGGTGCTACATCCAAGCTGATCTGTGAACGCATCACAAGTACAGGGGCATCTTTCCTTGAGGTAGTCCCTGGCCCCTTCCACTATTTACAAACCCATTTTGTAGAATGAAACTGTTTATCTGCTTGTCCCATTGTATTATTCACCAAAAGTGTAATTGCAATGCCTGTACTAAGCTCCAGCGGTAACTGAATAACTTTTCAGTAGGCTCCAGTTTCAGGCTCGAAAAGCCAGCAGAAGATGGGCTCCTCATCTTTCTTACCGCAGGTAAACTTCCACGTACGTGATCAATAACTGTAAAGTCCCCCTTTCTGTTTCTTTCAACAAAATAAGCCTCTTTTCTGTAATCTGAAACCGTAAATACTACTGCACCAAGGTGATGAATCGTTGTACAAGAGAGTGGCGCCACTCCTTGATGTCATGGGGAAGGTTAATCTGAATCTCCTATCTGCAAAGAACCATTTTCCCTCGTCACATTCTGGATCGAGAAAATGCGCTAATTTTTCCGCCTCACTCTGAAACCAGTCAAGATTTTATCTTGGCGATGTAGGCAATGGTGCGGCAATGAAGCTCGTGGTTAACATGGTCATGGGGAGGTGGCACAAAATCATTCGTACTGCTTTTTAATAAATTTGACCAAAATCTTTGGATATTATCACTAAATGTTCTGGTTCCTTTGGTGAAATATTGCAGCATGATGGTTTCCTTCTCAGAAGGGTTGCTCCTGAGTGAAAAAGTCGGCTTAGACCCAAATACACTCGTTGAGGTAATTTCCGAAAGAGAAACAAAAAACAATCTAAACTCCACACTGCAGCAGTATTAAAAAGTGAAAATAAACGATATAATAGAGGGAATCTAATCTAGGGTACTTTGGTGGTTTCAGGTTATTTCCCAGGGTGCTATCAGTGCCCCCATGTTCTCCCTTAAGGGCCCATCCATGGTTAAAGCTGCATATCCTACTGCCTTTCCTCTGAAGCATCAACAGAAGGTAGCACTTGCTTGTCCATTCATTCAACAGTGATGAACAGTTTCATTTGCATCTGGTCTGACCTAATCACGACCGAGCAGAGCTCCTGACAATAATTAATGAAACAAACAACTCATGGCAGGACATGAGGCTCGCATTGGCCCTGGCGGAATCGGTATCCCAGCCCCTTCCTACAGCTGCAGCTGCTAACGAGCTGTACAAGGCTGCAAAATCGCTTGGCCTTAGTGACCACGACTTCTCGGCGGTTATTGAAGCGCTGAAAGCCAAAGTGCAGAGCTCACAGCAGTAGTTGCCTGTTCAGCTGCCATTGAGGCAGCATTTTGTCTTGATGAGGAATGAAGTTGACGCTACAGGAAATTTCTCAAAATCACTACAGAAAAGTTTTGCTTATTTTGCATTTGCTGAAGCACTGAACAATACAATTTAAATATTTAGTATTTGTAAAAAAAAACTCTAATAACAACAGAATATATTGAAGCGCCTTGGCTAGCTAAAAAATAGAAATCCCTAAGAAATGGCGTGCTCTGCTTGTGTATGAAGCGCATTGTAAAAATATGAAACCCCCTGTTCTCTCCAACTTGTCAGTCCGTGGTACAGTGTTTTTGTCTCGCAACAAAACATCAACCGCAACATACAAATAAGAAAGTCGATTGATTATTATAGTGATGATAGGCAGCACCAGAGTTTTTGTTTATGTACAAATAAGAAAGTCGATTGATTATTACAGGTAGCACCAGATGTACATGATCATAAACAACGGACTAACAGAAGAAAAAAGGAACTTATTAGCTTGGCAAGACATAACATACAAATAATGAGCATCAGAGGGGCTGATGAATCGACTCAGCAGCTACCACATTGTATTCAAGCACACAGGACATCTTATTCAGAATGTGTTACAATTTATGCTCTGTTAGGGTACAGAAGGCAGAAAGATCAAAATCTAACAACTTTTTGGGGGTGTAAACAACAGAAACTGTTTTCGATGTGGGTATAAAACTGATACAAGCACCAACTAAATGTGCCTACTACAATGCGAGTTTTTGCTTCTGCTTGGAATCGAGGCACATGAACACTTCCACGCAATCAGTATGTTCTATTGCTGCTGCAGTTTAGCATACTATTGATTGATGATGACCCTCGTCGACTGTCAAGTGCTGGAATAACTTTGCTTGCTTGGTGAAATATACACAATGCAATCCGGTGGGGTGCTCCATGTGCTAAGATCCCATTCCAGCCACCCCCTTAGCTTTGGCTGCTGCCTGCTGTGCTGCTGCCGCGGCTGCAGCTGCTGCGCAGCAGCTGATGCAGCTGGTGATGCAGGGGAAGCTGGTGCGGCTGGGGTCTTCTGCGGTTCTTCGATAGTATGTTCCTGTTGCTTTTTGTTATGTACCTGAGCCAATATGTTCGTTATCTGGGCTCCTGTGAGGGTCTCATGCTCAAGAAGTGCGTTGGCTAGAGCATGTAGCTCTTTATTGTGTTTTGTAAGAATGGTCTTCGCATTATTGTATGCATTCTCTAAGAAATTCTTCACCTCCTGCTCAATCACAAGTCTAGTTTCTGAGCTCAGGCTCTTTCCATCGTCCTCGTAGTTATAAGAGACAAGGCCGACCTGCTTGCTCATGCCATATTTAGTAACCATTGCTCTTGCCATTGCAGTTGCTTGCTGAAAGTCTGAGGAAGCACCAGATGTCACCTCAGTATCTCCAAATATAAGCTCTTCTGCCACACGGCCTCCCATGCAAACATCCAATTTTGCTAGCATCTGTTTCATTGACACACTAGTCTGGTCTTTGTCAGGGAGTTGGGCCACCATTCCTAGAGCCATCCCCTGGGTACAATGGTAGCCTTGTGGACAGGATGAGCTCCTTCTGTGTGGGATAGCAACAAGGGCATGCCCTCCCCTCATGGTATGCTGTCAACTTCCTGGATTCATCAGAGATGACTGCCGATTTACGCTCACTACCCATCATGATTCGGTCCTTTGCATACTCAAGATCATTCATTGTGACAGCTTTTGCACCATCCATGGCAGCCTTAAGAGCAGCAACATTTACCAAGTTAGCAAGGTCTGCACCAGAGAATCCCGGTGTTCCTCTAGCAATGATCATTAAGTCCACATCATCACTTTTAAGATCTGCAATAAACAAATAGGATGGTAAGAGAATACAATTTCATTTGAATAAGACAGCAACAATAGTTCTCAAGATCACCTTTGACATATGGGATTCTAGAATTTGACGTCGGCCTTCAACATCTGGGTTGGGAACAACAATATGACGGTCAAAACGACCAGGTCTGACTAGGGCTTTATCTAGTGACTCAGGAAAGTTGGTTGCAGCAATGACAATTATCCCCTCGTTCTGCTTAAAGCCATCCAACTCGACAAGCAGCTGGTTCAAGGTCATCTTCATATACTGTTGATCCTTAGGATTCCGGCTCCCACCAATTGCATCTATTTCATCAATAAATATTATGCAAGGAGATCGCTTTTGGCTGCAGCAAAAGATCTCGCACTCTCCGAGCCCAACTCCCACAAACATCTCCTCAAACTCGCTTCCACTGCAAGAGAAGAAAGGAACACCAGCTTCACCAGCAATAGCCCTAGCTAGCATGGTTTTCCCAGTGCCAGGAGGGCCAACAAGCAAGACACCTTTCGGAAGTTTTCCACCAAGACGTGTGAAGCGCTGAAAACAACAGCACAGTTTGTGAGCATCGTATGAAAAACATATAATAAAAAAGGTATCTTCATGTGTTGTCAAGACGAGATGAGCTTAATAACTCATAACAGAAATATATATATACAAAATGGACGTAACTCGAAAACTATCAAGTATCAACATGGCAAAAATATGAGCCACAGCTTCATAAAAGCAATAGAAAGGGTAGATCACTGATAAACTAATTAATGGCAACTTTTACTTAATCTATTCAGTTACTAATAGGAGGAAGAGTACTGCTGATAAAACGAGATCAAACAGTCTAAGCACTGATTTTTCACAAGCTTTGTGCGAACAAAGATATTGGTTGATGAGTCCAAAACTAATACAGGGATAAAAAAATAGGGAGATTCATGATAGTTTCACATCACGGCATGGTGATCATTCTTACCGCACCCAAAAAAAAAAAAAAAAACAGCAGGTGGAGGAAAAATTCTTCAAATAGAGACTTCAAGACATATACCATTCTTCAAGACTAATGATGATTTAAAAGGTTTACCTTGGGATCTCGAAGATAATGAACTATTTCTTCAAGTTCAGATTTTGCTTCATCAACACCCTTTACATCACTGAATTTTGTACTAGACTCCATGCTTGGTTGAACCTCTTCATTCAGACCAAGGCCTACATTCAATTCATAAATGGTTAATGGTTGACGTTCAATTCAGAAGATAATACACATCTTCCAAAAAATCTAACCTTTGCTGATTCCTCTATCCTCGATGAGAGCACCGATGCCCGAAATAAGAAGGAAAGTTAGTGCAATGCTTCGGAAGGTACGCCAAAGCTGATCCTTAAATTGACCTGTTTCTGCTGTGACCATGTGAATAGGTGCATTTGCAGTGCCAAGAGCTCCATCTTTTGTCACTTGACCAGCACCAATTAATGCTGGAATGGTACCAAAGCTTTCTTCCATCCTTGTCGAGGACGCAACACCTGTACAGAGAATTCATAATTAGAGGTTTTAATAAGTCATGTCAAACTAGGCATTATCAACTTAAGGAATGCCACCAGCCTTCACCAGTACGAATTTGAAGTATAGACTCATATACATAGAAAATTAGGATAAGTTCAGCCAAGAGCACAAAAAAAAGTATTATAGAGATTAGAGAGAACATGTTTCCCTGAATTAGTACTCTAAAAATCTAATGTATTTGCCTGCATAAAGAAGCAATGAGTGGTTCGAGATTACCATTACCCTCAGAATTCTCATTTTTGTAAAACACAATGTCCAAGAAAAAGATAAAACATACAAAACTAGAGATCTCTCTCCAATTACTAAAGAGATTAGTGTTTCAGTTGTCCGTACAACAGATGCACCAAATCTGAGTGTTTCTGTCATCTCCTAGCTTCATCTACAATTCTAATCCACTTGTTGGGAAGAGATAAAACTCTTAATGCGATGCGAATTCTATGGCACACTTACACCTCAAAATTGTTTTTATTCGGTATACAAAGTAAGCATGGACAGTGGATGAATTCATGAAGGTTGAGCTACCTATTATTTATTAGGTTATTACTTTTCAATCTCCTCTCACCACTGAATGCTGAGCCCACCATCAACCAATTCACACACCACGCAAGTCCATATCGCCCCTCCTCACATTTGACTGGTGCTGCAGCGGGCCAGGCCCCACGGCACTGTCCTGCACGCAGACGCAGAGCTGCTGCTGAGTCCACGAGCAGGCAGGCACGTGAGCCAGCAGCTGTGACAGTCAAGAACTGCATGTGCCAGGCAGCAGCACCAAAGCTGTCAGCTGGATGTGCCTAGTGAGGATTAGTAGACAGCTGCAGCAGGTTTGTGGCTTTGGCGCGTGGGAAAACAGGCAGTAGCATGCATGCTACGCAAGCCCTAAGTTAGAGCCAGGAAGATGGAATAAGGTGCAGAGGTGGTTTTTGTGTTCCATGGTATCAGGCCATATAAAACCATTCCACGTGTTCCTAATAAAAATAATTAAGAACAAAGAAAACCCACAGAAATCAATCACAGGTTTGTTTCCTGCACCCTCTCCTTTCTAATCAGCCGCTTTCACAGGTCTCCTTCCTGGCTCCAAAAAGGATATCCGCTACCACATCTCCTTCTCAAAAAACGGGTGCTACGGGCTAACACTGCCGTTGCAACACATCATGAGAATAGCGTCATACACAACACAACCAGGACGTGTTAAGTTTTCAAGGGCCTTCGCCTCGTAGCAAAGCACATGCATATTTACTAGTCACTACAGTAAAGCATAAAGTTTTCTTTGATAGAGAAGCTATCTATTGCCATGACAGACAAACATTTATGCCTTTGTTAACTGCTGCGATTTATTCATAGAGACAGAAAATAATTTGTATACAAGACATAGGCATCAAAAGCTACTACAGGGCATTGGATAATATAAGAACATTAGCCGCTATATATGTGTTTTTCAGGTGATGCTACAACAAGAAAAATAAACATTAGCTGCATCGCACACAGAATGTAGCAGAATGCAAAAAACTTATCAGCCATGAAATAAAGGAAATGTCTTATGACTTTGGTACCTCTCTGCAGTGTTTTAAGCAAGGCACTCTCGTCCAGCCTATCAACCCTTACAAGAGCTTTTACATACTCCGAAAGTGCTGCAGGATTAGAATGTAATGAAGGTTGGCTTTCAAATATTTGTATGACACGCTCTGGGTCACTTCTGTAAATCTCTTTAAGCAGAGAAGTTTCGCTTGGTGATTCTAGGTCTCGCACCCGGCGTGCAAGGCTACCAATGTAACTTGACTGGTTCCTCTCTTGTAAATTTTTTATTCTGGCACCTGCAGTGAGCAACAAGACAATATAGATGTCAAACAAAAGTGGGAAGACATTTTAGTACTAGAAGACTGGCACTGGATAGTGTCACTGCATTGAAGAAAGTGGTATACTGTATAACAGATGCATGATAGCCATCACAAACAACTTTAGTGAGTAAAGGAAAATAAAGGATATAGAGAGATATAAGGTGTGAAGTTTTGGACAGCAAAAGATATGGAAACTCCTACAATGAGCATGGTAGCTTTGGGAAGATGCAAATGTCACACAGTTAGGCAGCAGCATATCAATAGAGTAATGGGAAACAGATGTCACCAAATCATTGTACCAATGTTATCTGCACAAATTCATTGTACCTGCAGTGATGTCACTTCGAAGAGCGCCCAAAGGGGAGGAAGCAACTAGTTCATTGTAGATTGCTTTTGTTGGCCGATGCCTTGCAATCTGCGACAGAACAACATACACACATACAAAACCGGATCAGCTAAAGCAACTAACACTGATATGTATACATACATCAATATGGGTAGCACACAATAATATTGCAGAGCAGATTATTTGATTAAATAATTGTTGCAGGGACACGCCATCAATTTGTAGTTCTTACTGCTCTTTCTAAGAATTAGGGTCAAGAGACACAGAATGAAAATATAGCAGCGCAGACTATTCAATTGTGAACAACAATTGTTACAGAACATCTATATATTCATTATTTAAATGAACTTGCAATTAGTCCATCATTCTTGTCATCAATCTTTACTTATTATTCCTGTTCTGTCCTCACAGAACAACATGCTAGATGACATCTGGACTTAAATCTAGAGTTTCCTGTAAATCTAGAGTTATTTCTTCTCTCACTAGTGGAAAGTAGTAACGGTTACAAAACACAAACTGGATCACTGTTTAGCCAAAATCAGTAGCCATGACGACGCCTGCATGTTTCATCAGCAGAGACATCCTCACAGGCAGCTCCCAAGATATATATCCATGTATATATACCAACAAGATATACACAGACGCTGTTTCGTATCCGCAGAGCCCCAACAACACAGCCCCCAATCCCGCATAGACACCCAAGATCGAAGATTTGAGGCCACCAGCGTATCCGCGTGCAACAATAAAGCGCGGGAACCAAGAAAAAGATCAGGCAGGAGTCTCACCTGGGTGAGGACGCGCCGCCACGCCATGGGCCCGAATCCCTAGCCCTGCACCGCTCGACCCAGCGAGATCCCGAAGAAGAAGCGCCCACTCGGTCGGGGCGGACGTTCGATCCCAAAGGAAACGAGCCTCGAAACCGTGCGGAGGGGGAGGTAGGATTAGAGGTGGTCGGTGGCGGCGCGGTTGAGGCGGGCGCGGGGATGAGCGGATGTAGGCGGCGGGGGCTGAGGTCACGCGAAGCAGTCGACGGTGGACAGGAGAAGTGAAGGAGAGGAAGACGACACGGTGGAGAACTCCACCCTGATTTTCGTTTCTCCTTTTTCTTTTCTTTTGCCCTTCGGAGACGGAGTCTCTACTAGCACGGATAGAATAAAATATTCAAATAACAAAGTGCTACTAGTATTTTGATTTTATTTTGAGGGTTTTTTTTGCGATATTTTGAGGTGGAGTAGGAATAAATTGTCTTTTATTACCTTCTTTTTTATTTAGGGGATTTTAATGGATTGTTTGTAGGGGAATAAATTGACTTTTATCTGTCTGACGTTGTAAACATTTTCTATAGACCATGACCATGGTCATGGGCCGGGCTGCTTCCGCATGAGCAATTTCATGAGTCGTGGAGATCAGAGGCCTGCTTGGTTTGGGATTAAAACTTGCCATGCTAAAACTTATAGTAGGTAAAAGTTAGGCAACAAAATAACTATAGCTTTGGTAAGTCGAATGTAAGAGGTTGGAAAGTTTTGGTAACAAACTAAATAATAACCAAACTATGGCTTGCCAAATCTTTGGTTTCACATATTCTGAAAGTGACCAAGCAAGCCCTGAAGAGCACAGACATTAGAGCCGGATCAAGCTTCTGATTTTTGATTTTACTGTAACATTTTTACAAATAAATGTGTTAGACAAACACTTCTCTTTAGCTTTCTGAGACTTTTTTTATTTTGAAAAAAAAACATCTTCATGAGGTGTTTTTAGAAAAGCTACAGCTCCTCAAATAGGACCATAACACCATAACTACATAGCTAGAAGTTGATTCATTTTTTTAGACCGAAAGAATACTAAACATTTTATGTAGGATAGGTTCTTTGAAGTCATGAGGAGTACTCTTTGGTGGTGTTTGTTATTGAGAATTAACTCTTGTTTGCATCAAGGGCTATTTAATCCAATGAGTCAAATCCCAAATGAAAATTATTTTCATAAACAACCAAGCTGCAAGGACCATGATGTCTAAGAAGTAGTGGTGAACTAGGCTACTTAAAAAAACTCCTTCTAACTATGACTTCTAGTTTTTACCTAGTCAAAACCTATGCAAAAATTAATTTATCTAGATGTGCAACTAAGATTTGCTAGATATGTTGCTATCTCTACCACAGAACAAGGTTCCAATCCTATCACTAACCTATCAAGGGGTTGTTTAGTTGGTGAAATGTTTTGGGTTGGGCTCTTTGTAGCACTTTTCGTTTGTATTTGGTAATTAGTGTCCAATCATAGACTAATTAGGCTTAAAAAGATTCGTCTCGCACTTTTCACCAAAACTGTGCAATTAATTTTTTTATTTACCTACATTTAATGCTCCAAAAATACGATAAGATATTCGATGTGACAGAAATCAGAAGCACGTTTTTGGGTTCTTGTTGTACCAACCGAACACCCCCAAAATGAAGTGCCGAAAGGAATGCCTCTAGTTGCTAGATAAGAGCTCCAGTTATGTCCTACTTGATGCCCGTGCCTACAGCGCTGCCTTTAGGAACGCCTCCACTCCAAGTCCAAGACAAGTTTAAGTGTCGACTCGGTCGGCGAAGTCGCCCGAGATAAGCGGTGTGCCTGAATATTTAATTATTATTTAGCTTTATTATTATAATTATTAGATTAAATTAAAGAGAGTTAAAAGACTAATGGGCCGCCCGTTAGCAATTGTAAACCCCTCATATAAATATGGGGCAACTATCGTGAGACAATCAAGAAGAAAATAATTTAGGGTTTACCCTATCCTCTCCAGCCTCTCAAGCCGCCGCCGCCATCACGCGCCCGTCGCCGTCGCGCCCTCCACCACCGCCGCGCCCGTCGGCCGCCCACGCCGCGCCGCTTCGCCACAAGCCGCCCCGCCGCACAGACTCCGCCGCTCACAGCCCGTCAAGGCGCCGCCGCTTCAAGGCCGCCGCCTACGCCGAATTCTCGCCGATCTACGCCCGCGTCACCCTTCGTTCTTCCTCTCGCGTTGATCGGAAAACGGGTTGTGACAGATTGATATCCGGAGACCGGGCGATCCAATGGCTCAGAATCGGGGACGATCCATCGTGAGAACGCCAACAGATCATCGACGAGTACATCGCAGCCATGGAGGCCAAAGCCATGAGGCGAATTCAGCCCCATCATCGCCTAAGTACATCCCGCCCCTCCAAGCGCTCTCTTCACCCTCAGAGACACGGATGAACCCTCCATCTCCCGCACCTCCGATTCCTCGCTCGCGGCCAAATGGACGGTCCGAATTTTCATCTCGAATTTGATACGAAATTCCCCAAGAAATTACTCGAATTTCCACCAAAATTCTTGCCGAAAAATACTAGACGTATTCCAAAGAATAATATTAAATTATTTTTTCCGAGTATGATGGCAAGGGTGACCCTTCTCATTGGTCTGTATAAGTGCGAAAAAAAATTTTCTAGCTCAAGGAATTATTCATACGGATCGATGCACCGCTCGCTTCGCTCCATCTCCAAGGGAACGCATTATCTTGGTTTATTCGTTGAGAAAACGGCGGGGTCAACCAACTTGGCGTAATTTTCTCGCAGCTATTACCGACGTTTTGGAACTCCACCGCACAATCATCTTGGTGATCCGACAAAGATCACGCCAGACGAGAGATTTGGACAGGTACACTAATACGCTCACAAAGAACGCCGAACAAGGTACAACACCTCTCCCCAAACAACAGAGACTATGCTTTATATTGCTTTGGTTAGCACCTCCGATTCGGATCGACGTCCAACTACATCAACCACGATATCGAGACGACCATAGCACCGCTAGACGCCTCTATACAGCTTCACGTCGACAGAACTCAAAGGTACGCACAAGAGGATATTCAATATTCAAATATCGGTTCATGGGTTAACCGGCATATCCACTTGTCCTACCATGCAATTACTCATCAATATAAATGGTACCAATTTATTGGCTTTATTGGATTCCCGTTCAACACACAATTTCCTGGATTCCGATTTGGCTATAAAAACGACCTCCAAAGTTCTTCTTTACACCGTCCGCTCAAAGTTGCCGGCGCTAAATGGACAACATATAACAAATGTGGGAAGGTATGATGATATTGAATTTTCTATTGCTAATTGAAAGTTTCAAAGCGATTTCCTCAAAGATCAAATTAGGAGGCTATGATGTTGTTTTGGGTGTGGACTGGCCGAAGTTCTTTGGAAAATATTGTCCGGAATTTTAATAAACTTATTATGAAGTTCGGCGGAAGGGACAAATTTTATCACATGGCACGCCTCTCTAAAGAGACAGATTCTCAACCCGTATTCATATACTTTCTCCCGATGTGCCAATGGATCCTCTCATATGCAAATTTCAACAAATTTTTCGAGAGCCTTCGGGGCTCCCACCTCAACGGGCGTTATGATCATAGAATTCATCTTAAGGATCCCACTCACCGACCGTCGTTCGCCCTTATCGTTACCCTCAAATACGTAAAAAATGAACTGAACGACAATGTTCGGACATGCTTCATCAAGGTATCATCCAAGATAGCACTTCGCCATTCTCATCACCGCCTTCTTGTCAAAAAACATGATCGACTTGGTATTTTTGTGTTGATTATCGGGAGCTCAATAATAATACCTTGAAAGACAAATTTCCAATACGGTTATTACCGAATTATCGCATGAACTAGAAGGTGCTAAATTCTTCACCAAATTAGATCTTCGCCAGGCTATCACCAGTGCACGCATGCATCCTCCCGGACATTGAAAAACAGCTTTCATGACACATCATGGGCACTTTGAGTTTTTGGTCATGCCATTTGATTATGCAATGCACCTTCAACTTTTCAAGCTTTGATGAATGATATATTGGGACCGTTTCTACGAAAGTTTGTCTTTGGTTTTCTTTGATGATATCCTCGATATTTAGCAAATCCTGGTCTCGAGCATCTCCACCATGTGGAAGAGGTTTTCAAGGTACTAGCATCTTATAATATCTTCTTAAAGAAATCTAAATGCCTCTTTGGTCAATCACAATTGGGTTATTTGTGACATATTATATCGGATGCTTTGAGTGGTCGTTGACCCGGAGACAATTGAGGCCGCCACCACTTGGCCGCTCCCCACAACTCTCCGTGAATTGCGAGGTTTTCGGGACTCGCCGGTTACTACGTAAAAGTTTATAATGGATTATGGTACAATTGCACGTCCCTTGACCGATCTTCTTAAGAAGGACTCATTCTGTTGGACACCCTTGGCAACAATAGCTTTTGAGCACCTTAAAAGGACTTTATCATCGCACACCGGTTCTCCAACTTCCGGACCTTAATAAATCATTTGTGGTGGAATGTGATGCGCCCTCGTACAGCTTCCACAAAGATCAATGGGTTAGCAAATTACTTGGCTATGATTTTACCGTGGAGTACAAACCGGGTAAATCAAATGTGGTGGTCGACGCATTATCTCGTCGAGAACACGATGAGTCTTCACTCATGGCTGTTTCGTAAATTCAATTGGGGTGATTTGACCCGACTACGGGAGGAAATTGCATTCAATGATGAAGCTATAACCCTTATTGATTCTATAATCAATCTGTAAGGACTCGCATGGGAAGTTCGCAGTGGATTGATCTTGTTCAACAAAAGGTATGGCTTTCCAAATCGTCCAAACATCTTCGCACCATTCTCCATGCAATTCATGATTCAAAGACATGAGGGTATACGTAAAAACATTGCATCGATTCCGTCGGACCTTCTTTGTCAAACATGATAAACGCATTGTCACAGTTTTGTGAATGATTGTTTGGTTTGCCAACGCAACAAAAAGCGAACACCTTTATCCAAATTGGGCTCCTTCAAATTTTACCAATTCCAGAGCAGATCCGGGAGGATATCTCAATGGATTTCATTGAAGCTCTTCCAAAAGTTGGATCTAAATCGGTAATCTTAACAAAGGTTGATCTTCTCTCCAAGTATGTTCACTTTATACCCCTTTCTCATCCGTATACAAAGAACCCCAAAGCTCGAAAATTTTTCTCGAGATTGTTAGACTACATGGCTTGCCAAGATCGGGTGGTTAGTGATCGAGATGTCATCTTCATGAGTCAATTCTGGCAAGAAATTTTCCGTCTATCCAACATTATTTTGTCACCAACATCGGCTTATCATCCTCAAGCAGATGGCCAGCCGAGGTCGTCAATAAAATTATTACGATGTATCTGCTACCGCTTGATCGGGTGACAAACCAAAGGATTGGGTAAGATGGTTACCTTGGGCTGAATATTGCTATAATACTTCATATCATGCATCGACCAAAACAACGTCGTTTAAACTTGTGTACGGGCGTGACCCCCCTACAATCCGTGGTTATCATCCGGGTGAGACAACATTACCAGCTGTGGATGACTTACTAACTCAGCGGGATATTTTTCTCAATCAGACAAAGGTTCGTTTGCAGTTGTCTCGGGATTATTATCGTAAATATTTTGACGCTAAACATACAGACAGAGAATTTAAAGTGGGTGATTATGTTTGGCTCAAACTTTTATCTCGTTCTATGGCAACCATATCTGATTTACACAAAGGCAAGCTCTCCTAAATATTTTGGACCCTTCAAGATTAGCAAGATCATTACACCAAGTAACATATGCATTGAATCTCCCACCGAACCCGTATACACAATGCCTTTCATGTCAAGATGCTCAAACCACACCGTGGGAGATACCTACGATATTCCGAATTACCTCGATTCATGATGGCACACCGTCCCCGAACCTGAATTAATGCTCAAAACAAGAGTCCGCCAAGGTCGCCTTCAAGTGCTCATCAAATGGAAGAACAAACCTCGCGCCGCAGATTCTTCATGGGAAGATGTTTGAATTATTCAACAAAATCTATCCGGGACTTCCGGCTCGAGGACGAGTGAATCTCCGTGGGGAGAGATGTCGACTCGGTCCGCCGAGTCGCCCGAGATAAGTGGAGTGGCTGAATATTTAATTATTATTTAGCTTTATTATTATAATTATTAGATTAAATTAAAGAGAGTTAGAAAAGACTAATGGGCCCGGCCCGTTAGCAATTGTAAACCCTCATATAAATATGGAGGCAACTATCGTGAGACAATCAAGAAGAAAACAATTTAGGGTTTACCCTATCCTCTCCCAATTTCTCGAGCCGCCGCCGCCATCACGCTGCGCCGTCGCCGCCGCGCCTCCACCACCGCCGCCATGCCGCCCGCCGCCCACGCCAAGGCCAAGGCCGCGATCCGCCTCGGCGGCGTGCGCCGCCACTACACTCCGCTTCCGTCCACAAGCCAATCGCCGCCGCCTACGCCGAATTCTCGCCGATCTACGCCACGTCACCCTTCTCGCTCTTCCTCTCGCGTTGATCGGGAAACGGGTTGTGACATTAAGGGATTCCACATCTTCAACCAAGACTTGTTGCGGGGTTATCAAGGCATAATAGTCGTGGTAGTCCTCTATCCGTCCGGTGCTTGGGTGTTCCTATCTTTAAGATGTAGTGTTGAGAGTACCGATGCAGTTGTGGGCGATCCTTGTAATCTGTGCTGCTTTTCTATCTTAATACAAAGATGTGCATACTCGTGCATATTCAAGAAAAAACATTAATTAATACTCCTCCCGGCCGGTATTAGAAGTCGCTTTTGGACAAGGTTTGGGTCAAACATCGGGAATATAAATCATCAATAACTTTTAAGTTGTTGATTTTGTAAATGTAAAAATTATATGAGTAGATTTGTCTTAAAAAATACTTTAATAAAAGTATACATATATCACCTTTCCATAAATATTTTTATAATAATAAGAGGTCAAAGTTGTGTTTTGGAGACCGTGTCGCTGTCCTAAAGGACTTCTAATACCATCCCTAGGGAGTACATAGAAAACCTTAGATATGCTGACTGTTGCACGGCTAATAGTGTTCTTTAAAGTTTTGGATCCCACATTTCACACCCCTTCTGGAAACATTTAGTTATCTCGTAAATTTACTATATTTAGATATGGAGTTCCGTTCCTCTACATAAGAGTAAAATAAAATTATATGTACTGTTATTTTAGACCTATAAATCCTTTTGTACAATTGCTTATGGTTTTACATACAATGTCATTGCTACGTAGTACGTACCACTCATGAAGGCACCACGTGCATGAAATAAATTGATTCTACCATTCTGGTATATACATGACTTGCATTCAGTTTTACTAGGTGTCACACTTCTACTACACACAATATCTTTGTTTCTGCATCTCTGGTCACGTTTTTGCCAACACCGCTAGATTTTATTATAATGATGTGCTAAAACAATTCAAATAGACCATAAGAGTACTATAAGTTGGTAGCTCGCTAAGGGCCATTCGTTGATGACCGAGTTTAAGATAGCTGCCGTTGCAGGGTTGTGCACCAATTCGAATTCACATCGTTTTTTTGATCTAAGGTCCATATGAGATGCATATTATTACCTAAAAACTTTTTATACCATGTTAACCGGGGTTTGACCATTAAGGGGGTTTACTGCTTGTATTCCACTTGATGGCATATTAAAAATGATGCAATAAAATAATTAAAAGGATTTGGCAGGATGGGGCAAACTTATGAGAGAAAGTTAACCTGTTTGATCTAAGGTCCATATGAGATGCATATTATTACTTAAAAATCTTACTGCTTGTATTTCACTTGATGGCATATTAAAAAAATGATGCAAAATGATGCAATAAATAATAAAAAAAGATTTGGTAGGAGGGGCAAACTTATGAGAGAGAGTTAACTTGAGTCCCTAGATGCTGAAAAGCCCCCCCCCGAGAAAGGGGTCACAAGCCTGCGCCACCAGGCCCGGCGAGTGGGTTAGCATATCTTCTTTAACGTCGGTTTGGCCATATTAAAAATAGAGCCTTTTTCATGGATACCATTATAAAAAGTCGTGTTCTCATGGATACCCCTAAAAACTTCGGTCTTTCACGCTTAACATCGAAACTTTAGAGTGTTTTTCGTGCGTGCCATTCTGTCTAGCCGCTGTTTGTTTTCCCTCCGTTTGGCCTCGACAGCGGGCCGGGCGGCAAATGACCACCAATGCCCCTCGCCTTGCCCTCCTCTTCTTTCTCCTTCTCTCTCGCCGCCGATGCCCGGCCTCGAGGACGCCGAGCGTCTGCGCCGAGCCCGGTGATCCGGGAGTGAGCGCGGCTTGGCGCGGGCGGGAGGCGAGATATGGAAGAGCTCGCCACCGCAGTTCCGCCAGACGAGGCAGCGCGGCCGCCTTGCGCGCCCTCCGTCCGGCCGTCCGCGGACCGCGGTCGTCGCGCGCCGCGACGGACAATGAATCACGCCCGGTTAGCCGCCGTGGCATCGCCGCCGCTGCCGGGCGGGCGGCTCGCCGCCCTTTCCGTAGCGGGCCGCCTCCGTGGAGAAGTAGCCTCCCGTCCTCCGCGCGAAACGATAACTCGCAGAGCTCCATGAGCGCCGCCACCACCACGTCTTGCGCCGCGCCCTCGCTCGCCACCGCGTCCCACCATCCGCCGAACCTCCCGCCCGCCGCGGCGGCCTCCCGGGCTCGCATCCCCATCCGACTCACACGACGACCCCATCTCCATCTTCATCCCCATCCCCGTCGCCGCCACCGTCCCGCCATCCGCGTCGACATCGCATCATCATCGGCGGGGTGGCCGGACGACGAGTGTCCATATCCGAGCCGCCCGCTCCACCGGGTCGAGGGTTCCGCCGTGCACGGGCGCTTTATCGGTGGGGGCTCGGGCTCGGGCCCTCGGGGTCGGAGTCAATGCCGCTCCGGCCAGCTGATCCATCGGCGCGCTCCCGCCGCCGTCAGCGGCCCCGCAGCCGCCGCCGATGACGGACGCCCGCCAAGCTCCACGACCGCCCTCCCGCTTTTGGCACGACGCTGGGCAACCGACGATCGGCCGGTCGTCTTGAAGTGCCGCGACCTCCACCCGAGCGCAACGGGGGCACCCGCGGGGGAGCAAGGGCGCGGGCGCGCGGCGGCGCGAGAGCGGACCAGAGCCGCCGTCGGCCTCCGTGAGGACCTCGACGCGCTTCGTGGCCATGGTCAGCGTCTTGCGCGGCGAGTCTTCCCACACAAGACACGGGCGGGAGCGGGCGGGGCCCGGAGCTCGCGGGCGCCCGCCGTCGTTCTGCAGGTGGTCGCCACGCCCGCCGCGTCGCGCGGAGCGTGTCCTGGTCGGCGTCCTCGCGCCCGCATCCGGGAGCCGGAGGACCGCTCCGCGCGGCGGTGGCGGCTCGGCGATGGCGCCAGGGCTCGTGGGCGTGGGGTCGCGCCACACGCGGCCGGCTCCGGCGGCACGAGTTGGATTCACGAGCGGGCTCCGGCCGCGAGGGGAGCCGCCGCCACGCGCGAAACGCGGCGCGGCGAGGTCCGCTCGTCCTCATGTAATGCGGCGACGGAGTTTCGCCCGGCCCGCCGCGAAGCTTGGGCACGGCGAAGCCGCGGCACGGGAGAGCGCGGGTCGTGCCGAGCGCGTCCGACACGCGTCGAGTGCCAAAGAACGTGCCGAGCACCGCTGCTCGAGTCCACCGCGGCGGGGCCGCCGTCGAACACCTCGGCGACGGTGGATAGCGCCTCGGGCGAAGCCGTCATGGAGGACCTACATCCGGGAGGACCGCGGTGGCATCGTGGACGCCGGCGCTTTGGGACGGAGGCACGCGCGGTGCGCCCTCGAGGCGGCGGCGGCGGGACATGAGGATGGCGCGGCTCCGGTGCGTGTCTGGGCGCGCCGCGGCCGCGCCCGATGGGGAGCTCCTGGCGAGGCGAACAGGAGGGGAAAAGAAGAGGGCAACCATGTCTTTTTGCGTCTTTGGCCCCACATGTCGTATTTCAAACGGCGCAATTCTCACGTCCCACGGACGGAATGGCGCCACGAAAGACTTTAAAATAACGATGTTAGCTGTGGAAGTCCGACTTTTTTAGGGGTATCCACGGTAACACGACTTTTTATAATGGTATCCATGAAAAAAAGGCTCATTAAAATAATCGTTGTGGTACTATTTTCAAGAGTAAATAAATCTATATACGTGAGGCCCAGGTACCCATACACTGAGCGGGAGGCTGGCCCTTGCACGGGCTCTCGATACTTAAAAGTCCGGCCCATTAGTGCTCCGAACACGCCTTTTTCTTTTCTTTTTGCCGAAGGAACACGCTAACACATGCAGTATTTTTCAAATAAAAAAAAAATTTATATGCAGCATAGCGTGCTGGCTGAACCGCACCCGTTGGGGGAGTACGAGTTAAACGGGTCCAAATCTCAGACCCGCAAACGGACCTCACCAACCCGTCGCTCGATCTCCCTCCCCTCTCGCCGGTGATGGCGCCGGCGTCGGCCGCGGCCGCGGCCTCGGCGGGGCGGAAGTCTCCGGTCACCGTTCTCCTCCTCTACGCAGCGTGCGCCTTCATCCTGCTGCTGGTCCTCGCCTCCTACTCGCCCCGCCTCCTCCAGCCCCACCACGCGCACGGCCGCAGCCTCCACCGCCGCCTCAAGCTCCACCCAAAGGGCTCCGCCCCATCATCCGGCGCTGCCCCTGGTGATAACGGGGATCAACAGCAGACGCATCACCGCCATGCGGCCTCCTTCGACCCGACCATCGCCGAGCTGGAGCGGCGGCTGGACGACAAGGAGTGGGAGCGCGAGCACTACAGCCTCCTCCACGGCGGCGAGCCGGACGACCACATGAAGGAGTGGGAGGAGTTCCTCAAGGACGAGGAGGACTTCATCAACGACGAAGAGCGGTTCAATGTCGCCGACCGCATCCGCGACCTCTTCCCCAAGATTGACGTCGCCCCGCAGGACGGATTCGTCTCCCTCGATGAGCTCACCGCCTGGAACCTCCAGCAGGGAAGGGACGACCAGCACCACCGCTCCGCCAGGGAGATGGAGCTCTACGACAAGGACGGCGATGGGATAGTCTCATTCCAGGCCTTCAATGCGCTGCGACAAGAAACCCATGGTAACATTGACAAAACACTCTGCCTTTGTTTCTGCGTCATTGAGTGGAGAAATGAGTGATGAGTGTAGCAACGCAAGGAAATAATTCCTGCTATTACTGTATTTTCCTACATTGGTTTGCTGATTGCTTGGTTCATGTTCTGCAGGAGAGGGCAATATGCTGGGGTTCCAATGGTGGAAGGAGGAGCATTTCAATGCCTCAGATGCAAACGGTGATGGTTTCCTTGATAAAGCTGAGTTCAATGAGTAAGCATTCGTTTCATTACCAAACATCAAAGTTCTTAAGTTCTTCATTATTTCCTGACATCTACCTTTTGAATTTCCTATCACTGCTTCAGTTTCCTTAATCCAAGTGATTCCGATAATCCCAAAATCATCAGTTTGCTCTCCAGACAAGAAATAAGGTGCATGCTTTCTCAGCCTTGCGACTATTTTCTATCCTAGTTCTCATTAATTTTAGCAGCATAGCTGTAAAGGATCTGGAGTAGTTTAATCTTTGGTTTAGCCTTAAAAGGATCATAAAGTCCTGAATCCTCGAGCCATCAAAATATATGTTTGTGAAAATTTTTTCAGACCTTAGCAGTTTCATGCTGTAGCAGGCAACAGACTTTAGCCACTAGTAATCAGTGAAAGAATTTTTCAGATATAGACGCCAGGGTGATACTTAGCAATTTCAATGCTGACAAGTGACAAGCAGTAATATACATCATAATAATAAGACATAATAATAATAATTATTATCCGAATTCTAGATAGGTTCCACCTACATTAGCACAAATCAAGGTCCAAAAATCATGATCATGCACTTAGATGACTTACATGTACTAGTGATGGTATGACCCTTCAAAACTAGGGTGTTGGTTCACTGATAGATGAGCCATGAGCCCATAGAGACATCAATGAAAATGTCTTATCTTTGCCTATGTTGTATGAAATCTTGGTAGCATTTGTTCCTACCCTTGCAATTTTTCTTTGCTGTCACTTTGACTATGTAACATACTCACATGCAGTCTAATTAGTATCCTGTGAGGCAAGTTTGTTAGCTTCGTCTGAGTGTCTTATGTTGAAATTACTGTTCACATGTGTGTACTGCATGGACAACAGTTTCTGCATATGACACTGAAAGAAGTGATTTTTGACCTTTTAAACTAAATAACCCTGCCCTGCCTCTGTTGAGGCTGAAAATATCTTTCCTTTTTTTTAAAGTTACAAACGCAAAAGAAGCTCAATTGTTGTGCCACATCATCATATTACAGTCTCGTGAGTAGACATTAAACCTATTCATACCATTTAAATAATTTGATTTGGACAGAGTTCAGGATGGTTGAGCATGGGCCTCATATATGGATATGCTGGGCAAATCGACTTTGTTTAGTCCTAGACAACAAAGTCATATGGGCCTTTGTTATCGGGCTTACTTCTATAATGGATAGGCAATTGATAAAAGTTTTGGTGTTTCTTGAAGTAGATGGTATTAGCTACTCATACTTGTTGATATCTTTCTTGTAGTTTTAGCAACAGTTTCTTTCCGCTTGTCTTAACTACTATAGGTTTTATATTCACCTCGTCCTTCTATGTTCCATAAATTATCTCTATAACATATAATACTAAACCTTTTATAACTTACCAACCAGATATCTCTATATTGAACCCATGGCAATGAACAAACTAGGCTCTACTTAACACTAAGTATGAGGCACACGTTTTGAGGCATAAATAAATCACTTGAAGGAAAAGAAACTAACACACCTGAGTAAAGCATTTTGCTTTGATTAAAACACCAAAGAACCTTTTGAATGATCATGTCTGGAAATTTGGAAGTTGTTGATTTTGTGTCACTCTAATGAGTTTTTAAAGGTGGATAATAACTATTTATGTGCACTATTAGATCACGCGTCCAGTTTCCTTGAGGTCCTGTTTGAAATTCCTTACACACTATACCGTATCCAGGCAGAGGGATAAAGATGGTGATGGAAAATTAAACTTTGAAGAATACTTTAATGGGCTACATGACCATATACATGGTTATGATGACGAGAATGCAGATATTTCCCATATTGGGAACGTAAATAGTTGCGAAAGGATCGGTTTTCCAAACTTGACAAAGATAATGATGGGTATGCTATTGGACATATTTGCAAGTTCTAACTGAACTAAGCATAACCTTGAACCTTTATTCATTTGAGAAAAAAAAAAACGCTTTGCTGCAGGTTTATTTCGGAGCATGAACTAGAGCCTGTTCTTGATAAGCTCTATCTTTCTGAACGCTATTATTCCAGAGAGCAAGCCATCCATGCTATTTCAGAGGTTTGGTTCATATTTAACCCCATTGCTTCCTTTTGCTGTTCTTTGAGATACCAGATTATCAGAATATAGCTCCATGGTCTACTTAATATACACAAGTTACTTTTTTAATCTGTTATACTAGTTCAAGGTGTATTTAGATTCTATGGTCATGCTTATGTGCATAATCAGATGGCGCGGTTTATTTAGTTTTTTTACTTTATAAGTTTCTTCTTTGAACCACTGAAGCTAGGCAAGCATTTTCATGAATGTACACGAGTTGCTCATATAGTTCAGATATTATTTCAAACTTGTCTGCAGGCACAACTTTTCATGTTGGTTTACTTCTAATCAATTTTATGCTCCATGCAAAACAGTGTGTGGGCTTATAATTACTTACCATTTTAACTAATTATCATCAGACCAAAAACCTAGCATGCAATTAATGTCAAGAATATAAAGTTTGATATGTTTGCATAGGCAAAAAGGAAGACACAGTGATGATCCATTACGTAAATAGTTACAAAATCATTTGTCTGGTTCCATCCCGAGTTCATTAATTATAGATTGTGCATAGAAAAAATTGCAGTATGGAAATTGTATCATGTCTATCACGTGGTTTCTTGTATTCATTCTTTTTGGGAGTGCAGCTAAAGTACTACAATCTGTACAGCATGGTCAAATTTGACTGGGGCAGAACCATAGGGCAAGGTTTGATGCCTAAAATATTCAAGAGAAGACCTTTATTTAGGAATCAGGTTGTTATGTGATGTATAACCTATTGGTTTCGTGTTTGTTGCCTATGGCTTTAGGGTTAAATGATAAAGAAATCATAGATAGAGAACACCGAATTAACAGATTATTACTGAGTGCAGTAAGCTAGAATCTGCTAGTACTTGCATGGTCTGGTAGCTGCATCTTTCGTTCTGTTTGTATTCTCTATGGCTGTCTGATATTCTTTTTGGCAATTTGATTTGAATGTGGTCAACCAAAAGGACAGTCTTCTACCAACTTCCTCTCTGAGCATTCATGTGATATTTCGCTTTTTCTGGGAGATGACATGTATGATTTGCTTCACCATAATGGTAATGCAGGTAGACAAAGATCATGATGGGAGGCTAACTTTGGAAGAGATGATTGAGAACCCCTATGCATTTTATGGCAGTGTTTACCTCAGCGATGACGATGAAGACTACTTCCACGATGAATTTCGCTAAGATGTGTGTAGGTGGTCACTTTCACTCTTCTCTTGCTGACTCTAGCCTGAAAATTGGTTTCCATCATATGCCTGTCCAATTTCGCTGCCCATTTCTTTTGCTCCGTGACTAAGGTTAATCTTCTTCAGCAGATTGTTAGTATCCTGACCACGCAAGGAATGCAACAGATGAGCATCAAGGTGCACACATCGGATTGAAGCGTCTAGTATACTATGTGAATCCCGGGTTGGGCTACTGACAGAATATAGAGTTAGGGCCATAGAGTGAGCAACTAGTTTTAGCAGCTTGGTTCTTCTTCTTCTTCTTCTTCCCTTTTTTTTTTTTTGTTAATTGAAACGACGACAGCATCCTAGTACCGGCCAGTGATGATGTTACGTGGCAATTTGGTCACCTTTATCTAGGCTGAGCTGGCATTGTCCCCGTCCTGCAGAATGCCTGTAGTCCAGGAGAACAATGAGTGGAACGTCATCTCGGTGGCGAACGGATTAAAAAGAAATCTAACGTGGAACGTGTTGTTTGGTGTCTGAAATATGCATGGCTGTGTTTAGAGGCCCAAATTCTGGGTAAAATTTTGGGCGTATGTCACATCCATGTCACATCGTCTGTTGTAAGACGTTTAGTTTGTTAGTGGTAAATATTATCCTACCATGGCGTGGCTAGGCTCAAAAGAATCGCCTCATGATGTACATCCCAAACTGCGCAATTAGTTTTTTTTATTTACCAAATTTTATCTTGGCCGTGGCGTTTTTAGGTGCGTTAAATGTTTTGATGTGATAGGATGTGATGGAAATCGCGGGGAAATTTTGGAGGAAAATTGGGGCTCTAAACACACCCATGAATGAATATATGAAATGCTGAATTCAATTATTTCTGGCAGAATGTCGCAATCAGGATTCAGTAGGGGAGCTGAGCCTGTGCTATAGTACTTGCTAGCCCATTGTGAAACATTCCATCAGCTGCATGAGTGCGCCATGGACGGGAGATCGATCCATGTGTGCCGAATTATTGGGGAATCGATCGATCGATGGCTCACTTTATTAGGAACATCGATTGTGCCTAGTCATCAGTGTCTGAGGATGCAGATGCAGGATTTCCACGTGGCGTGACACGTCATGTGGGTCCCACGGTATGCGCGGCCCACATTTCAGGTCTGCCTTGCTCGCTGGATGGTATCCTGAACCTTGTTTCGTTTTGCTGGATGACGCCGCGGATAACGTTCAAGGGCTTCAGCTCAGTGAATTATTGGGCTTGGCCCATGGAGTAGTTGCATGCAATTAGCCCCACCATGCAAGCACTCTAGACAATGATTACATAATTTAAGCACGACGCTGTGATTAATTCATTCTTCTGGTGATGGCGGATATAAGGTTAGGGCCACTATGGCCATGGCCCTAGGCGTGAAAAAAAAACATTAGAGTAATCCCTTCATTTTTGTAGCTAAATTTACATACTACCATTACTTTTGTCTATTACATTGTGATCCGGTGTTGGTGGTTCATAATGTTGGCGCATCTCCAAGAGCTTTAGCAAAAATAGTTTGGCAATTTTCTTATTGCCAAATACGAAATGCAAATGCCAAGTCAAAAAAGAGTTCATCTCCAACGGTTTGGCATAATTCATTTACCAAACTCAGATCTAATTTACATCAGAAACCCTAGAAGAGAAACAAAATTATGTTTATGTCCTTCCACCTCTTGAAAACTTACCTCAGGAACCCTAAGGCAGAAACAAAATTATGTTTATGCCCTTCCACCTCTTCTAATACGTGCGGATGTGCCGTGAATGTCAAACGTCGTAGCGCGCATAAATGCGCGCGAACGGCCGCCTGATTTGCCAACACTCATTGAATTGCCAACTCCAAATGTCAAACTGTTGGAGGGAGTTTTTGGAGCTTTTTGACAAAATTTGAGAATGCCAAACACAAATGGCAAAATATTGGTCACGAAAGTCCCCTGGCTCGCCACTAGGTGATACAGTCTCATTGTTAGGGTCTGTACTAATTATAGTTAGCACGTCCCTTGGATCTCCTTGAGTTTAGCGCAATATTAGTTATCTAACCGCACGATACAAGGGAAAAATTTAGGAGAGACTAAACAAAAGTAGTGTCCACTACCTAGAGCTCCCCCTTGCAGGCAGTTGCGCCCGCTGCAGGCTGTGGATTGTGCGGGCCGTCGGCACCCACCTCGCCTAGTTGTAGGCTACAACGCTTGCCCCCATAGCCTCGCCGGTGGCCCACGTCAAGGACTAGGAGCCGTGTCGCCCGCACATAGAATCCGTCATGGCTCCGCCGTCCGCTCGAGTAAGGGACTACGAGTCGGGAGACTCAAGACTGTGGAAGGGGAAATTGTGTTACAGTGGATGACATAGGGTTTCATAAAATGATCGAGTATTGAGTTTTGACTAAATAATCATCGTGTGTCTATTGAATTCCTGGCCTAATAAACAAAAGAGATCTTTTTCTATATCCATAAAACTACAGCTCGTCCTACAGTCCTGAGCTATACACAAATACGTGAAAATTTTAATGGATGCTTCTCTGTCTGACCGTGATGTACATGTATATGAGGCGTAAGTTGTGATCAATTGATCTCAGTTGTCCTCGTTCTCTTCTCCATCTCTTACATGATATGGGAGCCACTTTGTCGATATGGGGAGTCTGAGTGGCCACCCGCTGTTATTAGTTATTACACGTGTTTGTAACTACGACAGGCGCAGGCAGAGAAAAGAGGATCCAAAGTCTAGGAAGCTATACAAAAATCTTGCAGTAACAAACGTAACAACGGCTTTAACTAGTAGCTGGTCTTATGCAGTGTCATGTAATTTAAGACGATTTAATAAACTATATGCACAATGGTTACCCTTTTAAGGTGTCCCTCGTTCTCTTTTCCATCTCTTAGACTCATCTATCGATATCAATCCTCTGTGTTCTCGTTTGGCGCTATAGCTCCACGTGTGGTATAGCAAGAAGAAGTCATTTTATCTTTTTTTTTTTCTAAAAAGATGAACCAAGAGCCAATAAAACCATTATTTTTTCAGCTTCATTCATGAGCTCTAACTTCGGCTCCTTCGTGCCTGCGGCAAGGAGTCGAAGAAATGCTAAACAGGACCCAAGGTTGATGACATTTAGCTGTACTAGGTGCCTCGGGTTTCGGTAATCTGGTACTGGTAGGAGCATACGTATGCATCAAGGACCATTTAGTCAGTGACAGCACTTGACTTGTACATAGCGCCGACCGACCGCATCCTGGGACTGGACTTAGTGTTGTTTGGTTTGTAGGGACTAATTTTTTTTTTTAATCTAAGACAGTTTTTTAAGGACTAATAGAGGAAAAAAGTCTTAAAAAAATCCCTCCTTATTTGATTTGATAGTGACTAAAACAGATTTTTTATTCCCAAGGACTAAAAAGTTCGTAAACCAAACAACCCCTTAACCTTCACTCTACTCAACGTCCCACGCACGCAAGCTGTGCTGCAATAGCAATCCCGATCCGTGCGTGCTAGGCAGACTCCCAATAACATTCATTCTGTCGGCGTCACTGGTAATCCTGTGCATGCTCGCGTCGCAGACAGCCTGGGTGGTGGGTCGTGGCCAGGAGTGGAGCTAGGTGTTGCACTGTGGTGTGGCCGCACCCACGGAAATTTTAAAAACTATAAAAAGTGACAAATTTTCACCATATCTGCACCCATAATTTAAAGATTCCTGCACCAATAACACAAGATGCACGTCGCTGCGCCCCCTTGGATTTACTCTAGCTCGGCCACTACTGTGGCCTCGCCACCTCGGCGTGGTCCGCCCGCTCGTTCGTTCACGTTATGCGGCCGGCCGGAGGGGAGAGAATTGCTTTGACGAAGGCCACGCGAGGCACAACGGCTCTGAGAAAGGTGGCGGCCCACGCACACGTGAGCCGTTAATTCGAAGGCTGAAGTTGATCCGAATCCGATCACGGCCGGCTGCCTAGGCCGATTATATTGGCGGTGAAGAAGTTCGATCGACGACGATGCATGGCATATGACGCCATGGCCACGGCGGCGCCCCATTCAGTGCGTGCATGCGTTGGAGTTGGAGCCTTGGAGGGTACGTAAACACAAGTTTGCTAGGATTCCGGGATATGTGAATTTTTTGTATTTGACTTCTTTTTAAAATAGACTTATGAGTTGAAAACTTTGTTATATACTTGGGTTGATGATTGTGGTATATTAAAATAAATATTGTTTTTGTTTTATTATTTTAGAATAAAAACAATTCAGTGGCGGCAAATATACATGGCATTTTAAAAAACAATTCATCACTTGATAAATACATCCACAATAACTAGCACTTGATAAAGGCAACGAACAGTGCAAACCACCTCTACGTGCAAACCGTGGCAAACTTCTAATCTGGGTCGATAAGATGGTGATCCAATAGGGCGCACGGGGAGATGGACGGGGGTTTTGCAAAAGTGTGATTCAAGACACGCCATTAAGTGAACAAATTACCCAATCCCCTCTCTGCCTCTTGGATCAACATCTCATGGCCCAGTTAAATGTTGTAGGTTTGCATGAAGAGGTTGGTTTTGCACCTGATCCCTTGATAAATGCATCCAAAATAAAAAGGCACTTAGTATTGTATACTTTAGTGTAGCTTGGTTGTTGCTTTAGTACTTCTGTGAAAATTTGTACGTAAAACGAATGTTGATGTTTTGTTGAAAATGATGAGCAATGTTTTATAGCAATGCTTGTGGACGATTTGGCACTAATTTGTGATATATAGAAACAAATTTGTAGCAATCTTGTGATGATTTTTGGCACTAATTGTGATGTTCTTTTTCGTCACTATGGTGTGGATCCGGGTTTGGATATAAGCTGGGTATAGGAGAGGGGCAACTAATTTATGACGGACACAAATGTCAATCTGTGATGGGCACGGCTCAATTTGGTTCAATAAATTTATGACGCGAGATACGCACTCGGATTGTTTGATCGTCATGGCAAGTTAATCGTGACAGATTTTCGATTTGCTTATGATCAAAATGATTGTCATGTAAAAACACCATTTCTTGTACTAAGAGATAATGTACGCACAGGAGATATGGAAATCGAGAGGAGACATTCCATCACCAGCCATCTCATAATATCCAATCCAAGATTAAGCACACACGGACCACATAAGGAAAATTCAAATAGGAGATTTTTGAACAACACCTAACTTACGAATTCAAATAGAAGATTTTTGAACAACACCTAACTTACAGAGTATTACACAACTTCATGCTTAAAGCGTCATTTCGACTTGGCTTCTCTAGACATCATTGATGATCTCAATACCATCGCCCGTCGGCAAAGTCCACCACTCTAACCAGAAAAAGGTGTTGGAACAAACAACCGGTAGTGGCCACCGAACGTGCGGGTAGTAAGGCTGATAGTTAGACTAAACTTTCTCGAAAATCCTCGGCACCGCCACCACTGGATCGGATCCTCGCAAAAAATGTGAGCAGCCACGGCCGTTAGAGGTGCGAGGGCTAAACGAAAATAGGCTAAACTTTCTCGAACCTTTAGGGTGTGTTTAGATCCCCGAAGATTGGCATCAGAGCGACCGAAAAGTACTGCGACACTTTTCGTTTATTTGTGGTAATATTATCTTATCATAGGGTAACTAGGCTCAAAAGAATCGTCTCGCAATGTATATTTAAATTGTGCAATTAGTTATTTTGTTTATCTAAATTTCATACTCTAGACATATGTCTTTTGATGCATTTAATGTTTCGATGTGACGAGAATTTTGAAAATTTTGAGAAAAGTTGGGGGAACTAAACACACCCTTAGTATGAGAAAGTAGCTCATGGTAGTCGGCACTAATCTTGTCCCTCAAGTTTGTAGCTGCATTCATAGCTTCTAGATATCGGTCCCTCTATCCACGGGCCTCATCTCTCATGCTTTACCATCCTCCACTGCTCACATTATTCTTTCAAGAGTGCGGCTAGCACCAGTCCCATGCCTATACAACGCCTTCAATTGGTCCACTCTACCACGGTACATCTTGAATAGGTCCTACTAGAGTTTTTCAAAATTGTCACTAGCTACTGGATACTCCAAGGTAGCGGAAAAATTCCCATGCCCCATTTGTTGGGGGGCATCTTATGTCAGTTTTACTTCTTTACTTAATCAGTCTCCAAAATTATCAACACATGCACAACATAAAAGATTAACCATGGCGGTTATTTTAAATTAACCATGGCGGAGAGGGTGGGGTGCGTGTTGGAGAGTGGAGAAGTGCAGACAGTGGAGACAGTGGGAGAGAGATGAGTGTGTCTAAACCCTATCTTGTGTATATATACTATGGCTGCATATTGGGCCTTCCTCATTCTTAGTGGGCCAAGAACATATTAACCGTGACGGGCCTTTATATCTGGATCGCCACTGAAAATGGGACATTTACCGTGGCGGGCTTTCTTATAAAAACCGTCACGGTTAATTGATTTATCGTGCTAATTTTTAACCACCTCCGTTAGTTCCAAAAAAAAAAAAATTGTCATGGTTACTAGATTGTAAAAGATTTTTTGTAGTAGTGATGTTAACTCAAGCTTCACAACGATCTCAGACTCGGGCATAATTAATTAGTTAAATAATTATCAAGTAACACAGGGATGTTACATAATTGCATAAGTCAACCCATTACCTCCATATATGGATGTACCGTAGAGACAACATATATAGGGATCTCTATGAAAATAAGCCTTGCACAAAAGACACACACGCGATCCCCTCTCGACAAACTCGGTCAGTACACCACAACACTAGAATTGGCACCCGACGATCTGATGCTAAAAGTGGCATATGGCGTCAGATGATCTGACCCTAAAAAATATAGCGTCAGACTTCAGCTGACGATGTAAGTCCAGACACTAAAACTCTTTAGCGTCAGACCAGACTTTTACTCTATGAACAAATAGACATACCGTTAGCCATAGGGAACAAGAAAAGAAGCTAAAGCCCGCAACGGCATAGGAAATAGGCGACCATGGAACTAAGAATTCCACCAGCAGAGATGCACGAATTTACCACCTAGGAAGAAGGGGAGTGGAGGGGGAAACTTATCTCACCTCATGTGCGGTTTCCTCGGTCCACCTTCAATGGGCGTGTAAGGTCCTAGATGGCTAGAGGGGGGTGAATAGCCTATAAAATTTTTCTACAAGCTCAACTAAACAAACCGATTAGTATAAAACACGGCGTAAAGCGGTTTGCACTAGCTCTAGTGGTCTTGCAAGCCTTCTAGTGACAAGACAAAATATTTCTATGATCTCTAATTCACACAAGGTCTATGTCACTACTCTAGCTATTGAGCAATCCTAATATGGTCCTTATGCTAGCAAGAACAACCTACACAAGCAAGTGCTAGCTCTCTACTCAAAGTAAACTAGAAAAGTAAGGCTAGAGTGAGAAGCTTGTTATACCGACGTGTAGAGGATGTCAACCAATCACCAGGAAGAAGAGAGACTATCAATCACACGAAGGTGATGATCCAAACACCGAGACAATGAACAAGTCGATTTGTTCACCCGGAGTTCGCTTGTACACCGACAAGTTACTCTCCCACAGTGCCGACCAACACAAGGATGGTGTTTGAGCTAGGTGGTGCCCTTGCTAGCCTCAACACACCACTCAACAAATGTGGTACCCAAGACACGAGCAATGTATTCCTTGCACTTTGTCTTCCCGACGAGGAGTGCGTGATCCTCTCACAATTTCGCCCCTGAGGTGGCCAAGAAACAATCTCCTCTTCTTGCCAACAACTCCACCAAATCACCAAGCCGGCTAGGAGCGGTGTCTCTAAGAGAAACAAGAAACTCAATCGGCTCTGTTGATCCCCAAGTGCCTCTAGATGCAAGAACTCGATGCAAATGCACTTGGATCAACTCTTCTCTCAAGAATGAAGCTCAAATCAAGAATGAGAGGAGGGAGGCTTGCTTGCTTGCTCAAAGGTGTTAGGAATGATTCAAATGTCCAAGAGAGAGAGCAAGAGGCAGCCAAGGGGGTATAAATACCCCTCACCACGAAATGTGGCCGTTGGGGAGAAAACCACGTTTTCCGCGGCTGGCCGGACTCACCGGCGAGTCCGGTCGGTGGATCGGGTCTGGCAAACCAACGCCCAAGCGGTGGATTTGCCTTTGTCTCGACGGGTCCGGTCAGCGCGTCCGGTCATGCTTCCGGTCAGCACCGGAAGCATCCGTCGATGCGTCCGATCGGCGCGAGGCGAACCCGGTTTACCCCTTTCTGTAATTCCGACGGACCCGCACACGGTGCGTCCGGCCCGAAAGCCTTGTGCTTCGGTCGGAAGCGTCGGTCACCACGAGCTCACAATTTTTCGTCGTTTAAAATCGTCGTTCCTTCGCCTTTGCTCCAAACCGACTTCCGCCACTTGATTCTTGTTGCCGACAATCGAAGAACATCTCGACACCATGTGTTAGCATTTTCAAACATTTTCATCAAGTGCGGAGTTAGCTCTTTAGGTTAGAATGCATGCATATGAATTTTGAACCTAAAGGCACATGAGGACCGATATGTATGATAAGTTTCCCTCTTTATAGTACGGCTTATCGATCCTATAACCACCCACACCCTCTATGGTGTCTTGGGTGTGAAATCAAAAGCCCTATGGTTATACCTTTGCCTTGGGGACAATTGATCTCCAAAACTCCACCGAGTTGCATGCTTGATCATCTTTTGGATCACCTCGATCCTTCATCCATGATCACCACACACCAACTCTCGCACGACCAATCTCCAATCTAGTCAAACACTTAGCATCGAGAGATTAGTCCTTAGGTGTCACTAATTAGCCAAAACCACACAAGAGATCTTCAATCTCCCCTTTTTGGTAATTGGTGACAACCCGCATAAACGGTTTTATGATTAATGTTTTTGAACATACAACGGTTGTCCAAGCATTTTGCTTACAATCATAGGATTGGACAATCACCATAGTTCGGTTTTTGGTAGCATGAGCTCCCCTACATGTATGCCACGAGTTTGGAACGAAGCATTGCATACATGTATGAATATTGAAATTGAGGGTGAGCTATGTTACCAAAATGATGCTTAAGGTGAAAGAAATGGACCTTTGAAGCGTGATACCAATCGGAGTTGCGCTATTTTTCACCATACACGCATCAAGGTAACTAGATTTTCATCAAAACTCAAAATACCACGTGAGATCACATTATGAGCGAGGTACTTGAATTATGAGCGAATTTAGAAAATCTAGCTAGCTCCTATGCATGCTAGTTGTTCAACTACTTTAAAAGCAACTTGTGAAAACTAGCATACACCACACAAGCATGTATATTGAATTTAAATAAATGTGCAATGAGCAAGTCATATGTTAGTGCACAATCAAATGCAACAAATTGTCTATGAGCTTGCTCCCCCTACATGTGTGAGCCACTTGTAAATTCATGACCTTCATGAAAGATTTTCAAAAACATGTGAAATTTTTAATTTTCCAAAAACCTTTCATGCACTAATCTCTCCCCTTTGTCGACAATTTCCACAAAAGGTATGACCATGTTGTGTTATGGAAGAGAGAATAGTGCTCAAATTTGGATCACTTGTCAAACATATATTTCGGTTTGAACCAAAGACAAGCTTCTTCACACCTCGTGACAAGGGTTATCTTACCTATGTTGAACTATATGTGTGAAAAAAGATAGCCAAATTCAACACTTGAGATTGCAAGCCCATAAACATGTCATATGTCATCACTAGATCAATCAAGCATAAAAAGCAATAGTGATGACATACATACATTGAAATCTTTTTATTTTCTATGAATGCTTCCTAAGGCACAAGTTATATGTCTATATGTTCTAACAAGTCCTTAGATATCATGAATGCCATGCCAAACAATTTCACCTTTGCTTTGCTCGATGGAGGGGCATGTCATGGTAGTGGGGTGCATTCAACTCATGTTGGAGAAGTCAAGGATATTCAACTCATTTCTTAGCTTGCAAAACCTTTTCTCATCTAGTGGCTTTGTAAAGATGTCGGCTAATTGATCTTCGGTGCCAATAGGTTGGATAGCAATATCACCCTTTTGTTGATGATCTCTTATGAAGTGATGTCTTATGTCAATGTGCTTGGTTCTTGTATGTTGGACCGGGTTTTGTGTCATCTTGCAAGCACTCTCATTGTCACAATACAATGGCACATGATGGAAATCAAAACCATAATCTCTCAATGTTGATCTTATCCATAGCAATTGTACACAACAACTACCGGCACTAATGTATTCGGCCTCGGCGGTTGAAAGTGTCACACTGGTTTGCTTCTTTGAGGACCATGATACTAGAGATCTTCCAAGGAATTGACAAGTGCCACTTGTGCTTCTTCTATCAACCTTGCATCCCTCATAGTCGGAGTCCGAATATCCAATAAGCTCAAAGTTTGACCCCTTGGGATACCATAGCCCAACATTTTGTGTGTGTTTCAAGTACCTCAATATCCTCTTTGATGCGGTGAGGTGACTCTCTAGGTGAGGATTGAAATCTTGCACACTTGCCAACACTAAACATCACATCGGGCCTAGAAGCGGTCACATAGAGTAAGCTTCCAATCAATGACCTATAGTACCTTTGATCAATCATATTGCCACTCTCATTATTGTCCAATGATCCATTGGTACCCATTGGTGTGTTAATCCCCTTTGCATCTTGCAATCCAAACCTCTTGACCATGTCTCTAATGTATTTCGCTTGACTAATGAAGGTGTCATTCTTCATTTGCTTGATTTGAAGACCAAAGAAATATGTGAGCTCTCCAAGCATAGACATTTCAAACTCTTTTGCCATCATCTTGGCAAACTCTTCACAATACTCTTGATTTGTTGATCCAAAGATGATATCATCAACATATATTTGCATGACAAACAAATCCTTCCTAATCTTCTTGGTGAAAAGAGTAGTGTCAACTTTGCCCATCTTGAAGCCTTTCTTGAGTAAGAAGTCTCTCAACCTCTCATACCATGCTCTAGGTGCTTGCTTCAACCCATACAATGCCTTGTTCAATTTGTACACATGGTTGGGATGATGGTAATCTTCAAAACCGGGTGGTTGCTCAACATACACTAGCTCATTGATGAATGCATTGAGAAAAGCACTCTTGATATCCATTTGATAGAGCTTGATGTTGTGTGCACATGCATAGGCTAATAGAATTCTAATTGCCTCTAATCTTGCAACCGGAGCATATGTTTTACCAAAGTCAAGACCCTCTACTTGAGTGTAACCTTGTGCAACTAGTCTTGCTTTGTTCCTCACAACAATGCCATCTTCATCTTGCTTGTTCTTGAACACCCATTTGGTTCCAATGATATTGTAGTCCTTTGGTCTCTCTACCAATTCCCAAACCTTATTTCTATCAAAGTTATTGAGCTCCTCTTGCATAGCAATGACCCATTCTTCATCCTTCAAGGCATCATCAACCTTTTCGGGCTCTTCTTATGACACAAAAGCAAAGTGTTCACAAAATGCCGCTAGCCTTCCTCTTGTTTGTACTCCACTTGCAATGTCACCAACAATTTGATCAATTGGGTGATCTCTAGCTACGCTTTGAACTTTGGAGTATTGGAACTTGATTGCTTGAGCTTGGTTGATCACTTGTGGTTGCTTGAGATGATGTACTAGCTTGTTGTTGATCTTGAACTTGAGCATCACTAGCTTGAGTTATTTGCACTTTATCCTTGTCATCATCCACTTGAGTTGGCCTTATATCACCAATGTCCATACCCCTCATGGCATTCACCAATTGAGTTCCACTCACATCATTGAGGTTCTCATCCTCATCTTGGGACCCATTGGTTTCATCAAATTCAACATCATGGACTTCTTCCAATACACCACTTGAGTTGTTCCACACTCTATATGCTTTGCTTGTGGTCGAATAACCAAGTAGGAATCCTCATCACACCTCTTGTCAAACTTGCCAAATCTTGCACCCTTCTTCAATATGTAGCATTTGCATCCAAATACTCTAAAGTATGCAATGGTTGGCTTTCTTCCATTCAATAGCTCATAAGGTGTCTTGTTCATCATGGGATGACAATACAATCTATTGATGTAGTGGCATGCGGTGTTGATTGCTTCGCCCAAAATGATTGACTCACACTGTACTCACTAAGCATTGATCTTACAATCTCAATGAGAGTCCTATTCTTCCTTTCAAACTAGGCCATTTGATTGTGGTGTGTACTTGGCCGAAAGTTGATGCATGATTCCATAGTCATCACATAGCTCATCAACTCTTGTGTTCTTGAACTCACTTCCATTGTCACTTCTCACTTTCTTCACTATGATATCAAACTCATTGTGCACCCTCTTGAGAAATGTCTTGAATAATGAATACACATCACTCTTGTCATTGAGAAAGAGCACCTAAGTGAATCTTGTATAGTCATCCACAATCACAAACCCATACTTGTTGCCACCAATGCTTGTATATGCGGTTGGGCCAAACAAGTCAATATAAATCAAATCAAATGCCTTGCAAGTACTCATGAAGCTCTTCTTTGGATGAGTGTTGGCAACTTGCTTGCCGGCTTGACATGCACTACATAGCTTGTCCTTGTCAAAGTGAACATCCTTCAAGCCTCTTACTAGATCATGTGTCACTAACTTGTTGAGTTGCTTCATGCCAACATGACCAAGCCTTCTATGCCATAGCCACCCCATGCTAGATTGAGATATCAAGCATGTACTAATTTGTATCTCACTAGCACCAAAATCCACAAGGTAGAGGTTGTCAAATCTTATTCCCTTGAAGATCAAGCTTGAATCTTTTGTATTCACAATCTCAACACTATCTTCACCAAAGATGCACTTATAACCAAGATCACAAATTTGTGCCACCGAAAAGTAAATTGTACTTCAATATGTCCACTAGTGTCACATTTGATAGGGTCAAGTCATTGGTTATTGCAATCTTGCCTATACCTTGTATCTTGCCACTTTTGCTATCACCAAATATAATAGGCTTGCCATTCTCTTGAGTTGAATCAATAATGTTGAACTTCCTTGCATCACCGGTCATATGTTGAGTGCACCCACTATCAAGAATCCATTGGTTACCCCCAATCTTGTAATTTACCTACAAGGAAATCAATAAGATTTAGGTACCCATTTGCCTTTGGGTCCTTGGAGGTTAGCAACCAATGCCTTTGATACCCAAATTGCCTTCTTCTTTAGGCCAACAATGGGTGTACCAACAAACTTTGCCTTGACACCCTTCTCACCCTTGGTAAGCAAATAACATGAATCGAAATGTATGGAATGCACTTTGCTTGATTTCTTGTTCATGTTGATTTTAGCATATTTTTGCTCTTGATGCCCCACTTGCTTGCATCTATTGTAATAAGTGCCAATGCTCTTCACAAAGCTAGGCTTTGGAGTAGCAAAGGCCTTCTTGCCTTTCTTGGGGACATAGCCTAAGCCTTCCTTGTTAAGGGAAAACCTTTGGCTACCCAAGCACTTTAGCAAGCGGGCATCCCCACCATATGCCTTCCTTAAGGAGTGGGTGAGCTCATCCACCTCTCTTTTGAGAGTCTCATTCTCAATCTTTAGTGATGAATCTAAAATCACTCCATCACTACTAGTAGAGCTTGAGTGGGTTGATGTGGATGTGGAAGGAATGGATGGTTCTTCAACATCAACCAAGAATGGTTCATCTATGATGTCACATGTTGAACCAACATCCTTTTTGATGATTAAGCAAGCTCTATCATTCTTCTCTAAGAGCAAGGCATGGGCTTTTTGGAGCCTTGTATGAGCTAGCTCCAATTCCCTATGGTCTTTCTTTAGACCCTCATGGGTGGCCTCTAGCTCACTAAAGTTTTGCTCAAGAGTTTTTACACTCTTTTGCAAAGCTTTGCATTCCTTGTCCTTAGTCTTAAGCATGATATGAGTTTGCTTATGTAACAGAACCTTCCAAATTATAGGGCCCACATGTATTAATTATCGGTACAACGACCTTTAATAGCCACATATGTGCACCCATAACCTGAAAAGTACTATTAACTATTCCAACCAGGATCCGTTACGAGGTCATTGCAAAATTATAACAATGCTTCATACATAATCGAGTAAAACAGCGGAAGACTTATATTACAATAATTTTACAATCATTTATTCAAAACAAGTTTTACAATATATAAGTAGGAGTAACAGAAAGTTTCTTACATATCTCTCACTAACAAACCCAGCCCACGGGTCTCATTTCTCACTCATCGTCACTATCCTCCTGATGGATCGTCATGCAGCACGGTCCTGTGCAGACATGACTTCCTGGTCCTGCAACATGGGTTAACAAACCCTGAGTACGGGGGTACTCAACAAGTCTTACCCGACTAAAGAAAAATAGGAGAAGACTTCGAAAATGCCGGGTCTAGTAGGATTTAGGGTAAGGCTTTCAGAAGAGTCAAGAATTCTTTTTGCGAAAAAGCTTACTAGCAATGAATCCTTACTTTCAATATTTTAAACTCAATTAAGTTCCTCACCTACTCTAGGTGATCTTACACTAGAGCATACACTTCTTGGATATATCATCACTTATTCCATCTCTTCAAAGTTCCATAATTAAACTACGATGTAAGGGGGAAACCGAGTCTCCATGTCCGAGAAGCACGGCGATTTCGAAATCGATTAACCCAGCTGGGGAGTTCTTTCCACACGACATATGTAGCACTTAAGCTTGCATATATCAACCCTTTCTTGGATACTCAAAACGGAACCGCGTCCTACGCCACCCGAGAGCACAGTACACCTCACACCTTGGGAATCTAACCCACAGGCATCCAGGAATTTAACCCACGAGTGTACACGCTACTCCCGCCATCTCTCCACTCCCAGTGCGCGGTTGTACGTTTCCGATTTGACACCCCCGAGATCGGGCTTTCCGGAGTATGTGGTTTCGTACTAGTTTCGATTTGTCCCCGGGCGACGCCAGACGAGGCGTGCCATTGGTCAAAAGACCTCAGGCGCAGATTGTGTTCCAAGGCTCAGTCCACATTGCTTACAACGAACGGTCCTTAATCGACAAGCCGGAAATACTACACTGAGACTCCATTCTCGGTGCAAATTACCCGACCGGTCTCAAATTCAACACCATATCCCAAAGTATGGTTCATCATATAACATCTTTGTTCATCAAATGCCCATTCGGGCTATCATAAGAGACTTGTCATATTTTGACTCAAAAGTCTAACTAATTTAGCATGGCTAAGCATTTCTAAGCATTTTACCAAAGCGGGCTATCAAGGTAGATATCGAAATAATCAAGGATTGGTAATGCATCAATTAGGTTATCACACAACTCCTATCACCTAATGCAGTATATAAAGCAAAGGGGATATAAAGCTTTATAAAAACACAAGGAATGTTTAAATGAACCGGGGCTTGCCTTGGTTGACGAAATAACCCGACTCGACGATGGATCACAATAATCGAACTCGGATCAACAAGAAAACCCTCTTCGAAGCTTGATCAACGATCTCTCGATCACCTTCGCTCACTATACGAAAGAATAACATATGCTTTACATGATGCCGTGTATATAAACATGATGCGCGAGAGTGCATGAAACGATAAATACTTGAGTACAACTTTCCTTCACGATAAAGTTGCAATCCAACAAAACCAACTTGTTGAACTACTCTACGAGATATCATCACCATTGCTTAAGGAGTTCTCAAGGACCACTTGATAAAGGCATGGTTTAGGGTTCACAAAACAATCCAAAATTCACCCAAAACCCTAGGTTATAAGACATAAAACAACTTATTCAACACATGAAATAATAGAGCATGAATTAATAAATATTTTAACTTTCTTCAAACAAGCTCAAAATTTTTTTGTACAGGTAGATCATGTCATGAAACAGTGTCAAAATAATTTTCATGATTTTTGGATAAATAGAATAATTACTAAAAATCAAGGAAGATGCATTTTTCAATTAAAATTTGTATTTTTAAATCATGCCAAAATTATTCAAAATTCAAGTTTCATATTTTTCATGGATATACATACTCATGGGAAGGCTACACAAAAATTTTCAGAATTTTTGAGCTAGTATTTGAATTTATATGAAATTTGGAAAATCGGACACTATTCAAATAAATGAAATTGAATAAAACATTTCATAAATGAAAAAAAGGGTTTCGGTTGAATCTGGCCCGACACTGTGCACGGCCCAGTACTGTTCATGGCCCACTACTGTGTATGACGGACCGGTCCGTTTGAATAGTGATGGGCCGGCACGGTGAATGTGTTGGGCGGCGTCGAATGCGAATGAGGCGGGCATGTTATCTGTTGGTTTTGGCCCGGCTGAGACACGCCGCGCCGGCGTCGACGCTGATGCTCATCAGCGCGGCGGCGGCGCTGACCGCGTTCCGGCGCCGGTGATGGACTAAAGAGAAAACGGAGAGAAGGAGGGCGGCGGAGCTCACCAGGGAGCTAGAACGGGGCTTGGTTACGGCGGAGTTTGGCGGAGATGGGTCGACGGGCGACGGCAGCCAGCGGCGGCGGCGACGATGGCAACGACGTTCCGGCTGGCTGGGGTCACGGCTGGGAAAAAAGGACGAGTCGACCGTGACTACATCATCTAAAGGGAGAGAAAACACGAGGAAGTGCAAGCAAGAGCTCACCCGAGCGAAGCCGTCGACGGCGAGGTCGAAATGTGGCGGAGAAGATGGGGTGGCGCGGATGATTCCGATGGCGAGGACTGCGGGAGCGGGCTCAATTGAAGCTCAAGGATGTTGCGAGGCTGCTGGCAAGCTGGTTTTGGCGAGAGATGGTTCGACGGCGATGAACGACGGCGGCGGTTCCAAATACGGTTTTCCGAAAAAAAGGTAAAAGCGGCGATGCCGCCTATTTATAGCAAGGATGGGTGGTGAGGTGGCCAAGATCGTCGCGAACCTCCTCGCGACGCCAGACGCGAGATAATTCGCGCGGTTGGCCGGCGGCGTGAAGTTCAACGCCGGCGGTGGCGAGAGGTGAGAGGTCGGGTTATCGTAGCTAACCCTAACTTTTCGGATTTTCTCAAATTACTCTCAAAAATTGAACTGAACTCAAAAATCTCCAAGAACAAAGTTTGCTTAAAATTTCAAGATCTACAAATTTCATAATTGGGACATTTTCAAATTCGGCCTGGAAATTAGACTTTTGAAATGGGGTCAAAAAGTAGGAAATTTGAATTCAAAATTACTTTTAAAATTATGTAGAAACTTGAAAAACTTTGTACATATCTTTTGTTCATCTCAACAAGATCTACAAACTAGCTTTTGGAAGTTTTGTCAAATTTTGCTTAGATTTTAAAATAGAGAAAAGGGGGCGATTAGGGTTTTGTCGAATTCAAAATTACTTTAAAATTTTGAACTAAACTTTGAAAACTCAAAATACCAACTTTGCTCAACTTTGAAAACTCTACCTTTTCCCTTTTGTGACCACCCTCAAATTCTTGATAAATTTTGAATAAAGGAAAAGGGGACAAACTAGGGTTTCAAAATCGGGGTTTCCGACTTGGGGGGGGGTAACTTCCTAATCTGATCCTTTCCGCGTCTTTTCGACCGACAACATAACCAAATATAAAATAAACTTATTTTAGTTCAATGCAACACATGGTGGGCTAAACATACATGCTTTGCAATAATCATGATGACATGTCATATTTTATTAATAGTAACACCGGGGGTGTTCTGGTCCTTCCCTTAAAGAAATCTCGTCCCGAGATTTGAAGCCTAGGGTTTAGTAACGGCAAAGGAAATGTGTCAAGCAAACACATCTCAAACTATTCTATAAAACAGGAATAGGTCTTACATTTACAAGGATTAAGAAAGTGAGAATTTGGGAAAAATTTTTTAAATCGAAAAGTCTTAGATTCCCGGTAGCTTCTTCTTCCGAGAGTGTTGACTCCATTGGATCTTGTACCATCTGATAGTTCTCGCCGGGTGACTCGAGCTTTTGATCTAGGATCCGAATAGGATATTCGGAGTAAGTCGACTGGTTCTAATTTAACTTCTTCGAAATCAACCACACGATCCGGTACTTTCGTAGGCATTTCTTCAATTGAGACACATGGAAGACATCATGCACTCGCGATAATCTTTACGGCAATCCAAGTCGATAGGCAAATCGGGTCCACGTTTTTCCAAGATTTGAAATGGACTGATGTATCGAGGTGCCAGTTTACCTTTTATTCCAAAGCGATTTACTCCCTTTCATGGGCGACACTTTCAAATTACACGTAATCCCCTACTTCAAATTCTAAAATTTACGTCTTTTATCTCGCATAACTCTTTTGTCGAGATTGTGCCTCTTTTAATTTATCTTGCACAAATCTCACTTTTTCTTCCTTCGCTTCATTTACTGGTCTACTCAGTAAAACCATCTTTCTCTCCTCGGTTCGACCAATGTAATGGGGTTCTACACTGCGACCATCAGAGCTTCAAACGGTGCCATTTGAATACTTTCACGATAACTATTATTATAGGCAAACTGCTAATGGTAAACAAATCATCCCACTTTTCTGAATAATTGAGAATATATGCTCTCAACATGTCTTCTAGAATTTGATTAACTCTTTCCGTTTTGTCCTGTCATGCGAGGATGATAACCTGAACTATGATTTAATTTGGTACCAAGTGACTTTTGCATTTGTTTCCAAAATTTGGACATAAATAAAGAACCTCTATCCTGTTACAATGTGCCTTGGTGCTCCATGTAAACCGAAAATCCGATGGACATATAGCTTGGCATAATCTATTGCTTTATACTTATCATTTACTGGTAGAAAATGGGCTATCTTGGTAAGTCGATCAACTATAACCCGGATAGAGTTGAACCCTTTTCTTTGTTCGGGGTAAACCGACAATAAAGCCCATACTTGATTTCTTCCCACTTCCAAGAGGGAACAGGCAAAGGATGTAATTGCCCTGCAGCTTTCATGTGCACGGCTTTTTACTCGACAAGTGTCACATTCCGCTACATATCTAGCAATCTCGATCTTCATTTTTGTCCACCGTAATCTTTGTTTCAAATCCTGATACATCTTGGTACTTCCGGGATGAATAGAATATCTGGTCAGATGGGCCTCATCCAGGATTTGTTGACGTAATTTAGGATTCTTTGGTACCACCAAACGATCTTTGAACCATAGCACATCTGCTTCATCAATTCTGAAACAAGTGGGTTTTCCACTTCTAACTTTTTCCTTGATATGTGCTATGCCTTTACTTATCTTACGAGCATCAATAATCTGATACTTGATGGTTGATTCTACGGTAGCATTGGTTACCATACCATGTTCAACAATTCCTATATTCGCCTCCAGTTCGACATAGAGTTTTATTTCTTATGTTGGCCGTAAGACAATTACACCGAGGATTTCGATCGAGTGCATCGGCAACAACATTTGCCTTTCCGGATGATAATGCACTTCTATGTCGTAGTCCTTAATTAACTCTAGCCATCTTCTCTCGGCGCATATTCAAATCTGACCGGGGTAAAGATATATTTCAGACTTTTATGGTGCAGATAAACATGACAAGTATTACCCAAATGATAATGGCCTTGATTTTTAGAGCATGAACCATCTGCGGCAAGCTCTAGATCATGGGTTGGATAATGCTCTTCATGCCGCTTCAGTTGGCGTGATGCATAGGCAATAACTTTGCCTTCTTGCATTAACACACAACCAATACCAATACCGGATGCGTCACAATAGGCGTCAAATGGCTTTTCAATGTCCGGTTGGGCTAAAACTCAGGCAGTAGTTAGTGCTTTCTTCAAAGTTCGAAAAGCATGCTCACACTCGTGACCAAACAAACTTAGTCTGATTCTTTAGCAACTCCGTGATAGGCTTTGCTACTCGGAGAAGTCGAGGAATAAATCGACGGTAATATCCACCGCCATTCCAAGGAAACTACGGACTTCATGAACAAATCGTTGGTGGTTTCAGTTTGAGGATATCCTTAACCTTACTTGGGTCAACGGCAACTCCCTCCGATGATAGCACATGACCCAAGAATTGTACTTCTTTTAGCCAAAAGGCACACTTACTAAATTTAGCATATAGGTGATGGTCTCTTAATCGTTTCAAAACTATTCTCCGATGCTCTGCATGCTCTTCTTCATTCTTGGAATAGATAAGGATATCATCAATAAATACCACCACGAACTTATCCAATTCTGACATGAACACTGTATTCATCAAGTACATGAAATGAGCTGGGGCATTTGTTAAACCAAAAGACATAACCAAATATTCATAAAGACCGTATCCGGTGGTAAATGCGGTCTTCGAATATCTTCGGGTTTAATCCTGATTTGATGATACCCCGATCTCGGATCAATCTTGGAAAAGACTTTAGCTCCGGCTAACTGATCAAAGAGTAAATCAATCCGGGCGCAGGGTACTTGTTTTTTGATCGTCACTTCATTAAGTGGGCGATAATCTATACACATTCTCAAAGTCTGATCCTTCTTTTTTTCACAAAAATGGTCGGACATCCCCAAGGTGAAGAACTTGGTCTAATAAACCCTTTTTCTAATAACCCTTGTAACGGAGTTTTCATTTCGGCCAATTCTTTTTGGTGCCATTCTGTAAGCTCTTCGAGAGATGGGAGCAGTTCCCGGTTTCAATTCTATACTGAACTGAACATCTCTCTCCGGTGGTAGTCCAGGTAATTCATCTGGAAATACATCCGGAAACTCGCATACTCTTTGGGATGTCTTTGATCTATTTAACACAAGTTGCACATACTTTTTCAACGCCCTCTTTACGATTGGAAGTTGAATAAGGAGTTCATAATTCTCCTCGGGTAACTTCACTTTGATAGTTCTGTTGAAAGTGTCTATAATAGTACCATAACGGTACAGCCCGGTTCATACCAAGGATCACATCTATTTCTTTATCCTTTAGAACTATCATATTGGTGGAGAAATCATATCCACCTAATGTTATGGGGATCTGGTATACCACTTCTTTAGTACTCATGCGTCCCCCGGTGAATGTATAATGAATTCATCTTTCATTTCCCCAATAGCTATCTCATGTTTCATCACAAATGTTTTATTGATAAATGTATGCGATGCACCGGAATCAAATAATATTACTGCAGGGTGTTTAGCGACAGGGAACATACCCATCATGATCGGTTCCCCCGCAGGTATCTCCTCGACACTGGTGTAATACACCTTCCCGGTTTTCTTTTCACCCTTTCCCTTCTGATCTTTCTGCTTGGGTTGTTGCGGATTCCCAGAAACTCCCTGATAACTAGGATTATATTGTCGGGGATTGGGGCATTCCCGAGCCATATGACCAGTCTTTCCATAATTAAAACAAGTATAATTGTGGTTTGGAGGTGGTGGAGGGCGAATGCTCGGGGCACTCGGCTGACGGGGATAATAAGGGGTCGTAGCAGGTTTAAAATAAGGTCGCCTCCTCTGTTGATATTGGGGACGATAGAATGGACGATTATGGTTTACAGGATGATAAGAAATCTTTGGGCGTTTTGCTTTACCACGGAAGATTCACGGACTTTTTCTTTCCCTGACTTCCCTTATTCTCATATTCTTGGAGAACACGATACTTTTCCTCAGAAGAGATAGCCATATTTACTACCTCGTGATAAGTATCCGTGTCTCGCACATTCATCATGGCTTGCGCCTAGGGTTAAGACCTCGAATGAACCAATTTTTCTTCTTTTCATCGGAATCTACATGGATCATGGCATATTGTGACAGATGGTTAAATTTCCCAACATCTTGCATTCTTGATTCTTCTCCTTGTCTTAGGGCGAGAGGGAAATTCATCTAGCTTTCTAGCCATTATTCCCTAGGAATAAAATGAGCTCAAAAAGCATTTTTGAACTCAGTCAAGTAATCTGATGCCCTGCTGGCCGCCGGCTTTAAAGTTTTTCCACCAAGCTCCACCGCATTGGAGTTGTTGGGCTGCAAAATACGGCTTTTTGGTATTCAAAGGTCACGGTAATCGGCTCAAATTTCTCGTCCATTGTGCGAGCCAATCATCTCGCCTCTAGAGGTTCATCAGCTTTATTGAAAACCGGAGGTTTAGTGGCAATCTGGATAGGAGGTTTCATCTTGATGATCATGTCGATCTCGTTGCCACGATGATTATTCCCGATTCTCGGCCGAGCCACTTCTCGTATCGGACGAGTTCTCGGTGGTGGCTTGAACCAAAGCCGCAATGGCATCTGGCAAGTTAGTTGGAACTGGTGGAGGGTTTGGAAGGTCAGTCCTATTCTGGGAGCGGTATTGTTGTTGTGCGACATCCGCTTTTCAATACAAACTATATATCACCCAACCGCATTTATTGAACTTCAAAAAGAAAATACAAACTGAAACAAACACATATAACTTATTCAAGACAAGGTCCCCACTCTAAGTCTACCCAAGGCTCATCTAAGTAACTTACTATTAAACAAGACTATGTTACATATTCTACAAAATCTTGTTCCTACTCAAGGGTCATTCTCTCATTATCACTAACGTGAGGCTCCACTTCATCCGGATTTTCCTCTTCTTCCACATCCTCTTGGATTACTATACCCAAATCATCTTGTACTGCCTGGGGTTGGTGATTTGGGTTGAGGAGATCATTCATATGCTGAATTTGTACATTCAGGGTTGACTTTGAGCTTCGGTTGAATCGCATAAGCTACTAAATTCTGATTGTCTTGAATTAGATGATCACACTGATGCTGAAGCTCCGTCTTCTCGTGGACCGCCTCAATCAAGGCTTGAGTACATTTTTCGTAGTCTTGAGTGCGTCGCTCCAACTCGGGCTTCTTGCGCTTTTCCAATTTGAATTGCACCAATGCATCTATCTCTGGTAGCTTGATCCAATTCTCTGGTTAGACGCTCAATCTCTTCTTGAGGATCTTTCTTGGACTTGCTACGCTTTCTTCATAAGTTTTAGTATGACTGGTACTTGCTTCAGGATCATTTCTTGCTGCAAGCCGGTGATGAGGATACCTTTTTGGTCCCTGTCTTCTTCCTAGGAGTCATTTTTAGTACGAGCCATCCTGTAGAATGGTTACGATCAGATTACCAAGATTGGTAGGAGGATCTAAAGGTTAGCAAGAATAGGGTTGTTACTACCTAACCCAAACCACATTAAAGGGAAGGTAAACATTAACAAGTGATTTTAACATGATGCATGAATCGAACCTACGTAAACAATCAATAAAGACTTTTTGCATTAAAGATTTTATAAGTAGGGCGATATATAATGCTACTCCACTTATATCACTTTGAAATAGGATAAGAAAGTTTTTCAATAGAATAAGATAAGAGGATAAGCAATTTGGACCAAAGTAAGAATAAAATTAATTTGACCCAAATCTTTTTTGAGGTTTTGTAAAGTAATGCTACAGTAACACTAGTAACGGAGGCTCCGATGCCAGCTGTAACAGAACCTTCCAAATTATAGGGCCCACATGTATTAATTATCGGTACAACGACCTTTAATAGCCACATATGTGCACCCATAACCTGAAAAGTACTATTAACTATTCCAACCAGGATCCGTTACGAGGTCATTGCGATAAGATTACAAATGTTTTCATACATAATCGAGTAAAACAAATGGAAGACTTATATTACAATAATTTTACAATCATTTATTCAAAACAAGTTTTACAATATATAAGTAGGAGTAACAGAAAGTTTATTACATATCTCTCACTAACAGACCCAGCCCACGGGTCTCACTTCTCACTCATCGTCACTATCCTCCTGATGGATCGTCATGCGGCCGACGGTCCAAAGGCGGACATGACTTCCCGGTCCCGCAACATGGGTTAACAAACCCCGAAAGTACGGGGGTACTCAACAAGTCTTACCCGACTAAAGAAAAATAGGAGAAGACTCGAAAATGCTTTGGGTCTTGTGTTGGCCAATTGCACTCATGGCCTTGGGCTTCTCTTCCTCTTCATCGGAGGAGCCATCACTATCCCAAGAGCAAACAAAAGCACCATCATTTGTCTTCTTGAATGTCATGGTCATGCTCTTCTTGTTTGTCTTGCCACCCTTGTATGCCTTCATCTTCTCTTTTTCTTTTTTGATTGGGCAATCGGCAAGGATGTGATAAGGGCTATCACACTCAAAGCATTTTCTTGGCTCTTCATTGCCCTTGGATGAATCATTTCTTCTTCTAGAGCCTTGCCCAAACTTCTTGCTCTTCAAGACTTTGCTAAATTTCTTCACAAACATAGCAAACTCTTGATCAATCTCTTCAAGGTTGATTTCCTCATCATCTTCTTCTTGAGCTTTGGACTTGCCCTTAGCCTTGGATGAGGTGGTGGCGGCCTTGAATGCCACAACCTTCTTGCTCTTGTCATCTTCTTTCTCTTCCTTATCTTCCATGCCATCAACCTTCTCATCGGTTAGCACCTCACCAAGCAAGTCACTAGGTGTCATGGTGTCCAATGCACCTCTAAAGAGAATCTTCCTCAACATAGAAAATCTTTTGGGCAAGCACATCAAGAATTTGTGCCCAAAATCTCTATCCAATGTCTTCACTCCTAATTCCTTGAGGTCATTGACAATCACTTGGAGCCTATGGAAAGTATCCGGTATGCTCTCATCTTTCTTCATCTTAAAATTCTCAAATTCACTCTTGAGAACATACAATTTGGCACTTTTCACAACCTTGGTGCCCTCATAGGTCTCACAAAGCTTCTCCCACACTTCACTTGCCTTCTCAAGATCCTTGATGCCTTCAAACACTTTGACATCCATTCCCTTGTAGAGTGTGCTCAATGCCATTGTGTTGCATTGCTTGTGGATCTTGTCGGTGGGTGTGAGGTTGGTAGGATCTAGGATGACAAAATCCTTCTCCGTTACTTCCCATACTTGGTCATTGATTGATCCCAAGTACATTCTCATGCATCTCTTCCAATAGTTAAAATTTTTGACTCCATCAAAGAACGGAGGCTTTCCCCCAACATTGTTGAACACAATACTAGTCATGCTTCACACCGGAGGTTGTTAAGCCTTCTAAAACGTGACCACGGCTCCGATACCACTTGTAAGGTCCTAGATAGCTAGAGGGGGTGAATAGCCTATAAAAAAATTTTTCTACAAGCTCAACTAAACAAACCGATTATTATAAAAACACGGCGTAAAGCGGTTTTGCACTAGCTCTAGTGGTCTTGCAAGCCTTCTAGTGACAAGACTAAATATTTACTGTGATCTCTAATTCACATAAGGTCTATGTCACTACTCTAGCTATTGAGCAATCCTAATATGGTCCTTATGCTAGCAAGAACAACCTACACAAGCAAGTGCTAGCTCTCTACTCAAAGTAAACTAGGAAAGTAAGGCTAGAGTGAGAAGCTTGTTATACCGACGTGTAGAGGATGTCAACCAATTACGGAAGAAGAGAGACTATCAATCACACGAAGGTGATGATCCAAACACCGAGACAATGAACAAGTCGATTTGTTCACCCGGAGTTCGCTTGTACACCGACAAGTTACTCTCCGGTTGTGCCGACCAACACAAGGATGGTGTTTGAGCTAGGTGGTGCCCTTGCTAGCCTCAACACACCAGTCAACAAATGTGGTACCCAAGACACGAGCAATGTATTCCTTGCACTTTGTCTTCCCGACGAGGAGTGCGTGATCCTCTCACAATTTCGCCCGAGGTGGCCAAGAAACAATCTCCTCTTCTTGCCAACAACTCCACCAAATCACCAAGCCGGCTAGGAGTGGTGTCTCCAAGAGAAACAAGAAACTCACCGCTCACAACGATCCCCAAGTGCCTCTAGATGCAAGAACTCGATGCAAATGCACTTGGATCAACTCTTCTCTCAAGAATGAAGCTCAAATCAAGAATGAGAGAGGAGGGAGGCTTGCTTGCTTGCTCAAAGGTGTTAGGAATGATTCAAATGTCCAAAAGAGAGAGCAAGAGGCAGCCAAGGGGGTATAAATACCCCTCACCACGAAATGTGGCGTTGGGGGAGAAAACCACGTTTTTACCGGCCGACCGGACTCTCACCGAAGTCGGTCGGTGGATCCGGTCACAACCGACAACGCCAAACAAAGGATTTGCCTGTCTCGACCGGGTCCGGTCGCGCGTCCGGCCATGCTTCCGGTCAAGACCGAGGCATCCGGCCGGTCTTGTCCGGTCGGCCCGAGGGCGAACCCGGTTTACACCCTTTCGTAATTCCGACCGGACCCGCACACGGTGCGTCCCGGCCAAGCCTTGTGCCCAGGTCAAAAAGGTGCGTCGGTCACCCCGAGCCGCGACTTCCGTCGTTTGCCGTCGTTCCTTCGCCTTTGCTCCAAACCGACTTCCGCCACTTGATTCTTGTTGCCGACACGTCGAAGAACACCTCGACACCATGTGTTAGCATTTTTGAAACATTTTCACCAAGTGCGGAGTTAGCTCTTTAGGTTAGAATGCATGCATATGATTTTTTGAACCTAAAGGCACATGAGGACCGATATGTACGATAAGTTTCCCTCTTTATAGTACGGCTTATCGATCCTATAACCACCCACACCCTCTATGGTGTCTTGGGTGTGAAATCAAAAGCCCTATGGTTATACCTTTGCCTTAGGGACAATTGATCTCCGAAACTCCACCGAGTTGCATGCTTGATCATCTTTTGGATCACCTCGATCCCTCATCCATGATCACCACACACCGACTCCCAAGCATCGACCAATCTCCAATCTAGTCAAACACTTAGCATCGAGATTTAGTCCTTAGGTGTCACTAATTAGCCAAAACCAAACAAGAGATCTTCAGCGGGCCGACCACAGGCGATGAGCGTCACGGGGACATGGGGCTACTTGTGATATGCTCTCGCGTTCTCTGGGGCGTCGGGGGCTGGTCGGGCTTTTAAGGACCGGGATGTCGCCTAGGGGGTGAATAGGCGTTTCTAAAAATTAACACCTTTAAAAGTGAAAACGATTTAGTGATGGAGTTCCCGAAGACTTGAGAACTCCTTATCAGAGTAAACAACCCACAAAAGGTTACCACAAATAATATACACAATATAATCCTACACCATAGAGGTTAGAGCCACAGATCAACTAGTTTCGGCACTGGTCACCAATACCGGACGTGTCCGGTAAGAACGGGGTCTACTGCCCACCTCCTCCTTTTCTCTCTTTTCTCTCTCAGCCTGCAAGAGCTAAGTGTATATATGTATGCAATATAAACAATACCCCTGTAAAGATCACATCAATCACAAATATCAAGGGAGAGACAAGAGACACGATATTTGTTTATTGGAGTTTAGCTCTCTATCGAGAGCCTACATCTCTGTTGAGGAGGCTACAGACAGCCAAGCCAGCGAGCCCTTCTCGACCACGAAGGTCACTCTAGCCGGAGTCTTTTCCAACTCCTTTCCCTCGTCGTAGTAGATGACTTCTTGCGGTGAAGTCGAGCCAGTACAGACAATCCGAGGCAACCACAAACTCTTGGGTGCTCTCCGGTGACACCTAGCTGTCTAGGACCGAAGAGTCCAAGAGAAGCAAATGTGAATCACGAGAATAGGCAATATGCACAAGTGCTCAAGGTGGCTTGCTCTCTTGATTTGAATCTCATTCAAACCCACACTTGGATTTTGCAAATCGAATCAACCACACACTTAGAGAAGGTTTGGGAGGGTTAGAGATGCTCAGAAAATCGCCACAAAGTCGAAGAGAAATCGAGAACCCTTTAAGAGGGAGGCTTGAGGCTATTTATAGCCACATTAAAAAACTAGCCGTTGGGATCCGGGGTTCATAACAAATCCACAAATTTGAAATCGAGTCTCGCGAACTTTCTCCAAATTGATTTATTTTAATTGCAAAAAGTTTTTTTAAGTTAATAAACATTTTTCAAGGTCGAAAAATAGTTTTGCGTTGAAACCCAAAATACTGGACAAGTCCGGTATGCAGTATGACCTGACCGAGAAAAACACTTGTTAGCAATTTTGATTTTGTCACTCAAACTCTCTCGATCTCTCATGGGTTGGCTTGAGCACTTATGTATGATCATCTATTGACATGATGCATCCGTCTTAATAGTGACACATACCTATAACTCAAGTTTCAAATAAAATATGTTGAACGATCCACTTGAGTTGATTTTCTCGAATTTTAATGCCACGTATTTGATCTCCAACACTTTGAGGGTGACAACCATGTCATTTTCCTTTTTCAAGAGCAAAGCCTTCTTGACAAGTGACTTGATCATATTCATGTATTTGAGTTGCTTCCAAATGTCTCAAGTCACACTCCAAATGTCATCTAGGTTTCGATTCTTCACCTTATGAACAATGGCTTGAATAGCTTAGACTAAATGCAAGTACATCCTTCTTCACTTTTACTAGGTTCCTCGGTCAAGTCGTCACTTGGCCTTCACCCTTGCTTAGTACCTCAAAGCCTTTCCCCCGCTATCTTCACTATCTCAATCCGGATCATCACTTGATGTTGAATCCATTGTATAGGCTTATCTTCTTATGAAGGATGATGGAACTCCCACACATGAATGAGCCTTTGCATGAAATCCATTTGCATTGTTGTCTTGTGCTTGAATGAGATTGTTTTTACAACAACACATCATTTTGGCTCTTTTACAATATTTGACAAGTATCTATGAGATAAACATTTTCCTGTCCACACTTAGCAAACTCATTAGCTCTATAATATTGTTGTCATTAATCATCCAAAACCCACTTAGGGCCTAGATGTCCTTTCAGGTAGGCCTGCTAATGGGGAGGGGTTGAACGGGTATTTTGGGGCGGGTTTTAATATGAGTACTATTGGATGGGTGGAAACGGGTGACACTGTGAAACGGGTTGGGTTGGGTTGACGACACAAACGAGTTGGGACGGGTTGGGGCTCTATGGTCATAGATCGGCGCATAAGTCATATTGTTGACGGTGAAAACACCCTTATTTTACATCATCAAAAACACCTTCAACATCCCTGTTTTGAAAGGAAGAACAACATTTCATGAACATATTTTACCCAATAACCTAGTTCCACATGTAGATGTCATTATTTTTATGCGAGATGTGAAACCGGAGGAAATCTGGCGTAAATAACACATTTGGTCACCATCCAGTCGACACTCCAAGTATGACCATTGGACAAATTGAAATGACCATCATGATCTCCATGTTCTAGGATGCTTCCGGACAAAATTTGAAGTCATTTGGCCACAAGACCAAAGATCGGCCGACCAAGGGCCATTTGATCCTCGAGACATCCCGACATGTGGGGACGCCTTCTAGAAGAGTTGGAGAAGGCCAGGCCCAATGGACCAAGCATCGGCCGACCCATGACCTTTGGCCCAAACTCTTCCAATGCGACCGCCACATCACTAATCCGTGGGAGAACAAGAGAAGGCACCTGATTGGTCTATCAATACGTCACATGGATCATGTTGGTACAAAATAAACGTCATGGCAAGTTCCAGACTCAAGACACGAGAAACCCGACAAATGGGGCCAACGTTCCCAAAGCACTGGGGGATGGCCCACAGGGTCATGGACCATGGTCGGCCGACCATGGCCCACTTGGCCAAAGATGTCCTCCCACGCCCATCACATTGTCCACATGTTGAAATTACCTCACACGTTGATCCTAAGGCGGTTGCATGGCGGTTTGATCCAACGGAGGGCAATAGAGGTCACACGGATCGATGACGTGGCGCTGGAGTAGCCCCTACTCCACCTTGGGGCTATAAATACCCCCCTACCCCCTCACTTCCAAGACACACCACAAGGAAGGAGCTCTCCACTCTATCAAGATGTAGTAGTGTTAGTTTAGTTGGGAGTTAGAGTGAGTAGTGAGCTTCGCCGGGTTTCCGTCATCTGTCTTCTAGGAGGTTTGGTATTGTTCTTTTATCATTCCTTTTGTAGTAAGATCCTTACATTTATAATTCATTTCTTTACTTTACTCGAGTATTTACTTTATTGAGTATTTACTTAGTACAACTTTATTCTAGTTCTCTAGTCTATAGTTGTTATGATATTATCTAGCATATAGGTGTCTCATACTTAGTTTGTGGTTCAAACCCCGGTTCATCCCGAACCCGCACTCTGTTTGTGATCATCGCCTCATAAGAGGTGCTCTAGTTGATCTGTGTTATAACATCTAGAGTAGTGGGAGAAAGTGTAAGCGTGGTGCTTAGACTCTATCTTACCTATGGTCGCCGCTTGTCGCACGGGATGGATTGTGGTAGCCAAGACGGTGGTGACAGCCCGTCTGGTCTCTCAGATAGACCACCACGTGTTTATAGGCAAGTTCTTAAAAGGCAAGGCTCCAAAGAAAATAGTAGCATGTTTAGTGGTGGTATTATTCACCACTTCTCGCCTATTGCCTAGCATACGCTTCGTGTGAACCACAACTAGTTGTCTCGTCCCTTTTTGTGCCTAGATTAGTATCATAGAAGTAAAGTAAGAATCATAGGAATCCTTTGCTCACTCGTTGTCCCCTCCCTGCTAGCTAGACTACTCTCTCATCCGCATGTCTAGACTATTCCCGTGTGTGTCAATGCCTATATCATATACATCATTTACCCCCACCTTAGTCTAGAAGGTATATTAGTTGGTGGGTACATGATTGTTAGTTATCACATCCTATGCCATCGCTTCCCATGGGCTAAATACAAATAACGATACCTTGAATACTCCCGGTGAAATGCTACAACGGTAATTCTGTGCGCTTGAATATCTTACATGAGCATTAGAAATACCAACAATCATTTCTAGCGCTATTGCCGTGGATAGGTTCTATATCTATTTCTAGTGACAACGCTAAGTAAATGTCAACACATATATCATCTTCCGTCGTGACTTCGGGTTGGGACGGGTTGGGGCATTGGGCCGACAGGGCGAGGCAGGGCGGGTGGTAGTTAGGGTTTTTAAAATATGGGTTGGGGTGGGTGCTAGCGTGCCTACTTTCGGGCATCCTCCTTTGGGCGGGCGTCGGGGTGTGAGGGATGGGCACTTGTTGGGGTGGGGTTGATGGGTGGCGGCGGCTGGGTGGGAGGGATGGTGAAAGGTTCTAATGGCTAGAGGGGGGTGAATAGCCTATTAAAAATTCTACAAACAACACTAAGCAAGGCGGTTAGTAAATAAGACGGCGTAGCTTAATAAGCAAATGCTTCAAGCTAATTATGCAAGCCTCCTAGCAATTCTAGCAATTCTAATATCTCTAATCACAAGCAATGGCTAGTTGCTAAGTTACTCCTAGGTGGACAAGATACACTAACTAATTCTACCACTAGAGCTAACAAGGCTAAGCTAACTAAAAACAAGCTACTCACACTAAGCACCCTAACAAGATAAACTACCAAAGTAATGCAAGAGGTGCTAGATTACAATACCACCGGTGTAGTGTCGAGGTTGTAGCCAATCACCGTGATCACAAAGAAATCTCCAACGAGCAAGAACAAGTGACACGATGATTTTTCACCGAGGTTCACGTGCTTGCCGGCACGCTAGTCCCGCTTGTGGCGATACACCCACTTGATGGTTGCTAAGCAATGGCCGGTGCCAAATCCCCCGGTGGGAGCTCAAGCACACCAATCACAAGAGGGGGCCAAACAAGCCACGAGCAATCCACTAGTGCTCCTTTCGCGAATCTCCCGCGGGGGTAAGGAACGACCCCTCACAAACCACCGGTGTGGCCTCGAACAAGCTCCAATCGAGCTCAACACCGCCTCTTGCTCCAAGCCGCTAGGAACCGAGCAAATTCCTAAGAAAACAAGAATCCCGCTGGCTTCTCCAAGGATGAAGTGCCTCTAGATGCAACCGATGATGCAATGCACTTCTATCACTCTCAATCTCACCAAGAATTCGAAAGTTAGTGATGGGGAGATGAGTGGAGAGGAGTCTCACAAGCTCAATAGCAAGTTGGAAGCTTCAAATGTGTAAGAGAGAGGGCTAGGAACCCGCAAACCCATATATATAGCCCCACTCACGAGATAGAGCCGTTGGCCTTCAAAATGTGCTCTCACAAGACCGACGGACGCACCGACCGGACTCATCAACCGAAGTCCGTCGCGGGTCCGATCCATCGCTTCCGCCGCTACCGACAAGGGTCGGGCCCACGGCCGGCCGCTTCCTCTATCGCGTCCGGCCGACGCCCGGCCGAAAGCACCGAAAGCTTCCCGTCCAGTTCCGGCCGCGCGTCCGGTCGATTTCACGCTGCGCAGCTCGCGCGAGACGCGACCGACCGAGCCACGGTCGGTCGCGCCCGTCGACGTCCAGCGTTCGGCCGCCCAAAAACAAAGATATCTTCATCTTTTTTCGTTGCTCTTTGCTTCAACCTTGCTTCGCCTCTTGCCATGTGTTGCCAACACGTCGAAGATGATCACGTTATCACCAATGTTAGCACGCCTATAAGTTAGGCAAGATCGAAGTTAGTGCTCTCATTGTCCTAAATGCAATATGCAAGTCAATTGGACCTAGAAGCACTTCATCAAAGGATTGTCGCGGCATCCCCTCTTGATAGTCGGTTATCTATCCTATAATGTGATCACACTCTCTATCGTGTCTTGATCACCAAAAGGAAAACCCTATCAAGATACCTTTGCCTTGATCTCCCGGGTTCCTCTCAAGCCGATCACCGAGCTTGACAATCCATCAAGTCCACCGACATTGTCCATGTTCATGATCATCATGCTCCATCGTCATCCACCTAATCCTATCTCAAGTCATCACTTAGAGCAAAGGATTAGTCCACAAGTGTGTCATCAATTTCCAAAACCAAACATAGAGATTTCAGATGGGCCGCGGCCTCGAGAAGGGAGGGAGGCGACATTAGGTTTGGGGGCGACAGGTGAGGCCTGGCGGCGTAGATCCAAATGAAGTGGAAGACAAAGTGAGGGGGCGGCTTTGGGGGATTTGGGAGCTAGGGTTTCATTTCCAATGCGCGGGCTAGGACAGAATTTTCGCGAGCCGAACCAAAATTTCCGCGGGAGCCCATTGTAATTTGGGTGGCAAGTGACGTGCTTGAGTTGTTTGGGGCCCATATATTTTTTGCGTACGATTGAGAGACACTGTATATGGGTTTTTGGGTCAAACAGAGATGCTAGTTTTTTTTCAAGCAAAGAAATCGCTAAAAGAGGATTTAGAGGCGGACCGTCTCTCAGTCATTTTTAGCGTCAGACCATCCATCAATAAAGAAATTTTTAGCGTCGATGTTCTAGCGGTGATTCGGTGTTGTGGTGTACTAGGTATTATATTGGACCTCGGTACCATGATTGCATTGAGACTCGATAGCACATCCCGACGGTCCGTCCGATCAAAACTTTTTTTTTTGACTGAAGTTAGGAAGGGAAACCCTCACCCTTATATTTTTTATTTTTTTAATAAAGCCCCAAACAAATTCGGTCTCACTGATTCGAACTCAGGACTGAGGGTGCCTCTAGAGTGTCCAGCCGGGCTGGGTAACCAACCGAACCCAACATCCTTTGGCTCCAATCAAAACTATCAATTGACACTCCGTGGTTCCTGCAAAAAAAAAAAAGCAATAAAACATCGGACACTCCCCCGTACTCCCGTGGTTCCCATTCACCAATTCCTTTGACAAAGCGTTTAAAAATACATTCGTGGTACTTTTTGCAATATCTTTTAAAAAGGAGCTAGATACAATGGCAAACGACAGCACCAATGTTATAATAAGCAACAGATGTGTATTTGTGCCGTACTACTATACCGTCACGCGCATTGGAAGCCCCGGCCCCGGCCCCGGCAGCACCGACATGCTTTGAACGATGCTCTTTGTCTATTTGTCGTGTCATCTTCGCGGCCTAATTAACATGGCCTGTGCAAACTTAGTGCAACACACTAGGAACCCTGTGCTAAGGTCATTGTTTCCACAAAAAGAACAATACCATTCGTACTGCATATATAGAGACATTCATTAAATTGCCTCCACTTGTAAAATAGGAGTAAAAATAGAAATAAATGAATTTAGTAGAAAAATACTTTACTGGAATTAAATTATTTCTTTTCTACAATTAAAATCATTTTTTAGTCGGAACCTTAATTAGGTGGTTCTCGGAAGAAGATAGCGAAAAATAACTATCCCTAAAATAAAGCGTGCAGTAACGAATTTTGACTGTATTGTTTAAAAAATTATTATTTGATTTACATATGTTACAGTAGAAACGTTGCATATTAAGATCATGTTGATCTACAAAATGGAACCATAGAAAGTGTGGTATAACGATTGGAAGAGAGTGCATTCAAAATAGTTTTGACGTGGTATGAATGAATATTTTGATCATCTGATGGTCTCGTAGAAATGATAATATTATTTTCGGGAGTGAGTATTCTTCCATCGATCCAGCTGATGTGTTTCGATCTAGTTCTAAAACATTATATCTTGTGGGTGCCTAAAGTTTTAGGGGTCAGTTGGGGTGTTTAGCATGAAGACCGTTCAATGGGGTTTTGTTCATTTGATGCATTGACCGGCCAAAATCGTTGCATCAGCGTTAGTCACCCTATTTTGTGTCTCACTGCATTGATCCATCCGATCGGTACAGATAATAGATTCTTGACTCAAACAACCAAGGAAGGGTAATGGTGGTACAGTGTGGTCTTTGTTAACATATATTGTTTCTAATTATCTCTGATATATAAGCAAATTTATGTGCTAAACCATGAGAAAATAGTAACATTTCCACTATAGTGGTTTAACATGGTGGTCTACTAGTTTGGTGTAGCAGATTTTGACACTAGTATTAGGAATTAAGGGCTATGGAATGGGTGAACACAGCAGGGCAAAGTTAAATAACTACCAGTAGTAAAAAAAGATCAAGATGCACCAGAAATGCAAACAAAGAATGAAATTTTAAAATACGGAGTAACTCTAAAAAACACGATAGACAAAAGTTACAAAATGGGAACAAAATTCATATATTATATAGTATATCGTTACTGTAGATGCTGAAGTTTCAAGCAAGAGGGCAGCACACACACGGTATACATATTGTAACTTTCCAATATTCGCTGTCATCAGTCCATGCATGGAATAATGCGTGCCCATGACCCCAATAGGTCCAATACCAACAAAACTTTGTCACGGGCGAACAGTAGCAACCACTGCACAGTACACGGCCTGATTGCACGACACAGTACACAGACAGGCACACACATGCTGATGCATGTAGTAGTAGTAGAATATGAAAAAAAAACAAAGAAAAATATATCACGGCCAGTAGGCCAAACATGACTCGTAGACCGAAGAAAGAATGCACCTCTACTAACTGGTCTACTCCTACCTACAGTCTACAGCAAGGAACCTCAGTTCATTCACACAATCTACTAACTCTCTCAAGTCATGTCACCAAATACTAGTTTTTGAAAAAAAAAAAAAAGAAACAATTCTATCACCAAATTAAGTTGCAATCACACCCACAAACAAAAGATGATGAATATATGCATGTTTGCATGTATTATTACTATCACATGTTTTCTTCATTCCCTGCTGCTTGATTCAATTCGAGCTTACTAGTTTACATGTTGGTCGACCTCTCTCTTCCCCAACACCCCAAAAATTACACAACTCGCTGCTGCGTAGATACTCTTCTGTATCATCATCATCATCCTTGGACCGATCGACCTAGAGTTTGATTTGATCCAAATTAACCTCCACGTACAAGGTTTGATCGCTTCCAGTGCGTGAAAGACCATGAGATGATATCACCATGAACAGAAGCAAAAGATGATCAAGTGAGGCGAGGTATTACCCGACTCTATCAAAAGGCGGCACGGTGTGTGTGCATGCACTGGGCGTCCGGCCGGCCCTAGCTAATTTTGCCTCTCCATGCCAGGGTAGCGAGTGACCTAGAGTAGCTAGCCATGGCTGCCCATGCCGTGCCATGGCTGCTCGTTGCTGCTTTGCTGCTGCTGCTGCTGCTGCTGCACCTGAGCCTGAGCATGTTGCTGTTGTGGGTCGAAGCAGCTCATGCCGGCGCTGGCAGTGATGGCGCCCATGCACGAGGAGTCCAAGCCAGCGAGGCCGAGGATGTCGCGGTGGGAGAAGGCGCGCAGGCCAAGGAAGTCCCTGGTCATGCCGTCGCTTCCTCCTCCTCCTCCCCGCCACCACCACCGGCGCCTGCTGCATCCTCGCCGCTCCGGCCGTGAGAGGAGGCTGTCCTCGCGAGCCCACCGGCGGCCATGACGACCCCGCCGCCATCCTGCTGCTGGTGCTGGTGCTGGGAGCTCTGCAGGCCCGTGAGACCGAGGCCGAAGGTGTTGGCGCCGCTGCCGGGCGCGCGCTCGTCGCGGGCCCGCCATCTGGGTGTAGCCCGCTCCAGCGCCGGCGATGGAGGCGCCCATCTGCGCCGCCTTCTGCAGCAGCGCCGTGGCCGACAGGTGCGCGGAGGCCGCGGGCAGCTGCGGCGTGGGCGTGGACGTGGCCGAGCTCTGCGCCGGCGCTGTGGGCAGCAGCAGCGTGTTGTCGTAGCCGCCCATCGCCGACGACGGCCACGGTGGCATCTCCGTCTTCATGGCGTAGTTGCAGTGCTGCTGCATGACCTCCTGGTGCTGGTGGTGGTCCTGGAGAAGGGCGACGTCCTGATGCATGACGTGCGGGGCGGCGGCGGCGAGAAGAGCAGCGGGTGGTGGTGTTGGTGGTGCGCCGGCGCCGGCGCGGCGGACATGGCAGCGTTGAGGCCGATGGCCTTGGCGCTCTCCTCGGTGAGCGCGTCGCAGAAGGCACGGTGCGTGATGAAGCTGTCCCGCCTGCACACAGACACATTGCATTGCATGCGAATTCATGCGACGCGAAAGAAAACAACAAGCAAAAGAGAATCAAATCTTTAGCCTTGTGTAGCTTCCTGCCGGGATCAGAGCTCTGATCTGATCAGAAGCAAAAAAGGAAAAGAGAAAGCAAAAGCTACTCATCCATCCATCCATCCATGATCTTGTCATGGCTACCAGTAGCTAGCTAGCCAGGCCGCCAGGCTACTCTACGCAACGCAATGCTCTGCCGTGTGTGACTGGTGTTGAAGAGAGAGACTCGCTCGGAGAAGAAGGGACATGACAGGAGGAGGACGACGGTGCGAGTAGTCATGCAGCTACTCTAGCTCTAGCTGTAGTACAGTACTAGAGTAGTAGGAGTAGGCAATTAGGCAGCATGGATAGGGAGGAGCATTGGGACGAGGGAAGGTGGGAGGAGGAGATGGAAAGCCACCTCGGCTCTGCAAAGGGCTGGATTCACATGTCTGTCTGAGAGCCTCCCTCGTCCTCTTCACCGTCGATCGAGGTGATCCTCTTTCTCCGTCTGAAAGCTCAGACAAATGAATGGATTCACACGCACACGATACAGACACACGCATGCGCCCAAGCTGCATTGGGTTCCGTTCCGGCCGATCTGTTCTACTCCACCATGCTGGTCCATGAAGAATTGCAGCAGCAGCTTCGACCATGGCCGCCCCCGGCCGGAGGAAGCCCAACAAAGGGAAAAGAGCAAGAAAGTGGTCCATCTTTCTGTCCATGGACACATGCACGACGCCTGCTTTGGATGGACTTGCCTTCCTTCTGATGCATTGCTGTCTCTGATGCATTTGCTGGTTGCATTGCAAGCAGGCACAAGCCAAAGCGAGCCCAGTGCAGTACAGCTCTGGTGTGTCTACTACTGCTAGCATCCCTCCTAATCCTAGCCCGCCTCACAAAATTCATCCTTTAATCAGTGCCCTATCGATCAATCACCACATGCATTTCATTTCTCTCAAGCAAAGCATGCATCAAGAGCTAATCAAACACCCCTCCCTCCATCGACGATCATAAGAAAATCCTCCAAGTGTGAAAGAAGAGAGGATCAGGCTGACCAGTGTGCACACTGACACTGGAGCGGAGCCAAGAGTTTCAGCAAACTTGTCTTCACCCGGTAACATACCATCTGGTGCACTCGACCTTGCAATTGCAAATTTGCAACGCAAGATGGATGGATCGACAACTACCAAACCTTTCTAGAGCGAGGAGAGAAACCAAGAGAGAGACGACGATCGAGTAAAAAGGAAGCCAAACAAATGATGGATGGAAGTTACCTGGAGAAGATTGTCCCGCAGTCGCACTTGTACTCCCTGGTGCCACAGATCTTGGAGTGCGCCTTCCAGTCCGAGTGTACAGCATACTTCTTGGCGCACTTGTCGCACTTCCACTTCTTCTCGCCGTGCTTGCGGAAGAAGTGCTTCTTGATCCCGGTGAGGTCGCCGAGCGCCCGGGCGGGGTCGTGGTGCACGCACGACGCCTCCGGGCACACGTACACCTTCTTCCGCTGCGCCTCCTTGCCCGTGCCCCGCTGCTTGAGCTTCCACGGCAGGTTGTGCCCGCGACGGTGCAGCTGAAGGTTCTGGTCGCGCTGGAAACCTTTCCCGCAGATCTCGCACACGAAACGGTTCGTCGCCATCAGCGTCGCAGGAGAGAGAGCCACCACCTCCGCCTCCGGGTCTGCTTGGTTTGGTTGGTTGAGGATCATCATATATAGATGGAAATCATTTCAGTTGCTTTCTTGTGTGCTTCTTGATTGTTGGAGAACATAAGTCAAGCATATAGTATATATAAACGAGAACCAAGAACCAACTCAACTGAAGAAAATCGATCGGTGGAATTACAAGGGAGGGGGAAGGGGAAAGCAAAGCAAGATCGATCGATCGCGATCGATCGATGGTGCACCCGGCACGTACCGGGGTTGCCTGGGAGGCTCCGCTTGCGCTTGTTGTTGCCGGCGGAGGCCGGCGGCGGAGCAGGCGGCGCGTTGGGCCCGCCGGACGCGGAGGAGGTGAGGTTGGACATGCCGCTGTCCCGATCTGCCGCCGTAGCTTCTGCTTGCAGGAGCTCCTGCTGCTGATGGTGGTGGAACATACTAGGCCGGTGAGGTGACGACCAAGTCGACCAAGCCTCCACCAAGGACCCTTCTGCCTGATCTTGCACTCGTTGTATATAAACACAGTACACACACGACACCACTACTGATATGTGTATATGTGTCTACCGGCCTTATCTGAAAGAAAAGCTAGCAATAGCTAGGGGATGAATGAAGATAACTGAAGAAAGGGGCTGTCAGGCAATAAATCGCGAGGGATGTGTGCAATCCGCTGAAAGGCTTGCATCTAACTCGTCAAGAATGAAGGAGGATGGGGCAAGCAGATGAAGACGCAGGAGCAGGCATCAGACGACACGGGGGTATGTGAAGGGAGCTTGATGAGCAGGGAAGCGAGGAACAGCAAGCAACTCCGCACAGGAATCAAGGAGGGGCGGGGGACAAAACGAGCGAGGGGTGAAACTCAAACCGGCACAGACACACCACACTCTCCTCTCTCTCTCTCTCTCTCTCTCCCCTCTCCCCTGCGGGCTTCTTTGCTTTTTCTCTCTCTCTACGCTCCACAGCTCCTCTCTGTGGTGGTGTGCAGACGTGCAGTCGAGCAGCGGCAACCAGCTGATGATCGAAGGCGGGCAACAGCTGTCTAGTAGGGAGGGCCGGAGTATCTTTCTAGAGCTTGCAGCAGCCGTGCAGCGAGCAGGGATTCCGGCTAGAGAGAGGCCGCCGCAGCAGCAGTCATGGCGGCCCGCCGAGAAGCAGGAGGAAGGTGGGGAGGGAAGAGGAACAGTGTCAGCACCTCACCTCCCCGGCCAGCGCCAGCGCGGAGGCAGGCAGGGAAGCAAAGGGGAAGAAAGAAGGCGAGTGGCACCAAAACCGACCCGAGCTTTATCTATCCGCTGCTTGCTTTTAGTGGAGAAGGGAGAGAGGGGAGGGCCAGGATCCCAAAGATGCAAAAGGCTGGCCTTTCTTTGCCCTCTCAAGGAAATATATATGTTAAAAATTTAAAAAGAAACATCTCTTTTTCTTTTAGTCTGACGACGTCCATTGTTTGACCAATCAGCTTCTTGTTTTTTTTCAGCCTAAAAAAACACCGTATCATGATTCATGGCGTGTAAGCCGAACTGATAAATTTATATTTTTCTTTCTTTTGAGAATACTAAAGCCCAGTACAAATTGATTGAATCAACAGCAGCTCAGCCAGCACGAGATGCTCCTCAAGTACATAGCTTCAGATACGAGGACGACGGTAGTACTCCTACAATACAATACAAGCAAGCGTGCACTTGTCCACCCGTTTCCATCCACCTCCGCCTCTCCGGTTTCCACCACCACCGTTCCCCTCCTACACACAGCCACTGCACACACCTCACACACAACACAAACACAATACACTCGCAGTAGTAGCAAATAGCAATGCCACACTGATGCTGAGCTTTCTTGTCTTTTCCCTTGTCTCCTTACAAATGCAGCAGATACTACTAGACGACCACTTTCTCTACCTCCACCCACTCTCTGATCAACCCCCCTTTTTCTTTATATATAATGTACCCTCTACTGCATCACCTACCCGGTTGGTACACCATAGATATACATCAGTCTCTCTCTTTCTAGTCTAGAGATAAACACACAAGAGTTCCTTACTGTCTAGCTTGTTTAATGTTAGCTTTGAAAGATTATTCCATGCCGCATATATTTATTTATATGCATATATATTTAATGTTAGATTTTAAAGATTATTCATGCATATAGTATGAATGATGATAATGATTTAGTCCCGCTATACATTTGATGTGGTACATGTACCAACCATATAGTCCATAGTGCATGCATGTCAGTTTCCAGTACAGCAGCAGTATGTACATATATACTCCCTCTTCGCAAATTATTTTTCCCATGATGAGTCACCTTGGGCCCAAGCATATCATGTTTCATGCCATAATTCAGAAATAGAATCTCCATATCTTGTCATATGGACCAGTGCTGGGGTCTGCAGTTGATCCTACAGTACACAAGGCAAGCTCCACTTTTCAAATTTCTCTTCTCATTAGGGCACAATAATATGAGGTGAAGTAGCATTTAATAACCCCTCTATTTTCAGATGAACAAGTACATCACAAACTGTGATAGATGGTGTGTTTCAAATGACCTGGACTGTGGAAACCCACGGAAGGAATAAGCAAGTCATATAGCACAGCAACCAGACAACAATAAGGAGGAAGAAAACCTCCTTCAATTATTTCTAGGTCAAAACAAAGCTGAAATCATCATTACTCCCCTTATTGTGTTGTCATAAACATGTTAAAGCTTACTAGACCTGCTCAAAGGCACACTGAATATATTTACACATAGCTTTATCTTATTACTTATAGCTTGAATTAGGCATAAACATGTTAAAGCTATTTTAGTTTAGTCTAAAAAAAACTACTAATACTACTACATGAATCTGAGCCGTGCGTCCTATAGCAACAGCATCGAGAGCAAGGACGCAGAATTGTTTGGTACCACAAAAGATAGAGGCGTATTTCCCAAAGTTAGCCGGTGGCTCTCGCTAGGAAGGAACACGTCGTCCTCGTGTGACGTAGTACTAGGAGCATAATCCCAGGTGTACTTCTTTTACTGCCGGTAAAACTTGGGTGGTGTGGTGTCCCCGATCCTCCTCTTCCTCCTCTCTATGCAATGCAGCACGTCCATCACGTTCACGCGAACGGGCTCAGCTCCAAAACAGAATCAATGGATCAACCAGGCCTTGCCTTTCCTCCAAAATTTTGCTTCTGATCATGGTCACCTTGAGAACATCAAAGATTCATGGACATGCTCAGTGCTCACGTGCATGATTTCATCCCTCAATCTCATCATCTGATGAGTGTCCCAAGAAACTGCTGAGCACAACAAAAGATGCTGCAGCTTAAATATTTGGTTCATGGGGCTTTAGGTTATTAGTATTACCCAGTGACAAAATATATGTGAAACTTGTAAACTTTGGCTATATTTTTTAAAAAATATAATAATATTTGTAATAGAAATATATGTACTGTAAAAATATATCTATGAAGAATCAAATGGTACTTATTTGGTGTTTTAAGTAAGTATTAATACTTTTAGATAAATTTGGTTTATATATTACATTTTATTGGTAATTTATTGTGACAAAACTACATATATACTGTGCTGCTTGCAGAATAAGAACCAGACAATCAGGTAGGGCAATAGTTACCTTTCACGTGAAAGAAGAAAATTTACTAGTAGCAGGCACTTTATGCATGCTACTGTTTTGGCTGGCAGATGTGCGATGAATATGCGCATTGCAACAGTGACTCTATTTCGCTGTGCATTTATGTGTAGACGGGAATATCTTGGAAAGAGCAAATACACTGCTTCTTCATATGGCTGTACAGTGCAAGGAGGACAACACACAATACATATATTCGCTCAGCTCTAGATTTTAATTTATATTTGTATCAAAAAAAGCACTATCTCAGTTCGAAATTATAGTTTGTTTAATTTTTAAAATAAAAATCTGCTCACACGTCTTTATTAAAAAAAGTATGTACAAAATATACACAAATTTAAGTCATACTTAAAGAACTTTTATCAATAAAGCAAGTCACAACAAAACAAAAAATATTTTACATGAAATTTTGTATAAGACGAGTGGTCAAATATTTGGTAAAAACACAAATGGATTATAATTTGAATAGAGAGAGTATATTTGTTTTGAACAAACGTCATGCGAATATTATAGGCCGCCATCAATAATAAATCACACATTTATATCCAAAACTCCTTTAGGGCTTCCCAATGCATACTCTTTGCTTATAGTCTCAAGTGACATGTAGAGTTGGATAAAAAAAGTATGTGCACTGTTCTTGTTATAGTGGCTTGTAGAAGCTACATATGCTTAGGAGTTAGGAGAGAGAAAGTGGACCATGTTTAAAAAGAAGAGGGAGAAGGTGAGGCATGATGACAATAAAAAAATTATGTGTAAGGCACAAGTGGTGATATTTTGCATTGTGTAAATAATAGTTTTAATATTTCCTATCTATGTAGATCACTTAATTTGTACTAGAACCATTACCACTGTTAGCCTCCATTGTGGTTGCCCTTCCATATTAGGGCACTTTGAAAGCGATGACGAAGGCATGCTATGTGGCTCTGTTTACTTCTCGCCTAGACGACCTAAATGTGGAGAAAACTTTTGTAGGTTCCCTTTATCATAAAGTAAAATAGAGAAAAACCTGAAGGATTAAAATCTTATAAGAAAATTTTGAGTAAACTCCTTTGACATAAAGGATTACATTCCTATAAATTGAGTTTAACAACATATATGTAAAAAAAACTAATAACATCTTTTTTTATTCCCTCAACTCTAAATTATACTATAAATGTTTTGATTTTTGTAGATATATATAGATTTTGAAATGCAGTTAAATGCATAAGAAAACAATACATTTAGACAATTCAAAACATCTTATTATAATTTAGAATAGACTGAGTAAAATGTAATTAGACTTACTACAATTGTTGTGTTGGATTCCTCATCAAATTTTGGTTCAACATATGTATTAATTAACTGCACGTGTTATCATGAGCCGATGCATATGAAACATTCTGAAGTGACAGCTGACAAGAAGTGAAGTTGTACAAACGACGGACTCCCACGAAATCTACCACACATTTCTTTTTGGTAATTAATATATAAATATAAGAGATCATGTAAACTATGCTGAGTTCAGCATAGGATACTTTGATTCCCGAATCCCCGCCCAACCACTCAGAGCGCCGGGAAGCTTTTTTATTTATCTACTGTATACTTGTTAGATAGGAGTACTGTACATATGTCTCCCCGTGAAACAGATAAATATATGCAATGATTAATAAATAAAATAAATCAAGCAACTCCAGACGGCAGAAGAAGATGATGATATATAATAAACAACATGCAGGTGCATATATGTAATGTAATCTCTGCCGGGCCAAGCATCGTCAGGCGTCCGTTGCTTCCAACCCCTAAAAACAAAGCAGAGATTAGCCGAGCCAGACCGCAAATGTTAACTAATCACCATTTGATTAGTGATAATCAATCAGGGGCCTAACCAATTGGATTAGATTAGATTAATTACCTAAACACGAGGCGATCAGAACAGGGTGCCGGGCAGCTTTTTGGCGCCATCATGTCGCCGGCAGCATCCGTCGATCGATCTATCGCGGCCCTGTTCTGCCCTACGAGGCTACGACTGATTATATATATATAGTAATTATTTGTGTTATATATAATCAGCTAGTTAGCAGAGCTGATTAGCAGGGACGCCGGACGCGCACGCAGCAAGCTGCTAGCAGTGGGTCGCTGTCTGCTGCCTGCTCTGGTTTTATTCTACTACCACTAGTAGGAATAGGAGGAGTATTCAGCAGCTGGGGTCGCGTCGCGTCCGGACAAGCGTCAAGGGGCCGGACATACCATGTGCCACCTCATCTCCCATGTTTAAAATTATCTCTATTTTTTTCTCTCTCTCTCCTTTGCTCCTTCCACCTCGACTTCTCGTGATCACAGCATGTAGCGTGCACCGTGCAGGGAGGAGCCTAGCTAATTTGCTGAGTGCACCTAGGATAAGAGGTGGTGGCATTGCTCGTTTCTATGACCGATAAGTTGATTGATGTTGTTTTTATTGTGAGAGAAGAAAATACTATTCTATGGCCGATAAGTTCAAACAAATAGGAAATTGAGGACAGTGTTTCATACTGCACAAAAGTGATGCACACGATATCTGAACAGGATGTGACACAAGACTGACCACAATGTATGTTTCTGCAATGCTAAAAGATAGAAAGAATGTGTGTTGGAGCATCGGATCATGGCTACCGGTGCTATGTTCAAATTTTGTTGAACCTATGACAACTGATCAATGACTCTCAATTAATACACTCTCTTTTTTTTGGGATTGGACCTTCACCCAATTAATACATACTTCCATTAGGCATATTGAATAGTTCTATATGTTGCATCTATGATGATAATCTAGATTTGGAGAAAGAGTTGAAGGGTGTCTAATGCTTGTTGTTTGATAGGGATTGGTAGAAATGGTGCACAAGATCATTGGGATGGCTAGAAGAAATCGTGAATGCCGGGCAAATCACTTATATATGCAACTACAAGCAATGAGATTGGCAACTTCAAGCCCGCCGATTAGGATGCCGATGAACTTGACAAGAAGGATGGTGTGTTGTGATGTAGATCTGTTGTAGGCAATGCTTGTAGTGAACACTTCCTAGTTTCACTAAGCTATTGTGGCAGCCTAACCATAGATGGGTAGTTTGACTATGGTGGTTCATAATTTGGCTGTCGTGCAAGTTTTGGTGTGGTCAAAACATGGAGATCATTAAACGGCAAGTGATTGTTATATAGAAGAGAATGCTTTTGTCGAACAAGTTCATTGTAGAACTTTGTTAGAGGTTGATTCATGGAACATAAATTTCCTAGGTTTGCAATGTATGTACTGGAGGATGGTGATGCTTGCTCATCGGGGTTGTTTGGTTTTGAGTATTGAAAGATAATGATTGACCTCCCTTTACACCAAGGTTCATACATGGAAACCTTTGTGTTGGAGTGGGCTTTGTTGAGTCAATGTTGAATACTTGCACAATCGGTTATCAAAATTAAGAGTTGAGTTGTACTAGGGTGTTAAGATAAAGTTTGATCAAGTCAGACTTTGTAATATATAGGGTTGTAAATATGAGTCCAACCCTTGTTGTAATAGTGAGGTGAATTTGTAGCAGATAAGAGTGCTAAGGATGGTCCAATTGTGTGTTATGTGGTTAGAGGTGGTCATTGGTCAAAATATGGGGTTAGGATGGCAAAAACGTGGGTAGGATATATAGTGGCAACTTGATGCTAGTGTTCTTGTATTGATATGTAGTAACACTCTTAGCTATATTTGAAGACATATACTTCGTCTAAAATTGTTTACAAAGACCGCGTCTCTGTGTCATTTTTGTTCTACAAACCTTTGTTTCTTGTTATTTTTGCTTCCACGGCAAAAGGGGCTTATAGATCAATTCAACAATTCTAGTCACTAGTGCCAATCATGAGTTTCTAAGAATGATTAAACTAGTTGCCACTATGATTTGGATTCTAGCCTAATCACTAAGCACAAGTTCTGAAAAGGTGCTAGGACAATAGTTAGCCTCCATCTAGCACCTATATGGTTGTACTTTCTCTATATTAATACATAAAATAGATAAAATATGGTATCTAAAATCAGAAAATAGAAGTAGAAAAATGTTACAATGTCCGCAAGGGACATAGAGTTATTTAGGCTCACCTAGTGGCCAGGTGGTTGTACTTACATAGTGGACTAGGTTGCTCAAGTATCACGATCTTTATGATTAAAGAGGTAATTTAAAGAAAAGTGATAGAAATTTAATGATACTTTGTGTTATAGTACGAGGAACGTGATCAAAATGTTTCCCACTATTACAAGAGAATGAGACTAAATGTTTAACCTTAATGAAATGTGAAGGGCCTTGAATCCTCTCTCGGCCAGAAAAGATATGGTTCCTCTTTGTCGTACCACCTTCATACTCGAATGTGTCACGCCATGCTTGATTCTCCACACAGGAAGGTGACATTCTAAAAATCAAGGACTAAGCCAATTTTAGTGCAATTAAGACGAGTTGATGATTGAATTATGAAAATCTTAGCTTTACACGAAAATCATTTAATCGAGTCGGCTTGTACCACCTATGATCGGTCCTAAAAATGGAGGCAGCTAGCGAGGATGCATTTTGAGTACAACTATAGTGCCATAATACTAAAGGGAATAACCTCTTTATTATTTCTTTCCTATGATTTTAGATAATGGAACAATGTTCCGGCGATTTCCTTCCTATGATGATTAGGAACAAGTAAATTAAGAATTTCATTTTGAATTTCGGGACCCAACATCCTACCACTCATGGTGTTTGTGTTTCACGATCAAACAACATGTTTTATTTCCTTCCTTATATCAAATTGCATCTTTCTCTTGCCAATCACGATCAAGGCATTTGGTCAAACTACATCATCTCTTTTCACCTCCATAGTCCTTAGGAAATGAACCAACCCGCACTCCAAACAAACAAAAAAAAGGGAATGAGAGAAATGATCGCAACCACTGAGGAAAGGGAGAGAAGGGGACCCCTTCCCTTTTGCCCATGGTAGCATACCTCAAGTGGTTCCTTGCTATAAGCCCTGCCCACTCGCGTCTAAGTCCTTTACTTATCTTTTTATGTTGTATGCTTCTGTGTAGAGGCCAGAAGTGGCTTATGATTATTGTATCATCTCAATGTAATGATTGTGAATTAACAAACTTCCTCTTTTCTCAAAAATAAAAACTAAAGAAACATATTAGGTTACTTAAGGTGGAACTTGCCTATACCCGAATATAAGTTCTTTACTTGAATATGCCTAAAAGATAATAGGAAGAGAACAATAAGTATACATAGCTTTATTTGCGAAGTAACGAAATTCTAAAGATTTTAGAGTTTAGAGGAAACGGCTACTAGTAGATTCGACATGAACTGTGAATGAATCCATTTTAAGTTTTTTTAAAGGCCAAAGTGTTACACCCTGGAGAAACTGATGCCAATACCAGCAAGCACATGCAATCTATTCACTACTCCCTGTCTTATGCTCTGGTCCTTTTCGGGCTGCAAAAGGCAGTCATCCACTAGACGACTTGTTGATCTGGCTTTTTTCAGCACATCATTGACAGATTGCAGAGCAGCAAATTAAAGGTGGGCATGCAGGTGTTTTGGCATCGATCCAGAGAAAGATTAGATCCAGACTGAGCCTTTTCCCCCAGTCCCAGCACAACAAGACCAAAAGGAAGATCCACATGAGCAACAACAATCATTAGCAGGCAGGAGTATTTGCTTGGCATTGTGTGCCAGTGCCAGCAAAGCAGCCCAGTCAGCAGCAAAATAAAACATGGTTACACGTCGGCAGGAAATGCACAAGCTAGCTGCCTAGCTCCAGGAAAAGTTGCCCTTGCTTGTGGTCGTAGTAAATAAAATATAAGAGCATGTTGATGCGTGTTTCTACTTGCATGACCAGTAGCGCCATATATATCAGCGTCAATGTAATCAAATTCTAATCGTGTAGTATGAGTTTTTTTTTAAAAAAAGGGGGAGACGAGTCAAGGCGCGAATTATGAGCCTGGATATAAGCACGTCCATGTCACGAAAAGGACAGGCGGCCCCTCCCTGTTCCGGTTGCCGAATGCAGACGCAGTTTTTTTTTTAAAAAAAAAAAAAAAATCTGGGAGGAGTTGGAAGGCCACCAATGGTGAGAAAGAAGCTCAGGATTCAGGCAGAACATGAGCCATGAAAGCTGGAATCCATACAATCTCATGGACAGCGCTATATACCATAGCACACGCTCTCCTGTACTGTATCGGTTAATTACTCATTTTGTCGTCGTCGTCGTCGTTGTCGATACAAGAAAACAGAACTGCTGAAATACAAAATGGTTGGTTAGCTTGTACTCCGTACTTACTACGTATCTCCTGGTACAAGATTTGGACTTGGCCAGACCAGATTGTAGACAGCATGAGGAACATGATACGCACACAGGCGTTGAGGAACATGATACGCACACAGGCGTCTTCGTAGGCTGCGAGACAAATAAATGTCATGGATGAGCATGAGGACAACTGGACGAGGCACGATCCAGGGTTCAAGGATCGTCGGCATCTATCGCGTTTTGGAGGCTTGTTTGGACGCCATTGCCCATTGGTGAAGCCAGGTGCAGGAAGCAGGAGGCCGACAGGTACCTCGTCTGCAAGCTTTGCCCCCAAGAAAATGGAGTTTTGGTAGGACGCGCTCATGATGCTCACTGTCTCTTCACCAAATACAGGGGCCAAGAATGGGGATGGATGAATGGATGTACAGCGATGGAACTGGTAAAGGCCCTCCACAGGTCCTGAACCCATGATTAGCCCCCAAACAATTTCCTCATACTTATCGATAATTGTCGAGAGATGGCGAGTAACCAGCTGCTGATTGCTGCTCAAACGCTTCATCATCATAACCTGAGTCCACATGTCTGATCTGGTTTACACATGTGATTAAGTAGACAGGAAAAAAAAAAAAAAAAACGCATTTTGATTCCAGGAGGTTTAAGTATTTGTATTAGTTGAGTACTAAGTAAACTATAGCACTTGTTATTCCGGCGGTCTGATCTGTGACAAGGCTGGGAAAGCGACATAAAGTCATCAACAAGGTTATTCTTGTACAACGGTCAAGGCAAGACAGTTAAAAAAAAAACACAGTGACGTAGTAGTAAACAATATACATACAGGAGGATGCCTATTAGGAATTCAGCGGGAGCAGAGGCGTCTCAGCAAGAGGCTGTTCCAGCTTAATTCAGACATGTTCATCAGAACCTTAGCTGAATGAATGCAGGGTTTTTTCCTGTTAGCTGAGTTGTTTTGTCAGCCTCAGTAGTGACTGTGGAGGATTAATACAGCAGGTGCCAGGTGGGGGCAGAAGACAAGGCACGAAAAGCGTTAACAATGTTCAGATACAAGGATGAACATGCATGCATCACATTTCTGCTCACCTTGCGGGCGGTCCAACAATTCAGCTGATTAGCCCAAAAATTTGAATAGACTAGCTGCCATCTTGAAATGGGGTATCTTTATACAAGAAAATAATTTCATAGTGTTCATGGGATTTTTTTTTATCATTCTCTTTGCATATTTATGATATTTTTTTTCCCTTCCTCTATTGTGCATTGAACAGTGCAGAAGGAAATGGCAAGTACTGAAGCAGAAAAACAGAATGCAGGTGGCATGATGCCAAGGGTGACAGAAACCACAAATGTGAGAGACACATCATATCACAGGCTGAATATGAGAAGAAATGCACTAAAGAGTCATGCAATTATGTTTTCCTTCCAAAACCAGAGCCTGTGCTCTCATCTTACTACTTGTCTTTGTGTGGGTCTACAAGACTACAAGTACTTGCATTGGTTTGGTTCAGTCCAATGTTGACCAAATAAAAACAGAAAGCGTTCAACCCTGCCTCAGCTCCTCAAAATGTTAGGTGAATAAGATCACTGGAGGGGCAACTGGCAGATATGACGACATGGCTTAATTTTTTTTTTCTGTTGTTCTCTTCTATGCTACACAGACTAAACCTTATTTTTTTTTACAGAAAAAACACACGTATTCTGCTTGAGCTCATAATATACGGGTAAAATAACAAACAAGTCACATTCTTTCTTTCGTGCGACCACATGTCCAAGTGGACCCTTTGGTAAACTTGTGATTGCAAACGTAAATTCTGCACAAATAGCAAGAGAAAGCGACAAATTGGCCACGCACCCACAGTCCTCGGGGAAGAATTTCCACCGCCAGTCGACACGTGAATGAACTTATCCAGTTCCCATGACGTGAAGCACAGAGTAGTACATGTTGAGACGCACAAGTCGCTCGGACCATAATTTCGACTCACTCAATTGCTTTCCGTTGGAGAGTGACAGTGACAGTAATACTCGGCAAATCAAGATAACCCACCACACACACCTCGGCCATCCGGATTCTTGGTAAATGGAAAATGACAGTTGCATGTGAAACCCTTCCTTCCACACGCGCGTGCAAGCACAAACACATACAAAGAAACAACAGAGCACGAGCGGTGGATTTACTGCAGAGGCCTTGGGATCCAGGTAATTTTGTTCCAAGGAATTGGACACCATCATCATATGATGGACAAACTTGACTGTTGTAGTAGCGAGAAACAGCGTCAGGCACCTTGGTCATGTGACGACGGTCAGGCGTAGAGGGACACAACTCACATGTGGCAAGCTGCAGTGATGAATCAGCATGTGAGCCCTCTCAGTGACCATGTGAATGTAATTCTGAAACGATGCAACGTCTGCAGAGATTTCGACAGCACACAAAGGAGGCACGGGGCAGCAGCCGCACAGGTCCAGCACATACCTGGGGCCTTCACCATCTGGGGCTATGGCGTACCAAAATCTTTTCAGCTATAATATTCTACTTCACAAGTAATTCTGAAACCAAGAGATATCCCGGGGGTATTGCATTGCATTGCATGCAAAGCCCAGACCATTCACTGCACCTGGCTAATGTTGGTCGCCAGCAAGGTACCCAACAAGTCTGCCACAGATGTGTCCCGAATCATGATGATGATCCAAGACTAAACTAGAGCCTCCATAGCTGCCTGCCATTCTCATGTGGCAAACGGACGTAAAGCTCTTGCATGGAGGAACAGGAATCTGAGTTCCCTGGCATGAAAAAAAAAAAAAGTTGACAAGATCAGTTTTCTTTCCTAAAACTCTTTCTGAAGACAAGGCAGAAGCTTGATACCAAAGCAGCTGGAGAAATCGGCCCACACAACAGTATGTTTTCATGGAGAAGCATCTTTCAATAGACAGCTCAACAGAAAGGTATGTACGGAAACCCACCTGACAGGAGGGGAGGTGCCTCACAAAACAGTCCACTGTTAGGAACCGAATAATGACACATCAAGTCCCGTTGTGCTACCTCGTGACTTGAGGTTCAACTTTTCCATGACACCTAAGCAAAGGGATCACGTCAGATTTCTGTATCAAAGCTGTGGATAACTCACAAGGAACCCAATCAACTAAACAAGCCCCACCCAGTAACAGGATACCACCCCCTTGGCTCTTACAAAAGTTGTCAACAGTTATAAAACTTTGATATACATCAACGCCAGATATAGTTGTCAAAGTTGTTCCATCAAGATCATGAAAAGTTCCATTTCATTCCTCCATTTCACATAGAAAAAGAACAGCATTAATAAATTTGAACAGAGGAATTACACAAGTCGATACAATTATCCCTATGCCACAGCAAAAACAACAAAATCCTACATGCCAACATAGGCGATGGCATATAGGGAAATCATGAATTATTGGTGGCACAGGGAGAATTAATCCATCAATATAATGAACATTAAATAAAGCATATCAAGAACATGGGGATGATTGAAAAGACATGGATTACTATTATGCACAAATTCACATAAACCGCATGAAGAAAGAAGTAAAGTTCACATCTTAAATGAGAAATGGCTTCCAAAGTGAAGTTCACTATAGTTATATGTCAAAGTTAGTCCAAGGAGGTACTCATGACAATTACATGTTGAGTTAATTCTGGAGGCGGCATTCTTTCATACCAGTAAGCTCATCCAACTTTTTGCTCCATGTAACTACAGTGTGGGTTGAACTTGTTCAGGGAGTCCACAAAAGTCAGAAGACTGAGAAATAGTAAACCTGTGCCAATTTCTGCAAAATTAAGCCCTCGGTCAACTTTATTTGTAACAAAACAACTATGTACATTCGCCTATAGTGAATTTTTCCTATTGACCTTGCATGAAGCCAAAATAGAAAACAAACTTCGATATGCAGTTGCAAGGAAACTGGCGGAGTATCAGAAGAGTCAAATGGATATGGGCATGAATGCAATCCATGTAAACAGCAATTGGTGAAATTTTATATTGAATTAATATACAGTGCAAAATACAGGTATCAAAAAAGGCAAAACAGTTCACACATACTTTCCTCTAACTGCCAGAACCAAACAAGAACTCCTGCAAAATCCTAGAAGCCTCTGAGACTTCATGCTGAGTATGGATTGATCCAGGTGTTGCAATAGAATCAACAGGCAAAGTAGCTTCTTTTGGGTCTGAAACATGGATGCCTAGTAGCTTCTTTTGAAGAATTCTTATCTTCTAGTAGATTCGGTTTCTGGCTATTTTGCTTCACAATTTTTTGTCTTTCTGCTTCATGTCCTCCGAGGTTATGCTGAGTGCCGTTTGCATTCCTTTGCTTCTCCATGGACAAAGCGCTCAGATGCAGGCTGCTCAAATTCGACTGACCTTTACCAAAGGGACGAAACTGCACGCCCTTTGGAATACGATTAGAAACATTCTGAGATTTGCTGGAGACACCAGCCAGGTTTCTAAGGATAGAATTACTAGGAGCACCCTTGTGAACTGTTGTGTTCTTCTGGCTTGTTGTATGCTCTCTGAGGTTTGTTTTCTCATATGTCAGTGAAGCATCAGAAGTCTTTTGCATCTTGTGTGGGGAGTACCTTCTGTAGTTCGCACCTGATAAAGAATGAAATTTATATAAACTATATGGAAATTAAATTGTCCCAGGCTCTTAACTTAAATAAGTAAAATAAGTAATGCCAGAAATAATTAAGTCAATTACGCACCACATGAGAGAATTTGCATTTATCACCTCTGGCACACATGCCATTGTTTTTATAGTTATGGCATTCGCACTTTGACAACTCATGGTCATATGGACACTCTTCTCCTTTCAAACAAGAACCACATGCAAAATGTGTGCAGGGCTGCAAGAAATGAGAAGACATTAGAAAAAAATGGCATGAAACAAATCCATGTATGAGGAAATTCAGATGCACTTTGATAAAGATAAAGCTAAGGTTAGCAGTTAGCACTCCACCCCCATCTGAACAGATCCTTGGCATTACATCTGTGTTTCCAATTACAAATACAAACTTAGTTATAAGCACAAACACAGATATTTTGTTTTAGGAGTAGCCTCTTGCACAGGTCGAAATGAAGCATTATTGACATATGAAGTATGCATAAGTGAGGATGAAATGTGTTCTGCTTTTTTAAGTGGGTGGCAATGTAGCACTCTATTCCTGAATATAAAGCAGAATTAGGAAAGCAACTCAGTATGGATTGAGTGATGGCTTTGGAAAATAGGTTTACTTTGAAGGAGATACTGCTTCAGAGAAACAACCTAGTGAACTACCCATATAATAGTATAACTACTATAATGCATAAAAAACACTACAATCATATGATAAGCTCAATATATAGGCACCTTAGATTTTGTTGAAGGTGTAAAATCATGGGAAAAACTTGCAATTATTGCCCTGCAAAAAAAAAAAAAAAAAGGAGAATCAGAAGAATTGACAAACAATCAGCAAAAAAAAATAGTTAATATATCTTTGTTATTTTTTAAAAATCCACTAAGTATAAAATGGACAATTTCATTATTTTAACAAATTTTGCATTTGATATGGCTCGACCATGATATCTAGCAATCAGAATTTGTGATGATGACTAAACAACAGTACAAGGAAACCAGAACCATTGATGAACTTTCAGCCTTAAGAAAGAATGTAAAAAGATAAGTAGCATTAGATGAAAACACAACGCACTTGAAGTGAATAGATATAAGGAAATAAGTTAAGTTGGCCATATAATTTCACCTGCTGGCACTTCCCATGGTCATAGAAGTGGCAAGGTTTTTTTTGGCTTTATAACAGGAGCAAGTTTTGGCCTTATGACTCCATCAGCTATTCTCTGCTGTGCCCGCTTAATTCTTTTATTTTTCTGGATGTCAATTGTCAATAACATTAGAAAGCAAATTTCACGCTTTAGAAGAAACAATTTCATCGAACTCAAATGGTGTCAAGACTGTAACATACCGTCTTTTTAGCCTTCCTCTCTTCTGTATAAGTTTTTTCTTCTTCCCATGGTTGGGAGCCTGTAATAGATTGCAAAGGCAGATAATGAAAGTCAGTGTATTCAGCCAAAAAAAATTATATCAGCAGAGAAGTTGAAACTATTGTGAACTATTGTGATCAAAAGCAAACCCACTAAACTGATGGCCATCTGCCTGCAGCAACCAGCAAGGAATTTTGTGCTTCTCTTGGGTCTTGTTCGCTTGATCCCAAAATCAAGGGTATTAAAGGGGTTGAGGATTTTGATTTGGGATTTAATCCCCTCGGGAATGTTCAGTTTCTCTCACAAACATGAGGATTGGGAGGAAATGAGGGGGGGGATTAAATCCCCTATAAGTTAAAATCCTCTTGAATCTCTCAATCCCTCTCAATCCCCATGGTTTAGGGATGAGAACAAGGCCTCAATCCCCTCCAATCCCCTCGGTTTTGACATGAAACAAAACAGGCAGGCCACATGTATCATTATAAGATGCACATGTAACATTATAAGATTAAAAATTCTGTTGAATTCATTAAACAAAGGCAGAACATGAAACATTAAACCTATATAGGTAAAAGAATTGGAAAAATGCATGGTTAGACAGAAGAAGCAACAAACAATAACATTTGAACCAGTATCGATACCTCATTGTCATGCAGCGGAGTCTCATTCCAATCCACAACATCATCATAAGTGACCACTTGAGCCCTGGAAATAGATATTTGTGCATCACCTCTGACAGTAGCATCCCTGTTCAGTATAAGATGATCATTTCCTATTTCAGGTGTTGAGCACAAATTCTCGGACCGCGGTGCCATGATCACAAGATTTATCCAGCCCTGAGCCTCTCCTAATGGAATTGCCTTCCAATTTCTCATCTTCATCTTCAGGCTCAGAATCTCCAGATTCTTCTGAACCCAAATCCTGGAGCTCACCCTCAATCTCTCCTTCCTCGAAACCAGCACCATCATTTTGCTGATGATCACAATTTCTAAGAGGTTCACCCCTTCAATCCCACCATCCAGTTGTTTCGAATCCTCAGATGCCTTGCTATTCTGCAGGTCACCTCCAGAAACTGCAAAACTCTGTGCTGATATCAGTCCAGCATCAACATCACCAATCAACCCTGTAAAGTCTGTCATCATTGCTTCAAGCAGAAGACGGCCTTCATCATCACCAACCGCTACCTCTACCGATTCGTCAACCTTCGTCTCCAAGAGAGACTCCACCGACTTCAAAGATACGTCGTCCTCCACCGCCGCCAGTCCAGCTCCAACCGCTGACTCCTCCACCTCAGTGCTGGTCTTACACAAGGTACTTTCTACCACAGGTGCCGCTGGTTCCTCCACCTCCGCTCTGGTCACACACGAGGCGCTTTCTAGGACAACTATCGCGTCCGCACCCTCGAGCTGCAGAGCCTCAGCCTCACCCAGGTCGAAGGTAGGGTTCGCCGCGGCCGGTTGATGGACGGCCCCGTGGAGCGAAGGGCCTCCCACATCCGCAGCCTCGATTTCCACATCCTTCAGCCGGTCAAAATCGGCGCCACTAGGCCTTTGCCTTTCTGGGGAATCGTCGGCGCCCCCACCGACAGGATCCGCGACGGCGGGTTCGGGCTCGGGCGGCGCGGTGCCGTCGCGGGGAGACGGGTTGATGTGGAGGCAGTGGGAGAAGAGGCGGGAGAGCGTGCGGAAGGAGGCGCTGGCGTCGAGGTGCGACCGCCGGCGAGTGAGGACGGCAGCGGCGGCGGCGTGGGGGTGAGGAGTCGGCGCCACAGAAGGCGGCGCGAGTGCATCCTCCATGGCTAAGGGAGTGGGTGGGCTGGAACTAGGGATTAGGTCTGAGACGGCGGCTCGACTCGCCGCGGAGCTCGCCGACGGCGGCGAGGGCAGCTGGACGCTAAACAAGAGCAGAAGAAGAAAAGAAAAAGGCCTTCGGCAGAGGCGAGCATCTGGGCCAGCGTATGAAATCCGCCCAGTATATTAAGTAATTGGGCCTACGGGGCTTCGTGTGAGACTAGCCCACTAGGCCCGATTAGAATCACAGGGAAAGCTGCTTCCTCGCAGAAATAATAGTACCGAAACAATTATTTTAATACGGTGAAACCGGTATTAAAGAAGCTAAGCTAACCTTATTCTCGCCGGGCCTGGTAGCACAGGCTTGTCACCCTAGCTTTGGGGGCAGGATTTGGCAGGTTTGGGTTTTCCCTGTTGATTGATCGAGCTCTCTTGTGCCTAGATCGACTCACCGAAACAAATGTGTGAGAAACCCAAAATAATTGGGTGTCTACGCAAGAGAGTTCTCTCATTAGTTGACCCGTCCTACCAAGTCTTTTTAATATTATTTTATTGCATCATTTATTATTTTTTAACATTCGGTAAATATATGCCGTCAAGTGAAATAGAACAAAGCCTCTTGAATGCTAAAACCAGTAACTTAGCAAGGTATAGAACTCTTTTTTCAAACGATTTTTAGGTAAATAATATGCGTGACCTTAGATCCCAAAACGATGTGAATTTGACTTAATGCACAGCCCCTGCAACGGCGGCTATCTTAAACTTGATAGCGATCATGAAACAAGGCCCTATGTGGTTTGAATTTATAGTGGCTTGTATGGAATTGTAAACTTTACAATGACACACAT
>JADLZK010003406.1:0-25565 GCA_015847255.1 Hyparrhenia diplandra | reverse complement strand
CGGCTTATAAATTCTTTATTGCGGCACGAGAGCACCCGGTTCCTCGAAAACGCCGGCGGTTGGCGGCGCCCGGGTAGAGGCGCCGTGTACAATCTGCATCTCCATCGGCCCTCATGGCGTTTTTATTTGTCGTATCCACCACCTTTCGGCTGGAACCCGCGAGCTCCAGCGCGAACCTCTGTTCTTTGGGCAGCTGGCATTTGTGGCGCTTCGGCCACAACTACAGATGATCCTTCTACCCGGCGTCGCAGGTAGAAGGGAGGGGCGCTCGCCCAGCTGCGGCAAGCCCATCATCACGGCCGCCGCGCAAGGCGGGCAAAAGCCGGACCATCGGCGCGCAAAGCGTCAAACAACGGTCAGAATCCATCGGCGTATCCCGGCGCCGACTTCGCATGAGGCTCCCGGAACCTAGGCCCACAGGAAATACCTTACCGCCACCCACTCGTGGCGGGGTACCCCAGCGTAATGTCGTCGGATCGCGCCTCCGTTCAGGACATCACGGAGGAGTCCCGGTGAATCGTCGCCCGGCGTGAAACCTCGGTGGAAAGCCTTACGCCCGAGAGACACGGAGCGAGACCACCCGATCGTTCCACGGGGCGTTATCCCTTGGACATTCACTCGGGAGGGCGCATCCTCCACGGGATGCGGGGCGACCCGTCACTACCCCCTCACGGGGTTTCAATCGGGCGCGATCCGGGGAGGTGAGACTTCGCTCTGCTTGGGAGAAGTCAAAACCTCCTCCCGGGGCGTTGCGCACCATGCCGGCAGATGAAGGCGATACTATGACCCGCGCGGGAATGCTTCAATATCGAGGTCGCCACAAGATGGCAGTTCTGTGGCGTCTCAGCGAAAACGGCAGCGGGCGTACCCGCCGCGGCGAGCTCGGCCAGCGCGGCTTCGCCCGGTCTATCGGTAGCGGCGGCACTTGCCGCCAAAAGCGCCCGGCTACGAGATTTGCGAGCGAATCGGTGGGAATGCGACTCCGTGGCCCAGGCAAAACATCAGCGGGGCTTGACTCGTGAGCAAGCCGAGGCACCTCAAGCTCACATTGGCGGCGGACACGGGCGAGACGGTAGGTGCCTCCAATCCCGACATAGCGGCCCGTTCAGCGAGCGCCGCCTGACGTGGCGGGCCGCCATGTTCAGTGCGAAATGCGAGCTCCACACCGGTGAAAGCATGCAGGGAAGGCCTCCAGGTCAACTCCTTGACAAGGCGCGGTACAGCGGTGAAGTTCCGCTTCGGGATCGGGCGTGGCGTCACGGCGGCGAGAGGAATGCAGGCGAAGTCGGCGAGGCTCCGTCCACCGGATCGAGGCGAGCCAGGCGAAGCCGGGTCGAGAGGCGCCTCGGCGACAAGTTGCAACCGCCCGGTCAGGGAAACGCATAGAAGACCCGCACCTGGCGCAGCGGCCCACGACCTCGAGGGGCAGATCGAGCGGCAGCGGGCTCGCTACCAGTGCTTCGCCTCGGGGACGACAAGCGAGGGCGAAAGCGCCGAGGCGGTCGAGAGGACCAAGGGTACTCACGATCCGCCGGGCCTCGAGGCCTTCACCGGGGACATCGGGGAGGGCACCACTCCACGTGCGTTTCGAGGGCCCCAGAGCCATCTCAAAAATTACCACGAGGGAGACCCGTCTAGAGGTATGGGCTGGGCGATATCGGGCTGGCATGCCGGGTTCAGCGAGGGGCACACGATGACAAAGTGATGTCAGAAATTTGCCCTGTACACTCTCGAGTGCATGAGCTTGGGTTTGGAACACCTTCCACCAACCTCATATCCAGCTAGGCGGACTTGGTGAAACTTCAGCGCTAACTTCGAGGGCACATACCTCGCCGGGTAACTTCGTCGGATCTCAGCTGCCGCATCGGCGCTTCTCCAAGCGGCGGACCGAGCTCCCTAATGTGATGGACCGGGCGTCATCGGGGCCTTCTTGGCGGCACCACTTGCCAGACCTCGTGAAGAAGGCTGAGGCGTAGGACTCCCTGCGAGCAAGCGAGGCCGATGGACATCGCCACCCAGTTCGCCAGCGGTGAGGAGAGTGTCGGGGCTCACGTTCAATCGGGGCTACGGCAATGGAAAGCGCCAGGAAGAGGCAGGGGATGCTGGCCTGGGAGGGCAAAGAAAGAAAAGAAAGAAGATAAGAGCCGCAAAGGGCAAGGGCCGCGCCGCTAGCGGACGATGAGAGCATGGTGGGCTGCGATTCGGTCGCAAGGGGCGACCCCCGTCACACCCGATGACATGCTCAAAGCCATGCGAACCTGCTAGGTCAAAGCATGCCCTCGGTGCAGAGAGTGCGCCAACATTTCGCCAAACTCAGGCCATCGACGGGGTGAAGAAGAAGAGGCTCAGAGGTGGCGTAAAGTAACGAGGTTCGAAGGTGAATCGCGCTTCATGATCGCCGGCGGCGGCACGGCAACATGTCCGTGCGACGGCGCAAGAAGGAGCGTCGGGAGGTCATGCCCGGGCCGGCAACCCCCAGAAGGCTGCGCAAGTGGTCGGACAGACCATCACCTTCGGCCAGGTCGGATCACCCCGGCACATCAGGGCAGGGGGGCTATCCATAGTGGTGGATCCCATCATCGCCAACTCGTCACCAAAAGTCCTTATGAATGACGCGTGCCTCAACCTCATCTATGAAGAAACCCTCGACCTCCCTCGAGGTAGACAAATTCAAGATCCATGCGGAGGGCGGCATTGATAAGCGTCGTCCCCGGATGGCGGCTAAAGCCTCGGGCGGATCGGCTTACCGGTTTAGCCGGTGACCCCTCGAACTTCAGGCGGGAAGACTCTCACATTTGAATCCTTGGGGTCCAGTATTACTTACCACGTACTCCTCGACCGCTACGCCAAGTTCATGGGCGTCCCCAACTGCATTACCTCAAGCTCAAGATCTGGGGAGAGGGTGTCATCACGATTCCCCTCACACCATCATGCATGACGAGTGCGACGTGGAGGCGTGGAGTATGCGAGGCACTCGCCATTGCGAGGCACTCATCGCCTATGCTTTTGAAGAGAAGCTTTAAGCGAAATCACGATCGAGCATGAGGCCAGCGCCCGTATTTGGAGAGCTTTCGAGCCCTCCTCGGGGCACCAAGAAGATCACTCGATCCCAGAACCCCAGAAGGAGAGAGGCTGGCGACCATCGGCTACTTTTGCAGATTCGAAATAGGAAGCCGTGCTTGTCGACTTCCTCGCGCGAGATGCCAGAGGCGTTTGCGTGGGGACCCTCGGACATCTTAGGGCATACTGAGGGATGTCGCGAGCACTCCTAGACATCGGCCGGGCTCAAAGCCGAGTCATGCAGCGCTTACGCCGTTTGATGGCCATAGCGGAAGATCATCGGCGAGGAGATCCACACAAGCTCTTGGAGGCGGATTCATAAAGTATTCCACCAGAATTGGTGCTAATCCTGTATTAGTAGAGAAAAAAGAATGGGAAATGGCGGATGTGGCCGGACTACACTAGTCTCTCAACAAAGCGTAATGAAAGTTCCCTTTCCTTTGCCTCGAATCGACCAAATTATCGACTTCCGCGCTTGGAGTGTGAAACGTTGTCCTTTTCTTGCGTAGGTTATCACGGATCAAAATGAAAAGATCCGACCAGCTCGCGACCTAGGTTCATAACACCCTTCGGGATGTATTGCTACCTCACCATGCCCTTGGTGAGCAGGGCAACATACGGTGCATGCAAATCATCTTCGAGGAACTCATCGGAGAAAAGATCGTGGAGGCCTCGTCGTGACATGATGTGGTCAAAATCCAGAAAAGCATTCGGACCTCGTGAGAAGAGCGGAAACCGGTACTAAACAAGAAGAGTCAAGCTCAACCTTGAAAATCGTATTTAAAGGTCCCCCAGGAGATCTTCTTTGGGTTTAGTCTCTCAACGAGGCATCGAAACAAGCCCAGAGCCAGGTTAGCGCCCAATCACCAGATGAATCCCTGAAGATCTCAGAAGTGCAGAGGTCATGGGCTGCTGGCTTCGTTAAGTAGGTTCATCTCACGCCTCGGGGAGAAGGGCCGCCCCACGGCTCTGCGCCAAGTCAAGGCACTTTGCGGGACCCCGGGGCGAAGGGCCCCGGCAGCCTCAAGCTCCTAACAAACCCACCGGTCCTGGCCACCGCCAAGCCAGAGGAGAAACCACACTGCTCTTACCGTCCTGACGCTACCCGGGTGAGTCAGCGTGGTCGTGAGTGGCGGGAAGAGGACACACGTTGCCGGTTCAACGCCACTGTTTACTTCATTGGTAGAAAGTCCTTTAGACGCAAGACAAGGTATTCGAGATGCGAAGCCCATCGTCTTGGCACGCGAAGGCTCGCCACTGCCCCTTGCTGCACCCGATTGCGAGTGGTATCCTGGTTCCCACCGGGAGATCCTCAAAGCAGAGGCCACGCGAGGGGAGGGTGCGAGCGGGGTGGGCTCATGAGCGAGAAGTATATACCGTTCCACGCCCGCCCCAGGCGATCAGTCTCAAGTCTGGCCGACTTTGTGGCGAGTGGGCCGAACATGGCTACCCGCCGCCCATCAATGAGTCTTTAGACCATGTACTTTGATGGATCCATGATGAAGGCGGGCGCGAGGGGCTGGACATCTCACCCCGAGATTCCCTACGGTATGCCATCGGCTGCATTTCTGCCTCCAACACGTCGTAGAATATGGCGGTCGCGGTCTCGGATCGCGCGGACCTCGGAACTCCGGCGGTTGGAAACCGGGGGGTCGCGGTTGGTCATTGACCAGAATCATAAAGGCCTCGCGTACCACGACCGAAGATGGGTGTCGGGAAGTGGCGCAAATTGGAGGAAAAATCCACGAGGCTTGAACACAAGCATCGCAGAGGCAGCTAGCGAGGCCGCGGATGAGCTGGCCAAGGTCGCGGCAACCCGAGTACCGTTCCCCGAGCGTCCTCACGAGACCTCGATAAACCCTCGGTCCAAAGTACACCCCCTCGGGAGTACCCTCGAGGGGGCTCACGAGGCAACACCACGACAAGCCACGCCCAGAAGCAATGGCGGTCGGCCAGTCCACGGCCCGGAGAAAGCGGTGATGGAGCACCTCACCCGAGAGACTACAGAGGATAAGACAGCTTCGCCCTGATTAGCCCGAAGGGCGAAATCCTTCCTGCTGATTGGAGAGAGGGAACTCTACAAGGGGAGCCTCGGGAGTATACATGCGATACGCCTGCCCTCGGTGAAGGCCAAGAACTGCTCGGGACACTCACCCAGGGAGTGTGGCCATCACGCCGCCCAGGACTCTAGTCGACCAAATCTTGAGCCAAGGCTATCGGCCCTCGGCGATGCGAGCCGCGAACCAAATCGTGCGTGCTGCAAAAGAATGCCAATTCTGGCGCCGGGGCGCACCTCTCGGCCTCAAACCGCAAACCATACCTCTTCATTGGCCATTTGCGGTGCCAGGACTCGACATGATTGGGCCCGAAGGCGCCGGAGGACTCACGTCCTGAATAAGCCTGACAAGTTCAAATGGATCGAAAGCTCGACCCGTGGTGAACCCTAACACGGGAAAGCGGTGAAATTCTTTGCGGATATCATCTCGGTTTGAGTCGAAACTCCATCATCACGGACAACGGGAACCAGCCGTGGGGAAGAAGTTCCTCGACTTTGCGTATGGCGTCAGTGGAATACCTCGTTAAGTAGCACACCGAAGACCAGCGGTCAAGTGGAAGCGTAGCGGCATGATCTGTGAGGCTCAAGCCGAGGATCTTCAATCGGCTAAACCAATACGGGGAAAAGATGGTACCAAGAGCTGCCGTCGGTTCTGGAGCCTTGAACAACGGCAGCCCGAAGGGGTTCACCCCATTCTTTCTAGTCTATGGGGCGAGTCTTGCCCACAGACATTGAATATGGGTCCCCAAGGCTGCGAGCCTGCGAGCAAGGCAACCAGCGGTGAGGCAAGACTCCATCGACCAAGTAGATGAAGCCGGGCGTTTAGGCTCTGCGCTCTGCGCCAACAAGCTTTGCCAGAAGTATCACGCATGGCGGTGAAGCCTCGGGAGTTCCAAATCAACGACCCGTGCTGGGCGAAGGCAGAACAACAAAGGCGTCACAAACTCGCCACCCTGGGAAGGGCCTTATTTCATCGCCGAAATATTAAGGCGGGACCTACAAAGCTGAAAAGCGAAGGGTGAAGTCTACTCCAGCGCCGGAACGCGCCGAAACGGCTACGTCGCTTCTACCCTTAAATTCCGCACTAGAAGTCAAACATCGGTGTTTTTTCACTCAATAAAAAGATCTACATCTTTTACGAAAAAGTGCTTCTGCATTAAACCTTAAAGTATTAGCGATCGGCCACAAGACTAAAACTCCCTCATGGGGACCCCCTGGGATCCTCCCTTCCTTTCAAAACTTTTTTGAAAGAAAAAGTTTTTCTTCGCATTCTCTCTAAACAATCGTTTAAGTTCGCGAAGGTCGCTCACACTCATCGAAAACAAGGGGCAAGCGGACCGCCCTAGTGGCATCGTATGGGTTTGCCCGATGGCGTCACGGTTACCATTTCGCGACGGAGGAAAACAGCGACCGGCCCAATAAAAGCGAACAAATTTGAAGCGCCCGGCAAACATAAATACACCCGCCAAGGCCACCAGACCTCGGTGGTGCCGTTGTTTATATATACATCCATCTCACAAGCTCCAATTTTTCCATACAAGGAGAGGTCGGGGCGGGATGGGTTTCACCCACTTGCGCCTCACGGCGAGGAAGCTTCGGCGTGAGCAACACCCTCGACACTACTTCCCCCAGGGAGGCGTCGGACCCGCAGGCGCATCCTCGGTGGGCGTCCACCATCTCAGGTGTCGCCTCATAGGGTTGACTCTATGGGGGAATGCAGGGGACACACTTCATCCTCGAGCGGGGAGGCCAAGCGGGTCGCGGCGCCGTCACGAGATCGTACAGCGTCGAGTCTTGGCGGCATCGGCAGCATCCCTCGGCGGGATCAACTTCCTCCTCAGTCAGTCGGAACCGAGGAAGAAGCCTTTCGCAACACCGTCGGCACATTGGACTCCATCGGGAAGTGAGAGCGAGAAGGCGACCATACATGTCCGCCTGCGCCCAGGACGGAAGGCGTTCGAGCCTCGGACTGAGTAGCCACCCACGGCGCTCGAGGCACCTGGCTGCGTGTGAGGGCCAACCTCCCGGTGTTGTCCGTCCCAAAGCGGCGGACGAAATCGGAAACAGGCCTCTTCGGCTGCAAGAAGGCAAGAGAGCGATGCGGCGGCGCGAGGGCAGCTATCCGCCGCGGCGCTTATTTATAGGAAGGAAGGCAAGCGACCTGGAACTCGAACGACTCACGGAATGGGCGGCCCGTGATGGAGGCGAGCGCTCATCCAGCGGCAAGCAGCGGTGGAACGCCGGCATTAATGCACCTTGGCCGGGCCCCCGATCTCCGCCTCACGACAAAGAAGGCGTAGGCGGCGTCCCATCGGGCTGCCGGTCAGCGCCACCTCGGGCGTGGCAGCTAGGCGCCTGGTCTTTCGGTCGGGGTAAAACCGTCGGCCACCCATATCCGGCGCGCCTTGCCACGAGGGGGCAAAAAAGTCGATCCGGATTGGCGGTTCCCGTCCGGCGGAAACAACGAGCACCGGCTGACACACCCTACGTTCCACGGGGTTGAGCTGGGCCACGGGGACTCTGATCGCCTCGGGGATAACCGAGCCAGGACGGAGGGAGAATGCACAACCGGCTATACGGGCCCCACGGGGCTCGGACACCTGAGCGTGTTTAAGGCACGCGGGTCTTTGTAGATGTCCCCATCCGTGGGGAGGCCGCAGGCCCTCGGGGTTGGTCATGAGCCGGGATGCATGCGCGATCCTTGAGGGTTCTCATGGGGTGAATCACGGATCACATAGCCGACCCTTGCTCCGGCGAAGAACTTGCGAGCCCCAGCAAGCGAGACCGCTGGCGCTCGCGACACGACACATTCGCTTACAGGGCATTGTGGCGTGTCTCCCCTCCTCCTCTCCTTTCGGGAGGCGGCGAGACGTATAATCAAAGTTGAGGAGGCTGTTCGACCTTGCACATAAGCGCGGGCCTCGGGCTGCCCGTAAAAAATGAGACTCGCACAAATAGCGCGGGCCCAAGAGCTGTTTTAGTCTTGCGTGTGCGAGATATAAGAGCCTGAAGGAACCGCCATTCCATTCGAGGCCTCGAACCCACCGGCGAGATGCGCTCAGCGCGCACCCATGTGAAGCGAACCACCACGAGAAACAACAAAGCGACGGAGGCGAGAACCCGGGCGAGTCCACACTTCGCTTCGGGGGCTGAGAAACCGGGGACCTAAATATTGGGCCCGAGACATTCTCGAACTATATGAAATCGCCTTAGCACCGCCAAGTGATAAAACCTAGCACGCTATCATCACGCCGCGGAGGGTGACCCGACGGGACGATGGACCGGAGCCATTGGCCCGCAGCGCTCACACGGCGGCGAATGTCGGCCGCGGACTGGCCTAAGCGGCCCAAATGGGTCATCCACCGGCGCCAAAGAGCTTAATGCAGCTCCGCGAGTGGGTCAGGACCTCTACAAAACAGCGAACCATGGCGTTCCACGTCGGCCGGCTAAATCATGGCCCGGACTCGACCGCATCTCTGTTCCCGTGAAATTGGCCTGGCTCACCAACCGGGAGAAATCGGCCCCGTCAGGGTGGCTAGCTCACCACCCACCGAGCTCCCGCCTCGCCTGCGGAAGCCAGCTCTCTCCATCCTCGGGTGAGGCGATAACCCGTCTAAATTCGCGGTATACAAGGGTGGGAGAAGTTCCGTCAGGAGAAAGGGAAAACACGCCGCATTCAATGCGATTACCGCAGCGGGCGAGCGCTAGTGCCATCGATTACACCGTCAAATCGAGCGGCCGGAATCGTCTCCCCCAATCCGTGATGGGACACAAAAGCGAACGATGGCGTGCTCGCCACCCGACGCGGGAAAACGCGGATGACGCTCATTTCGAAGCACCGTCAAAAGCGCCCGTTGGGCGAGACCCTCGGGCACCCGACGCGCGCCCCGGCGACCTGCAGGACCAGCCCTGCGCCATGCGGTTGTGAGGGCGCCTCCACGGGACCCTCCGGGGGCAGCGCGCCGGCAAGAGGCTCCGTCCGCCGGTCGGGCGGCGTGTCGCCGTCAAAAGCAACATCCAAGCCCGGCCACCTCTCGGCGCGCCCCACCACAGCAGTGCGGCCTCGGGACGCACACCACCACCACCATAACCACGATCGTGGGGCTTGAGACCAGCGTCTCTCCCCATGACCGCTGTAAACCCCTCTTGTGGCTCACCTTTGGCCGAGAGTAACACTGCGAGACACACCCCATTTGGGCGTAGGGCCGTTGCGCGAACCGGGATAAACGGCTAGCGTCCGTGTCCATCTTGCGCTCGCCATTGAGGAGGCACCCACCCGTTCCTCAAAGCCAGAAGCGATTCATCATCGATCATCATATGCCTAACCCGTTAGAGGTGGGATATCGGTTAGTTGTTCCTTCGGGTTTGCTCTTGTTCTAGTCCGAATCCATTCGGCGAGTGGGGATCACAGGGGGACAAAGGTAGTGCTCTAATATCGCGGGCATGGTGCGGGTATTCTTCGACACTGCGGATATGAGGGCATGCCACGGTTGAGGGGTAGGCGGCTTGATCGTGACAAGCCTTGGCCGGATCCGCGAAATCCCCGTTAGTATGTTACGTAGGAGTTAAATAAATGCTTCCTATCGGGCGTATGGTATCAGTCTCAGCTATCCTAGACCTAACCATGATTAAATCGGTTTGCATATGATCCTAACTATTCATTTGTATGGCCATGACTAGATACATTAGAACTACTCCATTAGGTTATTCATTTATTCTTTATCTATTTTTCTTTATCCTTTTCTTTGGTGGATTCTTAGTGTGTGTCACACTATCCATGAACCGTTATTGCTTACCCTGTTATGAACATTTTGGTCTAAGCAAACACATGTTCCTCTATTCGGATGCCATGCTAATTTATTAATCACATGCCTTCCTTTGGGGAAAATATAAATAACGATACCACGAATACTTAGGGTGAAATGCTACAATGATAGATCCGTGCGCTTGCGGATGAATATCTAAGAAGGCAAAATCTATCCAGCGACCAGGTTCCATTTGGGATCACCGGCATGGTGGTTTTACTTAAGGAATGTCGGCGGCGCATTTCGGCGCTCTTATTGAGGATGGGTTTTTATACATTTCCTTTGATTGCGTTAAGAAATGCCAACAAGCATTTAAAGCGCCGTTCTTGCGAAGGCATTGTGAAAAAATATAATAAATAGCTGGCTATGAATATGAAGCGTGTCTTGTGGATACCATTGCTATCTGAGGCAAATCTTTTATGTTTTTCTCTGTTGTGGATGAAAGGAAGGATAGTGTATGTCAGGTTTCCTCTTGCGAGGAAAACTTCATCTCGATCGAGAGGCACTCCTAAGGAAGAACGGTCTCGTGCAGCTTCTTCTTCGTAGGAACCCAGACAACGTCGAGACCGACATCCCTGCCCAACGCAACTCAAGCCGCGGCCCGAGAAGTCATTGTTGCGATTTCTCAACTCACGTCTGTCACCGTGCGTGTGATAGGCGGGTGAGCGTGGCCGGACAAAAACCGAGCCGTCTTGGGCTGATCACCATGGTGCGGGCGGTCCATACGTGTGGGCTATAGGCGGGGCGCAAATGCTCATCTCCAACACTTCACGGGCTATGCGATACTATAGATCTTCAAAGATGTCGCCGGCGGGGCGTCATCGGGCTCCGTGCGTTTCCCTTCTCCCCGTGGGAAAGGCGAAAGCGATGGTTCTACAAGTTCAAGGAAGTCGTCGATGCGTGGGCCAAGCTCCCGGCGTTCTAAAAGTTCTTCCCCATGGGCAAAAAATGCCCCTGGGAAGAATCCTGTTCAGCCGAACATCAATGGAACCTATCCCGGAGCGTGAGAGGGCTGCGAAGGGAATACGATACGGCGGCATGCCCGCACCACGGGATGGAAAAGGGGCGGTGCTCGAGAACTTCTACAATGGTCTCACGGCCATATCGAAGGGGGCACCTCGCCAATTTCTTCTTTGGTGGCGCATTTCTATAAACTCACCATCGATCGGGCAACAAACACGATTGATAAAATGGTGGCAAATCGAGGAGGCGAAGCGACGAGCCCTAGCCAAAACACAAAAGGCATGCATACCGTGAAGGAGCGGATATGCTTGCGCAAAAATGAACTTCTTTGCTAAAGAAGCGGAGGGCGCGGCCACGGATACTCTTGCCCGGCGGCGCCCGATCCCGCCACGAGCACGCTCACATGACACATGAGGCGTGTGGTGAGTTAACCCCTGGGGATAAGCGCCACGAGGGCACCGTGAAAAAATTTGCCCCTTCATCAACAGCGGCAACGGGTATAATAACGCGGTGAAATTTTGGAACAACAGATCCGAGCCACCATTCCAAGGCAACGGGGTACAACTCAACTATAACCTGGTGACCATCACTAAAAACTGATGCGGGCGGGCGGCGAAAATGCGAAAATCTCACCAAAAAGATGAGCCACCAAGACAAGATCTTGGAAGGTGTGAATAACAAGCGAAGGGGGTTGGCGTGGGTTGTGAAGAACCAACTTCGGCTTCAACAAGATGATAGAACCACGGCTAGCCCGATGCGGCCAAGTGCGATTAACGACTTCGGGAAGGATCGGGGGCAGCACGAGGTCCCACGAGAGTCGATTAACATCTCTCTGGCTTCGACCAACCCGAGAGCTGAAAAAAAATCCCCGGACTCGCCATTCATTGCCAAGAAGGAGATCTGGGCGTCAGATCATCGGAGGTGCCATTGGCCCCACAATTTTGCTAATGCATTTTGTGACACAGGGGCGATATTAATGTGATGTCCAAGACCACCTTCAACAAAATCCATGGAGGGGCGCTTACTCACGCCAAATTAAAGTCCTCAAATGGCGAGATCAATCAACAAAGGCGGCCGAGGAATCTTGGAGGACATCTTGATTAAGATCCAAGATGAATACATCCCTCACGGAAACTTTGTGGTCTTGGACATGGGCCCAAAGGAGGATGTGTCTCTCTCACGGGGAGACCATTTCTTTATCTTGCCAAAGGCGACATCGATGCAGGGGAAGGGCTTCATCGTCTTCCATATCAAGGATAAAGGCGGTAAAGTGCCCATTCATTGGGTACAAGCAACAACACACCGTGAATCATCGTCATCAAGGCCGGTGTGGAATGTTGAAGGATCGGCTCAAGACCCCGGGAAGCGGTACCTCGCGCCCGATGAAAGCGGGGAAAGTCGAGGGCAGTAACGACTATAAATAACTATAGCTCAAAAAAAATGGGGTATATCAAAAAAAAAAAAAATGAAAAAAAAAATGGGGTATATCAAAAAAAAAAAAATAAAAAATGGTATATTAAAAAAAAAAAAATCTATATATATTTTTTATATATTTATGTGTTTCATAAAATATTTTATTTTGGAAAACTAAAATAAAAATCTTTATAAATAAAATAAGTCTTTACATGAAAAATAAAGAAAAATATTTTCTACATAAAAAAGTATATACAAAAATATTTTAAAATAATTTTTCTATTTAAAAATAAATTTATATTTGAAAATTTTTGGAGAAATTTAAAAAAGGGAGAAAAGCGGCCCGAACCGACATGGGACACAAGCGACCCCGCGAACTTTTCATTGGCCAGTTGGACACGCTTGACCAAAAGGCGAGCGGCCCGGCCTCGGGAGGCGGGGGTGCGCACCCCCAAGGTCTTGGCCACCGTGCAGAGTCTTGCGCCGTTCCGGCCCGCCATGTGCCTCCTCTAGCTTGATTGTGTGAGGCGGCCCTCGGCCCGTGGGCTCGGCTATAAATAGCCGAGTGCGGTGTGAGAACTCCCACCCTCATTTTCACTCTCTCTCTCACTCTCTCACTCTCTCCCCTTGTTCCACACTCCATTTTCTCCACCAAAAACATTGTCTTAGCGAGCAAGATTTCGGGTGTGAAAGTTCATACTTTCAACTAACCCTTGCACACCCGAGGTCTCGCTCGATCGTTTTTGCGGTAGCCATGAAGAGGGGAGGATCTTAGGCGGGTTGAGGCGGTCGTCAAGGCGAGCTCACGACATACAAGCACAAGCTCAGCCCTCAACCGACAACCTTGAAGACTCTCCTATGCAAGAAGATGTTGCACCCGTCGGGGGGGAAGAAGCTCAAGCTCCCAGGCAATCGGCCAACGTGACAGCGCGTACCTCGACCTTCGGGAAGGGCGGGAGATGCAAGCATATCTCCTACTCAAGGATCGTGTGTTCCAACACACGCGGGGATCGACCCCGTCTCCTCGATCCAGGCAGGTATGGACGATGAACTTCTTATCCTTTGGAGAAGCGGTCGGGTGGCGGGGACATTCCCCCCCCTCTCTCGAGGAGGAAGGTTCTCGCCTCTAACAATTCGATTTTTATGCACACTAGTAGAGGGATCGGCTAAGGAATTTCTTTCGCCTCTTTGGTACACTTTATCACGTTACATGGGTGGACCTAGCTGGATTCTTGGGGTTTCAATTGTAGATGTGCAATAAATATAGATCTTTGCTCTCCACGGCTTTGTCGAAACCACATTTGGGAGGAGATATCGGTGCACTGGTAGGTACTTTCAAACCTCGCCACTCACGAGATCCGGCACCCATCACTTAGATTTATCCATCATTTGGATCTCGTTGACTTTGTTTAAATGAACCGCGGTGTTAGATGGGTGAATGAGATTGAATTAAAATTACTCTATCTTTATTGTTCACAAGATTAAGGTAGCTCGCTCGGGGTGGAGATGTGCGAGGAACTTTTAAATATTATCACAAAAAGTTGTTGTTCTGTCACTGCACATCTCTTATCACACGCCTCGCTTCGCGATTGGGGCTTTGGAAAATCAGCGAGATAAGTACATTTATACACCCTAAGGACCTTTGAATTTATTCTTGCGGCTAGTGCGAGGGGCACTTAGTGGGTTTTACCATCGGCGACTTGGTCATCTTTTTTTCTGGCTATGCAACTATAGTTCGGTTACCTAACGGGACTTACGGTTGTATAAAAGCGAGCACTAACATTGAGCTCGAGGCTGGCGTTAGCTTGCGGAGAAGATACCCCCATCGGGTTCTTCACGCATTAGGAGACCCGGGTCGGATCCTCTCACGAGCCCTACTTCACGCCACGGCATCGGCCACGGCCTACACCGGTGTTCGAGGCGGCATGGCCTCACCCTGCCGGGGACCCGGGGTATGCGGGTATGATCCTAAGGTGGGGCGCGCCTCGGTTTCTGGCACCATCGGGAAGTGGCCTGGAAGGAGATCTACGGCGGCATGGAGGCCAACAGATTTGACTTTGGCGGCGGCTCAGGCGATATGCCCCGCCCGGTTCAGCCTGAGCAACCACCACAAAGGGTGGAGGCTATCGGTGTCGGCAAAACACCTCGGCGTCGCACTAGGAACATTGAGCTGCGCTCAATACCCATAATGCAAAATACCCGACGATGGCGGGCGGGAGCGAGTGATGGCAGATGGACCCAGTGGAGTCAACATGGCTACTCGCACAGCGAGGGAAGCATTACAGGTACCAAGGCCGATCGATCAATAGGCCTCCCGGATAGCTTGGGGAGGACCCCCGCGGTATCATTGCATTGCATTTTTAATTCCATCAAATTTTATTTTTATTTTAGCATGTTTACATTTCAGCAATATTGCATTGAAAAAAAATTCCAAAAATAGAATAAGTAGCTCTTCTTTGTGCCTTAATGCTTATATATATGAGCTATAAAAATATTTAGTCTTAGTCCCTTGTTGAAATGATGAATAGTTGCTCACGTCTTATGCTTTGCACATTGCCTAGTTTATAATTTCAAGTTCTCTAAAGATTTGGGTTTTAGTGGCTAATTCTAAAACTCATCTGAAAAAAAAAAAAACGATTCATGTGGGTTGCATATGCTCTATCTAGTCTAAGTTGTTGCCAAATATGATATGGTACAAATGGATTTTGCTATGACTTAGTCCAAAAGAAACTTGACATCAGGGAATCTATGCTTTAAAAAAAAAAAAAAAAAGAAATGTTTTTGGGCTATGCTAAAAAAAAAATGAGATGAAAAATGGACAAGTGTCAGAAGGCGATAGAGCCCACATCTATAAAAAAAAAAGAAAAAAAAAGAGGGAAATAAAAGACAAAAGTCTAGGCGGCGAGCCCACCTCTCCAAAAAAAATATATATATATATATAGCAATAAAGCCCATGCTTTCTCGAAAAAAAATAAATATTATCTAAATAAAATTCGGATAAGCAGTTGATCAAAAGGATGAATGATAAGCACCTCGTTATAACCGTTCTATCGGCAACCCGCTCAAGGCTTTGAAAAATTTTGGAAAGCCCAGCTTCGATGAAAGGTAATAAAAGGGTGGGAAAAAAGATGTGCCATTTTATTCAAACTCTAGTAGACACTCTTATTATAACCACGGCACTTGTAAAAGCGTAATCGGCATAGTAGTAACTCACGATCAACAACCAAGTACTTATCTCTTTTTTGCTCGAGGGCCGCAAAGGTAAGCTTGGGGGGAGTTTGTTGGCGGTAACCAACGACATATTTTTTCCGTCAACTTACTACCATAAAGGGAGTAAAATTAAACCTTTTATACTCATATACTTTTATCACTAATAAATTCCACTTGTAGTGTCTTGTATTTTTATTTTGCAGTTTATAATAAAAGCAAGTGGAAAATCGACCAAAATGCGCCTTCAGAAAGCGCATTATTGCAAAACCCAAGCCCAAGAGCAAATCGACCCAAAACATCAAATCACGGGCGAGAACGCGCCCGCCCCTAACTTTCGAGGGCGAAAAGGCGACACCCCACGAGACGGGCGGGGCCGGCCCGGGATGCGCCTTTTCCCACAGTGCGGCCGCACCCTCCACGGCGGATTTCGGCCCGACCTCGGGGGCGGTTCGTGCACTTTCAAGCGGGGTTTCAGCCTGCGTTGGTCGGTTTTAAGCATACAAGGAAGGTTTAGCAGTTAGGTTTTGATGTAAATTAGCATGGCCCCTCCTCCAAGTGTATAAGTAGGCCCCCTCTCTCCCTCTCTCAACACACACCACTTGGAGTCCGGCAAACCGGTAATCTCTCTCTCTCTACCACCTCTACCTCTCTCTCTTCTACTTCTTCTTTCTTCTTCTTCTTTCTTCTTTATTCTTTCTTAGTTAACACTTGGAGTAGAAGAGCTCTTGCTAACAGAACCTTCCAAATTACAGGGGCCCACATGTACTAATTATCGGTTCAACAACCTTAAATAGTCACATATGTTCACCTATAACTTTGAAAAACACTATTAACTTTTCTAACCGGGATCCGTTCACGAGGTCATTGCGATATTACAATAATTTTCATACATAATCAGTAGACGGCGGAAGATTTATATTACAATACTTTTCAACCATTTATTTGAAACAAGTTTGGCAATATACAAAGTAGGAGTAGCGATAGGTTTAAATATACAAAAGACACCACTAGACCACGCCCGGGGTCTCACTTCTTACTCATCATCACTTTCTTCTGTCGAACCGTCATGCAACACGGTCAGGTGCGGACATGACTCCCCGAGATCTGCAACATGGGTCAACAAACCCCTATGCGGGAGTACTCAACAAGACTTACCGACTAAAGAAAATAGGAGAAGACTTCGGGAATCTTTGGTCTAATAGGAATCAAGGTAAGGCTTTTAGCAAGAATCAAGGACTCTTTTAGCGAGAAAAGCTTACTAATGATAAATCCTTTACTTTCAACATTTTATTTTTCAAGTAAGTTTCTCACCTATTCTAGGTGATCTTACACTATAACAAACACTTGTAGAAGTTCATTCACTTATTCCATCTCTTTCTTGTTCCATAATTAATCTGGAATGTAGTCGGGAAACCAAGTCTCCATATCCAGAAAACTACGGCGATTTCGAAATCGATTAACCAGGTGGGGAGTTCTTTCCACCACGACATATGTAGCATAAGCTTGCATATATCAACCCTTTCTGGGATACTCAAAATGGAACCGCGTCCTCGCCACCCAAAATACCGTACACCTCAATCAGGGACTTTAACCCCGCGAGGGTAACATGTACTCCCGCCATCTCTCCACTCGGTCTTGGCGGTTATGCGTTTCGATTTGACACCCCAAAGATCGGGCTTACCGGGTATGCGTCGGAACTAGGGTCGGCGTGATGGGGTAACACCCATGACGAGCGTGCCTTTGGTCCAACGACCTCGGCGCAAGTGCGTTCCATAGTCTCGGTCCACATGACTTACATTTCCGGTCCTTAATCGACAAAGCGGGAAATACTACCGCGGGACTCCATTCTCGGTGCAAATTACCCGACGGTCTCAATTTCAAAACCATATCCCGGTATGGTTCCATCATAAAACATCCTTGTTCATCAAAGCCTCTTCGGGCTATCATAAGGGACTTGTCACATTTTGACTCAAAAATCTAACTAATATAGCAAGGCTAAGCGTTCTAGCATTTTAGCAAAAGCGGTTATCAAGGTAGATATTGCAATAAACAAGGAATGGTAATGCATCAATTAGGTTATCACTCAACTCCTATCACCTAATGCAAAGCATAAAGCAAAGGTGATATAAAGCTTTGAAAAACACAAGGAAATGTTTAAATGAGCAAGGGGCTTGCCTTGATTGGCGAAATATCCGACTTCGGGCGATGGATCACAATACCGAGAACTTCGTGTCAACGGATAGCCTTCTTGGTGGCTTGATCAACAACTTCCGATCACCCTCGTTCACTATACGAAAATAATAATACATGCTTAACATGATGCCATGCATATAAACATGATCTTGCGAGAGTGCATGAAGCGATAAGCGACTTCGAGTACAACTTTTCTTCACGATAAAGTTGCAACCCAACAAAACCAACTTGTTGAACTACTCTACAAGATATCATCACCATTGCCTAAGGAGTTCTCAAGGACCACTTGATAATGACATGGTTTAGGGTTCTAAAAACAACCCAAAATCTACCCAAAACCCTAAGTTAGAAAGCATTTAACAAGTTGTTTTACACATGAAATAATAGGGCATGAAATAATAAAAATTTTAACTTTCTCAAAACAAGCTCAAAATTTTTGTACAGATAGATCATGTCATAAAAACAGTACCAAAATAAATTTCATGATTTTTGGATAAATAAAATAATTATAAAAAATCAAAGGAATATGCATTTTTCAATTAAAATTTGTATTTTTAAATCATGCCAAAAGTATTCAAAATTCAAGTTTCAAATTTTTCATGGATAGACATACTCATGGGAAGGCTACACAAAAATTTTCAGAATTTTTTGAGCTAGTATTTGAATTTATATGAAATTTAAAAAATCGGGCACTATTCAAAATAAAGAAATTGAATAAAACATTTGATAAAAGAAAAAGGGTTACGGGTTGATTTTAGGCATTCTTTGTGCACAGCCCGTCCTTTGTTCATGGCCGATGCGTATGTCTGTGGGTCGATTTTATTTTTATTTTGGCCCATAAAGGATTTGGCCCGGCTTTGTTCATGTTAGGCGGCCCGGTGAAGCGATTAACGACGGCTGCATTCTGTGCGGTCGCAGGCGTGCTCGCCGCGGCGGTCTGCGCGTCCACCATGCCCGGCGGCGGCCGTGTTCAGCGCCCGGCGAAGGTCGGAATGGAATCTAATTATAAACGTGGCGGGCTCAGGGGGTTCTGGGGCCGGGTCTTGGTTTGGGCGGGCGGGCGGAATGGGTGGCGGCGAGCGGCGGCGAGAGGCGGCGGTGCATTCCGGTGGCTGGGAAGCTTTGGTGGAAAAACAATGAGCCGCTCATGACCCACGATCGGCGACTCAAAAGAACCGGCTGGTTGGGCGAAGCTCCACCGGAAGCGGTGGCGGCGGCGGTCGAGGCGGCGGCGGCTTCTGCCGGCGTCGGGAAAACGCGGCGACTTCGAGGCGGTTCCGGCGGCGGCGTGGCTGGGCTCCCGAGGAGGTACGCCGAAAGGTTCTAGCTGGGCAAGATGGTTTGGCAAGAAAGACGGCGGCAACGGCGTCGCGGCGGCGGCGGAGGAGGAACGAGTCCGGCGGCGATTTTGGAAAAAAGCGGCAGCGACCATGGCCTATTTATAGGAGAGGAGGGCATGGGAAGGTAGGCTGGAGGAATCACGAGCGTCCAGGTGGTCGGCGTCGGCGAGATCGGCGGTGGACGGCTTGGCAGCGATTCTTAGCGCCCCGGCGGTAACAGGTGGGTTGGCAGTCTTGTTCATTCATTCCCCAAATCAACCTAATCTGAACTTTTCAAATTACTCTCAAAATTTGAACTAAACTCAAAATTTTCAAAAGTAACCCCCTTAATTTTCAAGATCTACAACTTTCACAATTGGACCATTTTTCAAATTCAGCCTCTAAGTTTGACTTTTTGAAAAACACTCAAATTTTGAAATTTAATTCAAAATTACTTTTAAAATCATGTAACAACTTGAAAAACTTTGTACATGACTTATGTTCCTCTCAACAAGATCTACAAACTAGCTTTTGAAACTTTTCTCAAATTATGCTTAAATTTTGAAATATTGAAAAGGGGGCAATTAGGGTTTTAAATAAAATTCAAAATTGCTTCAAAATTTTTGAACTAAACTTTGAAAACTCAAAATACCAACTTTGCTCTATTTTTGAAAACTCTACCTTTTCACTTTTGTGACCACCCTCAAATTCTTGATAAATTTTGAAATAAATAAAAGGGGACAAATTAGGGTTTTAGAAACTAGGGTTTTCGACAAGGGGAATAGTTTCGAATCGATTTCTCTCGCGTCTTCTCGACCGACATTGCAACCAAGCATAAAATAAACTTACTTTAGTTCAATGCAACACATGGTGGGCTAATCATGGATTCTTTGCAATGATCATGATGACATGTCGGGTTTTAGTGGAAATAACACCGGGGGTGTTACCCCTTCCCCTTAAAGAAATCTCGTCCGAGATTTAAAGTCCCTAGGGTTTAATAACGACAAAGGAAATGTGTCAAGCAAACACATCTCTAACTATTTCAATAAACAAAGAAAGGGTCTTACATTTACAAGGATTAAGAAAGTGGAAATTTGGGAAAGTTTTCCGGTTAGGAAATCTTACGATTCCCAAGTAGCTTCTTCTTAAGTGTTGATTCCATTGGATCTTGTACCATTTGATAGTTCTGCCCGGGTGACTCGAGCTTTCGATCTAGAATCCGAATAGGATATTCAGTAGGTCGGATCGGTTCTAGATTAGCGTTTTGGAAGTCAACCACCACGATCTCGGTACTCGTAGGCATTTCTTTAATTGAGATACATGGAAGATATCATCATGGCGATAATCTTTTAAGGCAATCTAAGTCGATAAGCAAGCTGGTCCCTGTTTTCCAATATTTGAAATGGACCAATGTATCGGGTGCGGTTACCTTTAATTCAAAAGCGATTCACCCCTTTCATAGGTGACACTTTCAAGTACACAAAATCCCCTACTTCAAATTTCAAAAATCTCGCCTTTTATCTGCGTAACTCTTTTAATCGAGTGTGCTTCTTTTAATTTATCTTGCACAAATCTCACTTTTTCTTGACTTCTTTTACTAGATCTACTCAGTAGAACCATCTTTCTCCAGGTTCGACCAATGCAATGGGGTTCTACATCTGCGACCATCTGAGCTTCAAGCGGTGCCATTTGAATACTTTCTTGATAAGCATTTATTGTAGGCAAACTCTGCGCTAATGGTAAACATTCATCCCACTTTTGAATAATTAAGAATATATGCTCTCAACATGTCCTCTAGAATCTGATTTACTCTTTCCGTTTGTCTGCCGTGGGGATGATAACCGAACTATGATTTAATTTGGTGTCAAGTGACTTTTGCATTTGTTTCGAACTTGGACATAAACAAAAAGAACCTCTATACATTACAATGTGCTTTGGTATCCCATGTGGAAAATCCGATGAACATATAATGGCATAATCTATTGCTTTTATATTGATCATTTCTTGGTAGGAATGGGCTATCTTGATAAGTCGATCAACTATAACCCGAGATAAATTAAACCCTTTTCGATGTTCGGGGTAATCCAACAATAAAATCCATCTTGATTTCTTCCCACTTCAAGGGATGGGCAAAGGATGCAATTGCCACTGCGGCTTTCATATGCCGCGACTTTTACTCTCGGCAAGTATCACACACTCGGCTACATATCGGGCAATTTCAATCTTCATTTTGTCCACCAAAATCTTTGTTTTAAATCTACGATACATCTTGGTACTTAGGGATGAATAGAATATCACGGTTAAATGAGCCTCATCGGTTTGTTGGCGTAACTCGGGATTCTTTGGTACCACTAATCGATCTTTAAACCATAGCACATCGACTCATCAATTAAAACAAGTGGGTTTTCCGCTTCTAACTTTTCTTTGATATGTGCTATGCCCTTCTATCTTACGAGCATCAATAATCGATTCTTGATAGTTGATTACTGCGTGGCATTGGTTACCATGCCATGTTCAACAATTCGATATTCAATTTCTCCGGTTCGACATAGGGTTTTATCCCTTAGATTGGCTATAAGACAATTACAGCGAGGATTCCGGCGGTGCATCGGCAGCAACATTTTGCCTTTCGGGATGGTAATGCACTTCTATGTAAAGTAATCCTTGATTAACTCTAGCCATCTTCTCTGGCATATTCGGATCGGCGGGTAAAATATACTTTGGACTTTTATGAGTGCGTATATACATGACAAGTATTACCCAGCGGATAATAGCGCGATTTTTTTTAGAGGCATGAACCCTTTGCTGCTGGTTCTAAATCATGGGTTGGATAATGCTCTTTCATGGCGTTTTATTGGCGTGATGCATGAGGCAATAACTTTGCCTTCTTGCATTAACATAACCAATGCCAATACGAGCCAGCGTCACAATAGGCGTCAAATGGCTTCTCAATATCGGTTGAGCTAAAAGGGCGTGGTTAGTGCTTTCTTCAATGTCTGTCGAAAAGCATGCTCACACTCGGTGACCATACAAACTTGAGTGCGATTCTTTAACAACTCAGTGATAGGCTTTGCTACTCTTGAAAAATCGAGAATGAATCGGCGGTAATATCCGCCATTCAAGAAAACTTCCGAACCTCATGAAACGATCGTTGGTGGTTTCGGTTGAGGATATCTTTCACTTTACTCGGGTCAATTTGCAACTCCTTACGATGATAGCACATGACCAGGGGCTGTACTTCTTTTCGGCAAAGGCACACTTGCTAAATTTAGCATATAGATGATGGTCTTTCAATCTTTTTAAAACTGTTCGAGATGCTCTGCATGCTCTTCTTCATTCTTAGAATAGACAAGGATATCATCAATAAACACCACCACGAACTTGTCAATTAGAGCATAAACACTTTGTATTCATCAGAGTACATGAAATGGTAGGGGCATTTGTTAAACCAAAAGACATAACCAAATATTCATAAAGGCTAGTATCGCGGTGGTAAATGCGGTCTTCGGAATATCTTGGGTTTAATCTAATTTGATGATACCCCGATCTCGGATCAATCTTGGAAAAAACTTTTGCTCAGGCCAATTGATCAAAGAGTAAATCAATCAATCGAGGGTACTTGTTTTGATCGTCACTTCATTAAGTGGGCGATAATCTATACATCCTCAAAGTCGATCCTTCTTCTTCACAAAAATAATTTGGACATCCCCAAGGTGAAGAACTTGGCACGATAAACCCTTTTTCCTAATAACTCTTGTAGCGAGTTTTCATTTGACTAATTCCTTGGGTGCCGATTACGTAGCTCTTCGAGAGATGGGGCGGTTCGGTTTCAATTCTATCTTGAATTGAACATCTCTCTCTATGTGGTAATCCGGGGTAAATCATGCGGGAATACATCCGGGAAACTCACATACTGGGATGTCTTTAATCTCTTTTTACACGGGTTGCACACACTTTTCAAGCGCCCTTTTAACAATTGGAAGTTGAATAAGGAGTTCGAATTTTTCTCGGGCCACTTTACTTTGATAGTTCTATTGATGGTATCTATAATAATTGCCGTATTAGTACGACCGGTTCATACCAGAATCACGTCTATATCTTGATCCTTTAGAACTATCATATTGGTGGGGAAATCATATCCACCTAATGTTATGGGGATCGATATACTACCTCTTTAGTACTCATCGTCCCAGGGTGAGTGTATAATGAACTCATCCTTCATTTTCCCAATGGCTTCTCGCATTTTTTCTCCACAAATGTTTCTTGACAAATGTATCACGATCTCGTCAAATCAAATAATCTTGCCGGGGGTGTCTTAAACGGGGAACATACCCATCATAATTGGTTCCCCGGGGAATATCCTCCACATTAGTGTAGTAGACTTTTTTTAGGTTCTCTTTTAAGCCCTTTCCCTTCGAGCATTCGATTATTATTTTTGTTACTGCGTGGCGGTGACTTCGAAGCTATCACGATAACACAGGTTGTACCTTCGAGGATTGGGGCATTCTCGAGAATAATGACCGGGTTTTCCACAATTATAACAAATGGGTGTATGGCTTTGTGGGTAGGGTTGCGAATGTCGGGGGGCATTGGTGGCGTGGATAAGGAAAAGTTGTAGCGGTCGAACAAATGGCTAGCATGCGAATTTGGAGGCGTGGTGGGCGATAAGGGGGGCGAAAATGATTCACGGGATGGTAAATCACTCTCCGGCGTTTTGATTTGCCACGGGTATCCGAGGATAAGTTTTTCTTTTTCTTGTCTTCCTTGTGCTCGTATTCCATAAGAACACGATTCTTTTCTTCACATGATATGGCCATATTTACCACATCATGATAGGAATCCATGTCACGGATATTCATCATGGCATGGGAGCTTTGGATGAAGGCCTCGGATAAACCACTCCTTCTTCTTTCCATCTGTATTCACAAGTTACGTGGCATATTGTGACAGGTGATTAAACTACCCATATCTTGAAAATCAAGGAGTCTTCTCCTTGCTTTAAAGCTAAGAACTCATCTAGCTTCTTGGCCATAACCCTATTTGGAATGAAATGAGCACGAGGCATGCTTGAATTCATCGGGGTGATTTGGTGTCCGGCCCACTCGGCCTTGAAATTATTCCGCAGCTCCGCGGTATTCGAAGTTGTTGTGCGACAAAGAGGGGCTTGATGATGCGTACAAGTCATCAACTCAAACTTTTCTTCCATAGCACGAAGCCAATCATTTGCCTCTAATGGCTCATCGGCTCTACTAAAGATTGGAGGTTTTGTGCCCGGTGAACTTTGGATAAGTTTCATCTTCTTCATCATCATGTCGATCCCCCGTAGTCCGCGGCGATTGTTCGACTCGAGCTACTTCGTATCGAGGGCGAGTTCTCGATAATGTAGAACGAGCCCTAATGGCATCGATGAAGGGTTGTTGGGGCGGTGGAGGGGTTTGAAGTCACCCCTATTAAGGCGCTTTTGTTGTTGTGTGACATCTTTTCAAAACAAAACTATAACACCCAACCAAGTTTATTGAACTTCAAAGAAAAACAACGAAACAACACATATCACTTATTCTTAAAACAGGGGTTCCATTCTCATCTACCCGGGACTCGAGGTAGGAGGATCTAAAGGTTTAGCAAGAGCGGGAGGTTGATATTACTTAACCCAAACCACTAAAGGGAAGGTAATATTAACAATTGATTTAAACATGATGCATGAATCGAACTTAAGTAACAATCAATAAAAACTTTTTGCATTAAAGATTTTATAAGTGGGCTTTATATAATGCTACTCCACTTATATCCTTTTTGAAATTGGATAAGAAAGTTTTCAATAGATTAAGATAAGAGAATAAGCAATTTGGACCAAAGTAAGAATAAAATTAGTTTGACCCAAATCATTTTGAAGTTTATAAAGTAATGCTCACATGGCTGCCCCAGTAGCGGAGGCTCGATGCCGGGCGTAACAGAACCTTCCAAATTACAGGGCCACATGTACTAATTATGGTTCAACAACCTTAAATAGTCACATATGTTCACCTATAACACGAAAAGCACTATTAACTTTTTCAACGAGGATCGATTCACGAGGTCATTGCGGTATTACAACAATTTTCATACATAATCGAGTAGACAGCGGAAGATTTATATTACAATACTTTTCAACCATTTATTTGAAACAAGTTTTGGCAATATACAAAGTAGGAGTAGCGATAGGTTTAAATATACAAAAGACACCACTAGACCACTTACGGGTCTCACTTCTTACTCATCATCACTTTCTTCTGTCGAGCGAGGTCATGCAACACGCGATTAGGTGCGAGACATGACTCCAGTCTGCAACATGGGTCAACAAACCCTGAGTGCGGGGTACTCAACAAGACTTTCCGACTAAAAGACAGGAGAAGGCCGGGGAATCTTTGGTCTAATAGGAATCAAGGTAAGGCTTTTTAGCAAGAATCAAGGACTCTTTTTAGCGAGAAAAAGCTTACTAATGAGTGAAATCCTTACTTTCAATGTTTTATATCTCAAGTTTAGTATCTCACCTATTCTAGGTGATCT
>JADLZK010003405.1:0-95533 GCA_015847255.1 Hyparrhenia diplandra | reverse complement strand
CGACCGCCGGCTGATGGAGAGGTGACCCCTGCCCCGTCATCTTTATTCGAAAGCGGGCTCTTGACCGTCTTGTATTAAAAGAAGTGAGATAGTTCAGTTACATCTTAGACGCTCCCGTGACGAGTTATCAGAGAGAGCAAATAGCCGAAACATGACACAAGACACCGGCTGCAACGGTGAAACTTAGAGTGATGTATTAAACAGAAAAACAAATGTGCGATGAAGAAGCGGCAACGATCAACCGTCCCAAAAATGTACCCGTGCTTTATTTCCTCCCAGCATCCTTTGGTTAACATATATACGACACATAACATGACATGTCTGAGAACGTAACTGATGAGGCAGTGTTGGAAGTGTGCCTTCGATGTTTCCCAAAGACTCCCGGTTCATCACAGTTGGGAGCTTGAACCGTGACTGTGAGGCGATCAGGTGACGACAACACAAGAGCAAGTGTTTCCTCAGTTTCGTTCTGTCCTTGGTTGAACAAAAATACCAAGTGTTTCCTCAGTTTCGTTCTGTCCTTGGTTGAACAAAATACCATGATGAGCTGGCCTATCGCACTTTTTAAAACACGAGTGCGTGCGGAGTCGGTCTGTGTGATCGATGTTCTTCGGCACGGGTCTCTCAACCGACAAACGGGAGCGCGTAGCATATACTTGGACGTTGGCAGGTCGTGTCGTGTCTGTGTGATGGTGGCAGTGCGTGCTCTGCTGGCTCGCGTCATACATAGCATAGGGCTTACCAATCCCTAAACTCGCCTGGACTTTGGACTGCTGGCCGTAGAGTGCGACGCCGACGCAGCTGTATGTATACAAGAGCCGGGCAGCCGGCGTAGTCGATCGACAAAAACGGCGACGACGACGTTCCCGAATTTCAGTTCTTTACAGCAGAACACAACACAATAACACCTCGACATCAACTTCAGAGGTAGTTGCATGCGAAAGATCGACATCAACTTATAAGTCACCCTCCGCGTCTGATAGGTTAACGTTTACGTTCACGTTACGGCCGGTGCGCATGAGGGAAATGGACATGTCTGAGCAGGTGCCAATATGTGCATGCATGCATACGTTACGGTCCACTGCAAGGTTTTTTAATCGTGTCTAGACGCATTTTTCATTAAACAAAATAAAGTTTGTTACTTAAATCGTGTCTAGGCGCACCATATGTATTTTAGTATTTGGTTATGTTAGAACAATTTAGACTTGCTATATGTTGTGTTAGAACAGTGTGGACTTTGTAAAATTAAACTTTGAATGATTTGGTTTGTGTTAGAACAGTGTGGACTAGCTGTGGATTATATGTCACGTTCGTTTATGGAGAGTAATTAAACTTTAATCCGTGTTGTATTTCTGTAAAAGGATTGTTTTAGTGTAGTAATGTGTTATTACAGACGCGTATATGTACGTGAGTCTTTATCGTAATTGTTACTCCAAACACTTGAGAGAAGCTCGCCTGTAGTGAAGGTTTACTACTGACACGCCTAGTATGTATCATAGACGCATATGTTTATATATCACAGATGGTTGTTTATAGACACATTCTGCAATATATCTTTATCAAGATCCTTATCACAGACATCTTATGGCAGACCCGCCCTTACGTGTTTGTAAATAGTTCAAAGACGCTTCTGTAATGTACTTTTTTTACAAGTGTCATGTGGTCACCGAAAAACCCTATCACCATAGCACGTGATTCTAATTACACAGTGACTATTATTTGATGCGGCGTAAGGAGCTAGAGCCTTAGAGTCCAAGTCTCATTAGCGTCTAGCCTAGCCATGTAAAGACCCATGCCTACTAGGTCGAAATCTCCGTCGAAAAGAACCGCAAAATGTGTTGCTTCTTTTTCTGATATTTTCCGAAAGCGCCCTTAAACTTGCTTTTTGATCTCGAGTCTACAACATCATCATCAACAATTATGCCAAGCTTCCTCATCGATTACATTACCGGCCTGCTTGGTGGCGTTCGCCGCCTGTGACCTGGCAGCAAAGCGGCCACTACCGTCGCAACGAAAGGATGAAGACCGGTGTCCTGAAGCGGTGCAGTCGTGGCCCCTCCCGGTTTAGTGTTGACTGCAACTGCAGGCTAACGAACGTCTCCAACACCTCCTGAACAGCAGCGATGGACGTAGCAACGGCAACAATGACAGACATCCCGACAGCAGAGCCATCATCAATAGATGAGGGGCCATCACCAACACTCGGTCACAGGATCTAAAGACCTTCATTGTCGAAGTGCATGGTAACGTACCACCGCATCCGCGAAGCTGAGCTGAACCCACCGAGGCGGCGAACATGCCTGGGCCTCCAGAGTTGTAGTTGTCGGAGTAGATGGGCGCAGCCCTGACACACCTGTTCGATCAATCTTGCTTTGGTTGCTCCCTCCGACTTCACCGAACGAGTCCGGCCACCTGCTATCGCCAATTAGCCTAATAGCTTTGCGGCACCCAAAATCATCAAGCCATCTTCGACAATGCTGCAACTCGTCTTGCACATTATCGTCACTGATTGTGTACATCTTTAGGAATGAACACAAGTTTTGTTGATTTACTCCCCGTCCGGCCGGGCTTCGTTCCGTCCCCTGGATCTTGCTTTATTTCCTCTCAGCATCCTTTGGTTCACATATATACGACACATGACATGTCTATGGACGTAGGTGATGAGGCAATTGTTGGGGGGCGACCCCTCGCCGGCCCGGCAGCCCTCACAGCCCGCCACGGGGGCCAAGAACTGTCTCCGTTAACATATTGCGAAGTCTTGCGGGATCGGCCAGCGGAGGACCCTCCGCGAAGACACGACCGGCGGCGACGTCACCCCTCCGTCAAGGGGCGGCCCCCGAGTAGGCATTCGGGGCCGGGGGCATGGCGACCCTACGCGACGGGAGCGCCGGCGAAGGGTCTCCCCCAACAACGCGAGCCCAAGCCGGCCCCAGGGAAGGCCGGCGGAGGGTCCCAAACCGCCTCGCGGGTGCACGAGGCCGGCGCCGGGACGGGAAATCCTCGACTCCCGGGCGGGGAGAAGTCACCGTGTTTTTCTCGTACTAACCCTCATGCACGAATAGTTCTTGGCTTGCCTGCGGTATTTGTAAGTGTGTGTTCCCCCTACCTACCATGTACCAAATTGTAAATCAGCCCCTCGACCCCTTGTATTCCTATAAATACCGGGCACGGGCTCAAGGAAACGGACGGATGGGTCGGGTCAATTTAAATACCATTTACTCGTTTTTATTACTCCCACGCCTCGCCTCGCGACCCATCCTTTCCCTCCTCCTTCAAGGACCCGGGCACCCTCCGATCACCTCGACCCTCGGCAGCGCCCGGCGAAGGTCGGCGGGGGGAGGCCGCTCCGCTCCCGATCGTGTTCTCGACCTACCCCCGTGGAGCCCTCGCCCCCTTCCCGCCTCCTCCGGGAGCGCGAGGCTAAGGGGCGGGAGTGATCCCCACGCGATTGGCGCCGTCCGTGGGGATCGACACAAAAGCCCAAAGCCATGCCGTCCACTTGCCGGCCGAGGCCCGTCGCCGCGCGGAACAACTCCGCCCCGAAGGATCAAACCCATCAAGCGATCGACATGCGGCCACCACGCACAAACGGCTCAGCGCCGGGGCTGCGGGGCCGAGGGCCCGCCATCTCGGACCCCCGGTCATCCCGATACTCGGAGGTCACCGGGGAAGAAGGCCATGACGCCCGGCAAGCGGCGCTCCGCGAGGCCGAGGGCCGTGGTCCGAAGAACCGGTGGCGCGGATGTCTCGCCTCGAGCGAACCCCCGCGGATCCGCTCGAAGGGCTCCCTCAGCGCTCACGAAGATGAAGAGGAGGAAACCGAAAGCGAGGCGAGAGGCACTAGAGGCCCTCCAAGCCCGGATCGCGAAAAGAGGAGGTTGCTGCAGGCCCTAGATCGGAGGCGCGCTGCGGACGCGCTCGAGGAACAAAAGCCGAAGCCGCCAGACCGGCCGGCTTGGATCAACCCGCCGGCTCGAGGCGGTGCAAGAAGTCGGGGCGGGGAGGGCGGCCGCAGCCCCGGCAATCATCCGCAACCCCACTCGGGCAAGCCCCACCTCCGCCAACCCCACCACCACCCTCAACAATCAACCACCCGGTCTGACACCCGCGAATCCTCAACCCTCCGCATAAGCCAAATGCCCCTTCCATGCCCATCGGAGACGGCACCGGCCGCCACGCTCGGAGCGACCTCCCGCAAAATCATCATTACGACCCCAAATCCCGCTCTCCTGCGCGCGGATCGCGGAATGGCCTCGGCATACGACCACCAAAGATTGGTTAAGATACAATCGGGGCCTCCGACCCCGCAGCGGAGTTCGTTATGAGCTCTGAAGCGCCGTGGAAGCGGGGAGAGATCACTCCACAATGGCCAAGTCATTTGTGATCATCGCAAGAGGAGTGGCTCGATCTTGGTAATCGCCGCCCCCCCGAACTCAATCCGAGCTGGTCCCAGCCTTCGCGGCGCCCTTCGCGCCAAATTTCAAGGGGGTTGACTCCGGGAACTCATCAACGGACCGAGTTGTTGAACGTGGTCGAAGCCAAACGAGCCCCTACAAGAGTGGTGGCGGAGGTTTCTCCAAACCAAGGCCAGGGCCCGAGGGGTCTCCGACCCAGCGTCATTGCATCCGCCCGGGCCCATGTCATTCAAAAGATTGAGCGGAGGCAACCAAAGACCCTAGCGGAGCTACACGAGATAATGGACAAGTAATCTTTGAGGTCGACAACAGCCACAAGCGAAGATAGAGGCTTTCCGACCTCCGCCATATCGGCACCGGCCACAACGGCCACCACGCACGCACAACCACCCAAGACCGGAGGGAGCCGAGTCGGCACCTTCGCCAATAACCCCCGCCCACAAAAAACTCACCAACCACCCCCGAGGCAAAACTACCCACCAAGAACCCCCGCATCAACCCGCACACCAACATGAGGCCTCCGCAAAAACAACCCTCATCGCCATTATCATGCGGAGGGCAAAGGCCATTACACCAAACAATGCCCATATTTCGCCAAGGGGAAAGAGGTGATGGACGGGGAGCTCGTCCACAAAACCCCGGGAGGCAAGTCAACCACACAAGAAAACCAAAGAAACACCCACTCCAACCACTACACTTTCACCCCCTTCGACTACGGAATCCCAAAGACACCCCCAGGCTTCCACTACCCAAATTTCCACTCCAAAGACCTTCCCAAGAACCGGCCGCGTTACTACCGGCAAGAGTATACGGTTTCACACCCCCCAGCCTCCCCGCGAACGAAACTATCACAACCAAGCCCTACCACCTCCACCTCCGCTACCCGCACCACCTTCGACCCAAAGAACACCCGGTCAAGCAAGAAATCCGCACAATTGTCGGCCAAGCCCAACTCATCTTACGGGGGTCATCCTCGCTATCACGGGGCTCCAACGAGGACCACGGCAACAAACGGCGGATGAATGAGCACTATCGGAGGGTCCATCATGTCGGGCATTTGAGGGGCCTCACGTAAAACGAAATTTGGTCCCATATTCGATTGTAAAAGTAACCTCCTAATTATCGGGCCCCCTGCACTGTCTTTGTCCCAAAGACCTCGGCACCGTGCGAGATGCACCCAATAACTTAAGAAGCTTTGTCGGGTGTCATCGGAAACCCGATTACACCACTCATACCAGGATCAACAAAGGAGTAGCTACAACATTACAACATTTGTTATAAAAATACTGATCGAAAAGGAAGAATAATAACATTAATTTTATAAAATGTGAGTAAGTTACATTTAAGAGAACTTAACTTAATTAATTTGCGGAAGCCGAGTAGACTAGAAGACAACCAAATCATGTCGAGCCCACCGACATAACCTTGGTTAACAAAGACGAGTCAACACCTCGCAACAAGGGTTAACAAACCCCGAAAGTACACAATGTACTCCATAAGACTTACCCGACAAAAAGAAAAGACTCCAAGGATATGCGGCTTAAGGGAAGTAGAGCTAGAAAAGGGAAGTTTGCCGAAAAAGCTTACTACAAGTGGATCCTTACTTTCAATATCTTTAGCATAAATTTTATTGGAGCATAATAAAGCTAGATTTGCACCTGTTCTATCTCAAACACTTTTTAAGCAACACATCTCAACTTATCTCTCGCATCTCTTTCCCTTTCATAACCATGAGTAACCTTGTTTCTTCAATTACTACGATGAATGGGCGTAAGAACGGGTCTCCATAACCGAGAAGCAACGGCGATTCATGAACCGATTATACCCACCGGGGATCCCTAACCACACGACATATGTAGTACCCAAACTTGCATATATCAACCTTTTCTCGATTTGTCCAAAACGGAACGAGGCCTGCGCCACCCGAGAATACCGTACACCTCCAATCCGGGACTTTAACCCACGAGGGTAACATGTACTCCCGCCATCTCTCCACTCCCAAAGCGTGGTTGCCATTCCCGATTTGGCTCCACCGAGATCCGCTTACGGAGTATGTGGCTAGTTAGGGTCGACCGATCCGGTGTGATCGCTACGACGCGTGCCTTTTGCCGTAAGGCCTCAGCGCATTTGCGTTCAAAAGTCCCGAACTTAACAAGCCAAACAACGGACGGTCCTTAAACGACCAACACGGGACAAGCACGCCTAGGTATCCCGCCGGCTTTCAACCTACGCCCCGCCTCGATCTCAAATTCATCACTACCATATGTATTCTCTTGAACCACCATCGTGGTGTTCTCTTTTCCCATAGCCAGGGAGGAACAAAGATAAAACTTATATCTCGCGAACGATGAAGCCATCATTCATTCGACTTCTACCGAAGTCTAGGCATTACTAAGCATAAGATACCGACCTACTCATACTAGTGGGATAATCTCCGAAAAGCCGTAGATCAAGGTAATCATGCAAAGAACGGTATCAACCAACTCCTACTAACTTAATGCACATTGCACTAGACTTAAGGTGAATAAAACATTTATAAACAGAGAAGGGTTTATGCTCCGGGGCTTGCCTTTGTTGCGAGGGGAAAGTCGATTCGGGTTGGATCGCCAACGCCAAACTTGACACCGACACCTCGGGTGAAAGAATCTTCTTGGCTCGACCATCATGAACCATCTCACTCTCATATATTCTACACGTAGATGATGATGCATGCTTTAGCATGATGGAATGATAAACATGATGCTCGATGAATGCATGAAATGATAAACACTTGAGTACAACTTTCCTTCACGATAAAGTTGCAACCCAACAAAACCAACTTGTTGAACTACTCTACAAGATATCATCACCATTGCCTAAGGAGTTCTCAAGGACCATCTTATTATGATACAATCTAAGATTCACAAAACAACCCCCTCAAGTCACACAAAACCTAATCTATTGGACACTAAACAAAACATGAAACACATAAAATAATAGGGTTTTAAGATAGAAAATAATTTAAACTTTTCAAAACGACTCCAAACTTTTTACACAAGTAGAACACCTTATAAAACAGTACCAAAATAAATTCCATGATTTTTGGATAAATAAAATAATTATTAAAAATCAAGGAAGATGCATTTTTCAATTAAAATTTGTATTTTTAAATCATGCAAAAACTACTCAAAATCAAAGTTTAAAATTTTTCATGGGTAGACATACTCCTAGGAAGGTTCTACAAAATTTTTTCAGAATTTTAGAAGCTCTATTTGAATTTATATGAAAATAACAAAATTAGATACTATTCATATAACTAGAAATTGAATAAACAAAATTTTAAAACAAAATCGCCTTTGGGCCGAAAGTCGGCCCAATATCGCATTCTCCTGCACTGCATGACCCAGCCCATATAAACAAGAATGTGCCGGCCCAAGGAACAAAGGATCTAATTCTGGCCCAAGCTTAGCCCGCAATCTTACATAAAGGTCCCTTATAATTTATGAAATTACAAACAAGTACATTCACTATTCACATGAGTCACGAGATTTCTCACCTAGCCCCCCTCATCTTCTTCCCCCTATTTTGAACCCGAAGTCCCCGGGCGCGCTCTTGAGCGTAGCAAATGATGGCGGCGGCTTGCTTACTCGCCGCTCCCATCGACGCAGCAGTTGGCGGCGGGAAGGAGCGCATGAGCACCAAAGACGCTCCTCCAGGCCGGAGATGGCCACGGCCGACGGAAGCCGGCCCATGGCCTCTCGCCACGCTACGGGCGACCAGAGCGGCCTGCGGCCCGGCAAATGACGGCGTTCGGTGGCGTCGGGGGGCTTCTTCTAAGGAAAAGATCGAGTCGACCATGATCACAACGCCGGGGCAAGCTCAGCGCAACAAACGGAATGGCAAAAGGTTCACGGTGAGTGGCGAAACGACGGCGGCGGGATCTCGACGGTGCTTTCGTCGACCGCGAAGAAGGCGGCTCCGGCCACGCCGCGCGGTCGGGTCGAGTAAGGCTTTAGCTGCTCTATGGTGCGCAAGGAAGAGGCGGAGTCGACCAGAGATGGAGAGGATGGAGACGCTGTGGTGGCTTGTGGCGCCTTGGCGGCTGAGCTAGGACGCCTTCGGCGTCGGCGGGAAAGAAGAAAGGAGAAGAAGACTCGCCTCGCCGTCTTTAAAGAAAAGGGAAGAGGACGGGGGCGTGGCGAGTGCCATGCGAACTCGCCCTGGTGGCCGATGACGACGCACGAGGATCGACCCAAACGTCGAGACGGAAGCCGCGGCGCGGCGTCCCCGACGCGCCATGGGCGGCTAATGTTGAACCCACTCAGTGTCTTGTAGCTCTCTCAACCCTAGCTTTCTCAATTTTTGTCAAATTCTCCCCAAATTTGAACTGAACTTGAAAAACTCCAAAAAAGTGACTTAGCCTAATTTTTTAAGATCTACAATTTTCACAATTGGAAGATTTTCAAATTCGGCATCTAAATATGACTTTTGAAATGCAGTTCAAAAATTTTGAAACTTGAATTCAAAATTACTTTTAAAATCATGTAACAACTTGAAAAACTTTGTACATGACTTTTGTTCATCTCAACAAGATCTACCAACTAGCTTTTGGAAGTTTTTGCAAATTTTGCTTAGATTTTGAAATAGAGTTTTTAAATCAAAAGGGGACAAAACCCTAGTTTTGGTATTTTCAAAATTACTCTAAATTTTTGAACTAAACTTTGAAAACTCAAAATACCAACTTTGCTCAACTTTGAAAACTCTACAAATTTGCTTTAATAACCATACCCAAATTCCTTATAAATTTTAAATAAAAGAAAAGGGGGTAAAAGAGGGAATGGGATTTAGGGGTTTTCTGAGTTCAATTCAAATTTGAATTTGATTCAAATATCAGATTCCCAACCTATACTATCCAACCATCATCCAAAATCACACTTATAATCAAAACATAAATAAACTTAATTTTGTCCAATCCAGACTTAATCGGTAAGTAACACCTGGGTGTTACACCGATCACCTTCAACGCCAAATATGAAGCTCGAGACTACCCTCACACCGATGCGATGGTCATTGACACCAACATCGGAGGCTGGATCATTACCAGGATCCTAGTAGACACCTGGCAGCTCGCAGACATCTTGTTCGCATCCACCTTCGACAAAATGGGCCCGACAGAACATGTTACAACCACAGCAATCCCCTCTTCTGGCCGGAGGCCGCAAGTTGGGACCATCGAAAATCACCTTACGGTCTCCTTCCGAAAGAGCCCATTCACCCGATCGTAAAACATCACCTTCGACGTGGTAGACCTGTACTACAACTACAACGCCATTTTCGCCGCTGAGTCACCAACGCTGTTCGACGCGTCCTCCACCCGAAGTTATCTCGCATGAAGATGCCCTCCGTCTGGCGGCATAATTGCCGTGTTCGGAGACCGCATCGCAAAGAAGAAACGCGGGAGGGGCTGCCGCGACCGGGCAGCCGCAACGCCCACAACCTAGAACAAGAACCACGTGGCCAAGAGAGACGCCTGAAGGCGGCGCTGAGCCCCCCGCGAGCACTACCGGCAGAAGAAACGAAGAAAGTCGCTTTTTGGCTTTGACCCCGATAGAGAAGTAACCATATCCGCACTCCCCGACCGCACTCCGGCGTAGCTCTTGCGGTGCTCCTCGAGAACTCCGATGTGTTTGCCCGTCCGCAAGATTTACTGTGGTGTTAGCCATGACCTCATCGAGCACCACCTCAACATAAGACCGACGCCACCCCCGTGGAAGCGTAAGCTTCGCAAAATGTCGACGAGAGAAGAGTAGCGGCGCAGTGCAGGTAAACCGCTTTCTACGCGAGGTCATCCGCCCCAAGTACCCCACTTGGTTATCCAACGTTGTCATGGTGAAAAAAAGCAAGCCTTAGCAAAGACAAAGCGGAGCCCACCGGATGGAGGATGTGTGTGGATTTCACCAAACAACAAAGCATGCCCGGCGACGACGATTTTCCCCTCCCGAATCAGCTCTCTAGTCGATGCAAAGAAGAAGTCGCGGAAAGGTTGTCCCTCCCGGATCAAGCTCGGATACCACCAAATTTGGATGAACCAAAGCGGATGAAGAGAAGACAAGTTTCATAACCCCTTCGAACTTATCGCTTCAGAGAATGGCCAAGGCCTCCGCAACGCCGCTCGCCCTTCGCATCGAATGACAGCGAGGTGTTCGAGAGACGATCAGCGCCATCTCGGCCTACGCCGACGACTTTGGTAGTCCAAAGTAAGTTAAAGGAAGACCACATCACGGACCTCCAAAGGACCTTCGTCAAACCGCGCGGCCGCTCAAACTCAACCCCCGCCAAGTGTGTATTTGGAGTAAGCAAGGGCAAGTTACTAGGCTGCCTCAGATACAGAAAAGGAATAGAGGCCAACCCTTCGAAGATCGCAGCAATCACCGCGATGGAACCTCCGAGGAACGTAAAAATCGGTCCAGAGACTAGCAGGACGCCTCGCCGCCCCAGCGTGGTTCATCTCCGTGTCACCGAGCGAGGGTTACCGTTCTTCCAAACTTTAAAGGAAATGCACCCATTCACCGGGGGCCTCATGAACAAGAAGCTTTCAAGACCTCAAGCAAGACCTCAAAAACCTTACCACCCTCGCCACTCCGAACAGCGAGAAGGACTCCTTCTACGCCGCCGATCGCCCCATGCCGCCGCAGCGGTTTCGCCAAAGAAGTGAACGAAGGGCACCAGTCCGTGCAAATCCCCGCCTACTATGTCTCCGAAACCCTCGGCGGGCCCAAGCTAAATTACACGTAGCCGAAAAGGTAGCCTACGCAAGCGGTCATGGCAGCGAGAAAACTCAAGCACTACTTCCAGGCACATGAGGTCACCATACCTTCGAGCTTTCCCCGACAACATATTCAAACCCCGAGTCGGTGGGCGTAATAGCGAAGTGGGCAACCGAGATCGGAGACCACGCAATCGATTCGTCGGCAGAACGCCATCAAGTCCCGTGCCCCAGCGGATTTCCTAGCGCGATCGACACCGACACATACAACCAGGGCAAATAACTTGGACCCGATTTGGACGGCACACACCGACGGAGTCTGGGGGCACGCTGAGCCGGCATCGCGCGCCATCAAGACTTCACCCCTCCGGAGTCAAGCCGAGATTTGCCGCCGGGCTAGAATTCCAAAGTGCACAAACAACACCTACGAATACGAGACAAGGCTCTCGGCACTAAACAAGCTCCGCCATGTCGGTAGCGAGAAGGGCCATCATCAAAACCGACTGAGGTGGTCTCAAACAAGCCGAGAAGGACAACAAAGCCAAGCACCTAGAGCTGCAAAAATACCCGGCAAGGCTAAGGAAAACGGAGGCCTTCTTTCTCGGCGTCACAACCAAGACCATATCCGGCGAGGGACAACGGCGCGGCCGACGAGCTCGCTAAGGCGGCGTCCCGAGCGGAGCCACTCCCACAGGGCGTGTTCTTGAAAATCGCTGCGTAGCCCGCGATTCAAGAAGGCGACCCACCCCGAAATCGGTCGGCGCCATTCACGGCGAAGATTGGAGAGCCCCGATCATTGCATTCATCGTAGGCCTCTTCGAGCCCCAATCCAAGGAAGAACAAAAAAAGGGTTGAAGCGAAGGTCCGAGGCTACCGTCTAGTTGACAACAAGCCGTACAAGGCATCCGTAACCGCTCCATGGCTAAAATGCATATCTACGGCGAAGGCTGCGCCATCCTAGCGGAGGTCCACGAAGGCATCTGCGGCTCGCACAACGCCCCCAGCGCTAGTGGGAAAGGTGTTCGAGCAAGGGTTCTATTGGCCCACCGCACTCAACGACGCCCGCGGGCTGGTCAAGCATGCGAAGGATGTCGGTCACGACCCACCACTCCAACAGGCCCGGGGCTCCGACAACCCTCATCTGCCCCACATGGCCCCCCTCCGGCGATGGGCGATAGACCTTATCGGTCCAATGCCGCCGGCTCCGGGAACCTCCGCCACGCAGTAGTGGCGATCCGAATACTTCACCAAATGGATCGAAGCCCGCCTCTCGCAAGCATAACCTCTCACTCGGTACAAAAGTTCTTACCGCGGCGGATCGCGCGCCGCCGAACCCAGCGGAGCATAACGGTCGATAACGGCACCCGCTTGATAGCGAAGGCTTCAAACGCTTCGCCACCAAATAGGCACCAAGATACACTTCGCCTCCGTGAGGCACCCCCACCCAACGGCCTCGTCGAAAGGGCCAATGGCATAATCCTGCGAGGGTATCGGGGCGAAGGTCCACGCGAAACCAAGAGGAAAATGGGCGGAGGAGCTCACTCCGTGGTATGGTCACATAACACCTCCGAAAGCCGTGCGACCAAATTCACGCCCTTCAAGCTCCCTGTCGAGAAGAGGCCGTCCTCCCGTAAGAACCGAAGCACGCGTCGCTAAGGGTCACCAAATAAGCCCCCCGGAAAGAAGAGGCGGCCGCGAAGGACCTCCTCGAAGAAACAAGAAACATGGCCGTCCTCAACCTCCACGCATACCGGGAGGAGACCACAAGATGGAGGAACAAGAAGCTCGGCCTCCGCACGATCTCCGTCTGAGACTTCGTCCCGACCGCAGCGTAACGCGAAGATGGCCGGCAAGTTCATATCCAAGTGGACGGGCCCATACCTCGCTACTAAGTCCACAAGACCCGCTCCTTCCACTGCAAAGATCTCGAAGGCCATGATCTCCCCACACATGGAACGCCGACGACCTCCGTTACTACCCCTAGCGGTGCAATGTACCGTGCACTCGCGAGTTGTAAGGGGCTCCGCTCATTTTACCATTTCATTTTTCTCTTCCTAAACTTAAGACCATGAACAATACGGGCTGCACTCTTTTTTTCTTGCGAAGGGGCGCAAGGTTTTTTAACAAGGCAAGTACCAATATCTAATATATGCGGGTTAGTTACCCCCACATCGGAGAAAGTTGCAACGCAAGTATAGCACCGAAAGGGGTTGGCGCCCACCCAGCCCCTCATCGGCGAAGTAATCGGGATTGCCCACGCTCGGGAGGGCAGCGCAAGGCTGCACCCCGGCCGGCCAAACCAAAGAAAAACACTCCTTACACTAAATTATGTTAAGTCGGGCGCCCGGCACCTCCGCCAGGCTCGCAATGAAGACGCCCCGCGCTCCGAGTATGAGACCCGCGGGCGCACAAAAGTCGGGCGCCACAGCACCTCCGCCGGGGGGCTCACAATGAAGACGCCCGCGCTCTCCGAGTATGAGACCCGCGGAGGCGCACAAAAGTCGGGCGCCGCACCACCGCCGCCGGGGGCTCGCACGAAGACGCCCGCGCTCTCGAGTATGAGACCCGCGGAGGCGCACAAAAGTCGGGCGCCCCGCACCCCACCGGGGGCTCGCACGAAGACGCCCGCGCTCTCCGAGTATGAGACCCGCGGAGGCGCACAAAGCCTCGGCGCCCGCACCTCCGCCCGGGGGGCTCGCAATGAAGACGCCCGCGCTCTCAGTATGAGACCCGCGGAGGCGCACAAAAGTCGGGCGCCCGGCACCTCCGCCGGGGCTCGCAACAAAGACACCCCGCGCTCTCCAAGTATGAGACCGCGGAGGCGCACAAAGTCGGGCGCCCGGCACCTCCGCCCGGGGCTCGCAATAAAGACGCCCGCGCTCTCAAAGTATGAGACCCGTGGAGGCGCACAAAGCCGGAAGCCCTGGCACCTCCGCCGGGGCTCGCAGCGTACTTCCGCCACCCCTCGAAGTCCGGGCCCACGGGGCACGACGTAACGGAGGACGAGGGAGCCTTCGCCGCGGGCTCAAGAACAAAAAATACCACCACCTACCAACGACAAGACCTCCGCCGTGCAGGCCTAAACACCACCACCGACCAAGAACAAGGCCTCCGCCGTACGCCTCAACTCCTCCACCCACCAAGGACAAGACCTCCGCCGTGCATGCCTTAACACCACCACCCACCAAGGACAAGACCTCCGCCGCACAAACCATAATCACACCAAGCACTTATGACATCCGCCCAACGCCAGAGCACCACCCGCAGAGCACCTCCCCGCCCCCAAGAAGCACTATAAAACCAAACCTCCCCGGCCCCACGAGTCCCATGTTAGGAAGAGAGCGACCATCGGCCACATACGCCACGATGCTACCACCCATAGCCAAACCCCGATCCTATAGAGCGGATGCCGGGATACCTCCGAAACCCACAGCCTCCCCAACCCAAAGAAAGGCACCACAATGGAAAATGTAAACGGACCCCGACCCCCGAGGCGGGACCGCAAAGTGCAATGAAGAGCAACAAATACACAGATGCCCCCGAGGCAGCGAAACATCCAAACCTCCGCAAACCAACAAAGACCAAATGCAGACAAACTAGAGCATTTCGGTCCTCCGCAACCCCCTACGCCAGCTGCCCAGGAGCACCTCGCGCGGGACCCGAGCCAACTCGGAGCGGTGACTCTGCGAAGGGGATACCACAATGGAGAATGTAACATCCTCCCGCGGCAACTCCACCAAAGGAATCAAAGTCCCGAAGGGGGTAGGGCGCAGCCCCGAACACGAACGCAGAAAAGGCAGCGCAAGCGGCGCGACAACCCGAAGACCGCCATTCAACAAGGATGGGCGTGCACAAGGTGCGGGACCCACCCCCGCAAGCCACCTCTGCAAGAGTCCCAATTCGCGCCAGGGACCGTCCGCACCCAAGTCTCTCGGACGATGAGTCGTGCGCCCGCGGAATTACAAGGGCGCACCCTCGCACCAACTTCAAGCTTCAACAGGGAACCCTGTGGAGCGAAAAGGACCCTCCGCGTCCCAAAAGAACTTTGTAACGAAGCCCTGCAATAAAAAGCAACGAGTACTATTTGGTCAAGCAAACCTTCGAGAAACGCGCGAGTCTCGCACTAAGGAAAAGGGGGGGCCACTGTCCATCGCGGCTACCTTCGAAAACGCCAGTCTCGCACTAAGGAAAATAGGGGGCGCCGTCGCCCATCGCGGCTACCTTCGCAAACGCTACGAAGTCTCGCACTAAGGAAAACAGGGGGCGCCGCTGTCTATCGCGCCACCGCGAACACGCTGCCGAAGTCTCGCACTAAGTGAAAACAGGGGGGCGCCCGTCTATCGCGGCCACCTTCGCAACACGCCGCGAGTCTCGCACTAAGTGAAATAGGGACGCCGCCGTCTATCGCGGCTACTTCGCAAAATGCGCCGAGTCTCGCACTAAGGAAAACAGGGGACGCCGCTGTCTATCGCGGCTACCTTCGCAAAACGCGCAAGTCTCGCACTAAGTGAAATAGGGGACGCCGCTGTCTATCGCGGTTACCTTCGCAAAACGCGCGAGTCCCGCACTAAGTGAAATAGGGGCCGCTATTGTTTCGCGACTACCTTCGCAAAAACGCCAAGAAGTCTTGCACTAAGTGAAATAGGGGACGCCACTGTCAATCGCGGCTACCTTAAAAAACGCCATGAGCATCGCGCCAAGAAAAAAGGGGACACCGGCCGCTTCACGCGGCTACCTCCGGCGCACCATTCCCACTTGGTACATGCAACACAAAACAACTCTTTGCAAACATACCACATTTATTACATTACGAGGAAAGTTACACGGCCCTCCGCGGCCAGAAAGCCCCGTGAGCCTCCACACACACATCCTCAGCCTACGAGGTCACGACCCCATACAAAATGGCCTTAACCAACACCTTCGCTACACGCCCACAAACTCCTCTACATCCACCACCTCCACCGGCGGCTCTTCGCCAGATCGCGCTCCGTATCACAGGCTCGAAAGAACAAGCGGAAGTTCACCCCGTAGCACTCGATGCCTGGTATACCCTCCGCATGTCGCTCCACTCGAAGCCCACATCCTCCCCGCTTTGGAACAACGACTCGGCCTCCGCGATCGACCCAACAAGCCGCTTGCCCAAGTGCGATGGCTACGGCTTCATCGTCCTCAATATCATCCTCCGCCAAAGCCGCGCCGGGCGCCGCTCCGAGTATCCGTTCCACTTGACGGTTTGTCAAGTCATGGGACCGCCGAGGCCTCCGAGGCCCGATTGGCTACATCGTACTTCGAACCCCGCCCCCACCAAAACCGCTCGAAGGGCAGCCCGGGAACCGCCGCATGGCATGAACCCAAGTCTCCCCCGAAATGAACACATCTTGGCGATCCATCATCAAGCGGAACCACGTTAAGCACCCTCCGCGCAGGCCCACGGGTACCGCGCGCCAACCAATCATCAAACGCTGTTAGCCCCAACCCCAACACGATCAAGCTACGAAGGTGCCACGAACGCAACGGAAGCGCACAATCAATTAACAACAAAATGTAGTGAAGCCCCTAAAACTCCAATTCATCATTCAACTTAAAAGCCCGAAGGCCAAGAAGTTTCACACCACATGATTGTCTCGTCTAGGAAAGAATAAACTCCGCGCAATCTAAGGAGCCCTAAGCTACCTCTCGGCTCGGAGGCCGCAGCGGCATCGGGCGTCGGAGGGGTTGTCGGAGGCATGGTGGGAGCGGAGCAGCCTCCCAGGGGCTCCGGTCGAGGCGGAGGCGCTGTCTGAGATGCGCGGGAGAGTGGGAGAAGCTGCGGCTCGAGGCGGCGCCGAGGAAGCCGGGATGGCGCCACGGCTTCAGCGCCCGGGCGAGGCACCGTAATCGCCCTAAGCGACCCCACCTCAACCCATCCGGCGACTTGTATCTCCTCCGGGCAGCCTCGAGCCCCTCCGCTCGGGGCGGCAGGCGGCCGACCTAGAACGACACCAAGTCGGCACACAAGACAACGGCGTAGCGGCAAACAAAGAGGAAAAGAAGCGAACAGACAACAAAAAGCAAACAAGTGACCAACCTTCCGGCCGATCAGCCTTCGAAAACTCCGAGCAAGCTCCCGCCCTCCGTCGTACCCGGGCGCTTGATGAAGGCTGCCGCAAAGCGCTTCACGCCCCGATCCTCCGCCGAGGCCCTAACCTCGTCGGGGCCGGGAAATGAGCGGTCCGGGGCCTCGACAACGGCTCCCGATGCGCGCAATCCGGATGGAGAAGGGCCCCCCGAAGGCGACCGCGGCGGTGCCGGCTCCGAAGTCCGCCGCCGAGCCACCACCTTCGCAGCTCTCCCACCTCCCATCGCATCCGGGCGCCAACAAGGGCAGTCCGGGTTCGGCAGAGCAGCGGAAGAAGCGGCCCCGACTCCGCCAAGAATGCGTCAAGCGCCGCCTTGAAGGCCCTCGCCTCCGCATACCAGACGGCTCAAGATCATTCAGCCTCTTCGCGGCCCGCCACCTCCGCCTCCCCACGGCTGCGCGGACCTCCCCGCCTCGACGTCGGCGCTCATTCTCCCGCCGGAGAACCCGCACCCTCCTTGAGGTCCGCCACCTCCCTCCGGAGGCGCTCCGCCTCATCAATGGCCGCCTTCCCTCGGGCCTCCCCGCCGGCCTCCTTGAGCTCGCTAGAGGCCTTCCTCCGGGCGTCCACGTGGTCGATGGAATCCCGGCCCTCGCGGATGGCCGCCCCCCGCGCCAAAGCACTAGCAACTCCGATGTCTTCACCTTGATATCCTTATGGATATCAACGAGGGAGCGGTTCGCCACTGCATCTCGCCTCCCGCAGCGCACGCGATCGAAGACGCGCCCAATCATCCTCCGCTCAACCTCCGAGCCGGCGAAGGGGGTGTCGCGAGGTCGATGCCGATGCCTCGCTCCACGTCGACATCATCAATGCCGTCGCCTCCGCCACATAAGGCAGCGGGGAGGGGCCTCCGCTCCCCAAAGGGGCCTTCCCACTCCCGGGGGGCCTCCGGAGGGTCGTCAAAATCTCGCCCGCCGCCCACACGTGGCACCGCCGCCGAGGGGGGGGCACTCCGCGTGCTCATGCGGCGAGTCACAACGGACTTGCTCCGCGCCGCACCCCCTCGCCACCGCCGTCCCCGCCGTCTCCCCCTCTTCCTCGGAGGGGCCCGCCGCCACGGCTCCTCTCGCCCTCCTCATAGTCGGAGCCGCCGTCGGAGGCCTCCTCCTCCGCGTCCGCCTCCTCGACCGCCTCCGCGTCCGCCTCCACGCCCTCCGCCTCATCCTCATCGTCGAGATAAGGAAGCGGCCGAGGTCGGCCACCCGAGACCCGCCGGCCCCGAAGAACCCGCCCCCTCCGAGCGACGGGTGGGGCGGCAGGACGCGCCCGCTGGCGGGGCTCCGAGGCGCGACCGGGCCGCTGTCGGCGCCTTGCGGACCCCCGCTTCTTCCTCCCCGCATCCATGGCGTCGGCGCCGCCTCGGTCGGGGCGGTCCTCGTCAGCCGACTCGAGCAGGTCGAAGACCGGTTCACCCGGCGGCGGTCGGGCGAGGCGGCGCGGATCCGCCGACTCGAAGCCTCCAACTTTCCAATAAGGAAGTCGGAGCAGCAAAGTGGCCTCCGCCATCACCGGCCGGCGACTCCACCTTATCGCCCTTCGCCGTCTCAAGCGGCTCGGGCCGGATCGTCTCGAGGTCAAACTCGAACGCCTTCAGCCTCTGGGGGCATACTCCGCCGAGTCCGCAACCTCAACGGAGGGCACCCCCGCCCGCGGGACTTGTGTACCGCGCCGCCGCGAACTCCTCCACCAGGTCCGCGCGCGACGTGGCGGGACATGGCGCGGGCGTCCCGGCTCCCCTCGTCGCCTCCGCCGCCTTCACGGGCTTCACCTTCGCGAGGGCGAGGGACTCGGATCGCCATACAGCCCCTCCCGCACCCTCCAACCGGTAATAGAACCGGTGATCGAGCCGGGGCGCTCCACTTCCGTTGCGCCGCGCGGCGGAGCCTCCACCCCGCTGCGGGGGATGAAATTGCACACGCCATACCGGGCGCGGAAGACCTCCTCCTCCGTCGCTCGACGGTCGCGCGGCCGATAGTGCACGGTGTGGGCTCGGCGAAGCCGCCCACCGTCGGCTCCGGCCGACGGAGCGGCACGCCCGGGCATACGTCATCGGGCGTGGAAAGCACGATGCCGTGAGAGTTGATGGAAGCGGAGGTTGAACCTCCGCAAAGACACCCACCACGAGCTCACACACGGGAAACGGAGCCCCGCGTGGAAGAACTCCTCGAAGGCGATGACCCGCCGGGCGGGGCGCGGCACTCACTCGCCCTCCGGCGGCGAGGAAACGCTTCTTGTGGAAGAACTCGTGCTCCTTCGAACGCCTCATGATGGACTTGTCGGTGCTCTTGCTCCGAGGAAAACCGAAGCACTCGGCGACGGTCTTGGGCCTCATGGTCTCCTTTGTACGAGCCATCGATGGACCCTCCGCGGCCCGAAGGGACCCTCCGCTAAAAGAGCAAAGCGAACTTAGGGCAGCGCAGCGGGAAGAAGGCGAAAGCGCCGAAAGGAGGCGAAAAGCGAGAGCGTGGAAGCAAAAGGAGAGCACAAACCCTAATCTCACCAACCGTGCGTATTTATAGGCCGGGACGGAGGAGGGGCGCGAGCGGGGACGCAGCCGCGAATCCCCGAGATCACGGCCCGGATCCCAAAACAACGCCAGCCCTCCCGATCCGCCCCACGCAGCAAACCAACCAAGATCCGTACCCCTAAACAAACACACCCACCCCGATCCGCGTCACTCCCAAACTAACCAACAAAGATCCAACCAAGGGCAGCCAAACCCTAACGCTGGAGAAGAAGGAGAGGGGCCGAGGCCCACCTCCGCGAGGCCCACAAGCAGCCGGGGACGCCGGCTGCAAGGGCCCATGGGGCGGCAAGCACACCACCCGCCGCGGGACCCTCCGGAAGGGCGTTTTTTTCGCCCGCCCCCTCGAGGGAACTGGACCTTCGAGGGGTCTGGCTGTTGGGGAGGGCGACCGCCAACCCCGGCAGCCCGCGCAGCCTCACCACGGGGGCCAAGAACTAATCTCCGTTAACATATTGCGGTCTTGCGGGATCGCAAGCGGAGGACCCTCCGCGAAGACACGAACGGCGGCGTCACCCCTCCGTCAAGGGCGGCCCCGGAGCGGGGCATTCGGGCCGGGAGCATGACGACCCCCCTACGCGACGGGAGCGCCGGCGAAGGGTCTCCCCAAGCAACGCCTGAGCCCAAGCGGCCGGAAGGCCGCGGAGGGGTCCTCGAAACCGCCCCTCTCCGCGGGTGCACGGGACCGCGGCCGGGGGGGAAATCCCTCGACTCCCCAGGGCGGGGAGAAGTCACACGTGTTTTTCCCGCACTAACCCTCGCACGCGAATAGTTCTTGGCTTGCCCCTGGGGCCCAACAAGTGTGTGTTCCCCTACCTACCATGTACCAAATTGTAAATCAGCCCTCTCGACCCCTTGTATTCCTATAAATACCCGGGCACGGGCTCAAGGAAACGGACGGATGGTTGGTCAATTTAAATACCATTTACTGCTTTTTATTACTCCCACGCCGCCTCGCGACCCATCCTTTCCCTCCTCCTTCAAGGACCCGGCACCCTCCGATCACCTCGACCCTCGGCAACGCCAGCGAAGGTCGAAGGGACCGGAGGCCGCTCCGCTCCCTGATCGTGTTCTCGACCTACCCTGTGGGAAGCCCTCGCCCCCTTCCCGCCTCCTCCGGGAGCGAAGGCTAAGGGGGCAGGAGTGATCCCCACAGCAATCTTGGAAGTGTGCCTTTGATGTTCCCAAAAGTCCCGGTTGTTCATCACAGTTGGGAGCTTAAACCGACAGTGACGCGATCAGGCGACGACAACACAAGAGCAAGTGTTTCCTCCGTTTCGTTCTGTCCTTGGTTGAAGAAAAGACCACATGATGAGCCGGCCTAGCCCACTTTTTTAAACACTGAGTGCGCGCGGCGTCGGTCTCTAGCTGGCTTCTAATGACCCACTAAACTAAAATCAAGAACATTACAATTCACATCGCATTGCATCCATACTTTACAACCACATAATTTTAATATATCCGTTGAAATATTATCTCAAATTTGAAGAATAAATTGATAGTTCTTCTACGAATACATGGTAAAATACAAAAGCAAAAATAAGAAATAAACAAAAAACCTGTAAAAAGATAAGGTCTTACACCAACTTTAGCTGGGGCAGCTATCCCAACTCCTCCCAATGTAGCTACGCCACTGCGTGTCTGTGTGATGGTGACAGTGCGTGTTTGCTGGCCTCGCGTGTCATAGCATAGGGCTTACCAGTCCCTATATTCGTCTGCAACCGGACTGCTGTCCGTTGGTGCATACGTACGTACAGTGCGATGCAGCTCAGCAGCTGTATGTATGGAGCCGGCCGGGCAGCTTGCATGTGTAGTCGACAAAAGACGACGACGAATTATTTTCGATTTTTGAGAGCAGAACATCACAATAACACCTCGACATCAACTTGAGAGGTAGTTGCATACGTAAGATTATAGTTGGGTACGTCTTAAGTCATCTCAAACATATCCTCCGTGTTTCATAGGCTAAACTCTCAAAACAAACACGCGCGGTTAATAACTTTTACGCGCGTCGCCGTTACGGTGCGCACGAGGAAATGGACACGTCTGAGGCCACTAACAAAACGGCCGGCGGCGCGTTCCATCCAAAATTTTGCACTAACTTTGGTATGGCGTAGCAGGTGCCAGTGCCAGACGTATGTAGCCAACATCTGTATATGCATGCACGCATATGTCCACCGGTACGGTCAACTACGGGGTGATTGGTTGCCCGAACTAACCCGTGCAAAGTGGAATCCGGGCCGGCTCGGTGCACTTCACCCGTGTTTGGTTCCCCCATCCCGCACCATTTTGCTGCTCCTCACCGTTCGTTTCCCCTCCCTCATCCCGGACGGCGTGGTACGGCGCGAGAACGATGTGGAAAACGGCGCCATCCTGCTTGTTGTGCGCATGAGGATCACCTCATCTCCCTACTCGTTGGCGCGCACCACTCCGCCGACCTCCTCTCCTCCTCCCCACGAACTTCGCCGACGCCGCCCGTCCCTCCCGACCGGCGTGGGCGCGGACCTTCCCCGTCGCGGGCTCGTGGTGCCCCTCCCGGGGTGGGCGTGGCGGCGCCCTCCCCGTCGCGGGCTCGCAGCGCCCTTCCCGGCGTGGCGTGGCGGCCCTCCCGTCGCGCGCTCGCGGCGCCCTCCCGGCGTGGGCGTGGCGGCTATCCCGGTGCGGCGGCGCCCTCGAAAGCCGACGCGCGCGAGGGTCTCCTCAAGGTCCATGTCCGGCGTGGGATGGAGCGGCTAGGCGAGATTCTCGACTCTGGATCGTAGCGCTTGACCCCAGCTCGCCCCTGGATGGACCAACGCCGTCGATGATTCCCGCGCATGAGGTGTTCGATAAATTGCCCCTAAGGGTGGTAACTTCACCATTTTGATACATGGGTGATTGTCACTCAGGTGCATATAATCAACCAAACACAACCAACTGCATCCGTTCGTGCATCAAAATGGTCCATTCAGGCAACCAAGCATGGTGCTGCTCATCATGTATAAAGTCGTTCCGAGCAGCCAAACATGAGCAAGTGTATCACTTTGGCGTGGTTGATGCCAGCCTGGTTTGCTCTTTCGTCCGGGATAACCTGGTTCTGAGGAACCAGTCACCCCCTACAAGGTCGTCTAGAACTTGGATCGAAGAAGGCCGTGCCTGCCCCCGGGTCCATGCAGAACCAACCTACTGCTCCGTCAAAAAAAAAGTCTTTCAGTTTTGAACCTAAAGGCCTTTCTTTTGGGACTGAGGACACGCGATCGTTCGTGGGTCAGTCAGTTAATTAGTCGGTCGGAGACGACGGCACGCTAGCTGCATCTGGATATGTACCGCCGAGGTGAAAATGCGTGCCACACAACACACAGCAGTCAGCAGCACTGGCACGGACTTGAATTTGCTCCCTCTCGATCTGCGCCCTCCGCATCAGCGTCCACTCCACTCCAACGTCTACCGCCGTGTCGTGTCTCAGACTCAGTGTCCGCGATTCAGCCTGCAACCAAGCGAGGGCTGGCCGGAGTCTGTCAGTAACCCGACCGCCGGCTGATGGAGAGGTGACCCCTGCCCCGTCATCATGATTCATGACTGAACAAAGGCGACTGGACGGGCGCTAGCGTACAACAAAGCGAGCCAAAGGAGGCGTACGTGCATGCACCAAATCCACCAAGCCGTCACGACCCCGGCCCCAACCGCATCACTTCCCGGCCAGGTCGTCCCTACCTGGCAGTGGCAGCCTCTCCGATCGACCCGCGCTCTCCGTCTGGTAATAAGAAAAAGCACAGTGCGCGTGGGTGGAAAACAGCAGCAAACGGACGACGGGACGACGTATGTCCGTGCGCGCGCGCGGCGCGCACCTCGCCGTCCCTGCCGCTTGTCCATGCGCATCCTCGCTGATCTAGTCGTCTGATCTGTGTGTGTGGGAGACTGGCAGTGTGTCCACCACCACCACTATAACTGCTCATCTATATATAAACACCACCACCACTACCACACACAGTTCGCCGACCCTCTTCCTCCTCCTTCCGACGGGTAATCCTTCCGCGCGCTCCTCGATCGGGTGGCCGTGTTGGTTGGCCGGCGGTCGGGCGGCCGACGGCTGACGACGGGGCCGGCCGAGTGGCATGGGCGACGACGGCGGCGGCAACAAGAAGTAGGCGCTGAAGAAGCAGGCGGGTGGAATGGCGGGGTCGGCGGCGTCGTGGCGGCTCAGCGTCAGCGACTTCCACATGCCGGAGCGGCCCAAGGAGCCGCCCTTCGTCACCAGGGTCTTCCTCCGCAGCCATGGTACGTACGACACCCGCGTCCCCCCCCTCCCCTCTCAACTCCCTCGTATCCTCTGATGATCTGCCTGCATCCGCATGCACAACTACGAAATACTCCATTGCAAATTTGCAAAATAGTTCGATCTCGGCAGATGATAGATCAAATGGCCCGTACCTCGTGTTCACGTACGTTCCGTGTCGTCATTGATGATCCACTGGCAGAAACTGACCGAAACTGCTAAGGTCAGCACACGCGTAACGCGCATGCCTACACACAACTCTTGCTTTCTTAGTGATCATCATCAATTAGTTAATTCCAAGATAATATACTACCACCACGGAATGAAGAAAAGATCGATCATGGCAATTTAAACCGACTACTACGATGGTACCAACAAACAAGAAGGGTGCTTAGTGGAGTCCCACGTGGACCGTATACAATTGTACACGCCTTCTTTTGTGATCTTTTCATCAATCATGCCGTGCATTGCATGGCCCTGCTTCCACACTTGCAGCAAAGTGCCGATAGAAACATACTTGTAGTAGTGGTTTCAAATTGTTGTTACGAAAGCAATGGCCTGAATTTTAGTTTGTTCGCAGTCCTTATATATGTTGCATATATATGCTCCGGTAGCCTAGGACCCGGCCTGGATTATCTGTTCGTTTCCATTGTTTTTCTTTTGAATTCTTTGACATTTTATCACATTTAAGCTCGGAGAACTTGATTTTCGGTTTATGTCGTCCGTATGCTCGAGAAAGTCGTCATAGTCAGAGTTGAACAGAAATTTAAAAATAAACCCGTCATAATCTGATTATACATAATATGTAATCGAAACTACTGAACGTCTTCTGGATTTAATTATTAACGATGATGAAGAGGGAAATTAAATTAATGGAATAAAAATACTGTGGCGTCGATCTCCAGCTGTACTATGCAAGTACTCCATAAGCATCCTAGTAGTACACATTTCTTGTTTGTTCTTTTCTTTCTTTCTTTCTTTTCTTGAAACCATTTCTTGTTGTTCCTGAATAGCTGGAAGGCGTTTCAACTGAAGTCTAGTTTTGTCATGAACGACGTATAGGGATCGCTTAGAAAACTCCAATCACGCGTGTGTGACAAATATACATAATTGAAACCTCTGTTGGCGAACCGCAGGGGTACGACAACGATCGAGCGATCAGAAAATTTGTTTTGGCCTTCGTTTAAAAAAAGAAAAGGAAAAATGGTTTTGGCCTGCTCCTCTATCTGTGTTCCACGTCACCGTCGTCACGTATGTATGCGCATTGCTTCACCGCATGCACGCAACTCGGCAGCCTCGCCGGATTTGGCGTCACATTCCGTGCGAGTAGAGGATATGCTAGACGATGCCAAGGAGTCAAAGAATGTTCCGTGTAAAATACCGAAGGTTTCGTGTAGCTGGACTATGCATGGTTGCGTAATTACTTAATTAGGATTTGTGTGGCTGGCCTTAGCAGTTTCAGTCAGTTTCTGCCGTGCACCGGAAAAGCTAATGTGGACTTGTCTGATCTAGACTGTATGTATGGGCTAAAAAGAAAGGGGCAGATTGCCCACATTGGACCCAAAAGCTAAAAGAAAGTGTGGTCATAGTTGCCTGGATCAAGCAGCTCCTATTTAGCCATATTCTCTCATAAAAAATCAGCCGCAACCGTAGTAAGTCCCGTAGAACAAACCTCTTAGCGCCACCGTCAAGCCGGTGATTTGTGTTAGTGTCTCCCCACCTCGCCAAGTTCGAGGCCTTGTCCTATTTTCTATTTGGATTTGGTATTTTCCTCACCTCTTTTAAAGCAAAGACGAGCTAAGCCTAAGCTCGGTTTCGAAAAAACAAAGTAAGTCCCGTAGAACGTAGTCGTAATCCGCTATCCCGATGTGTTGTAGTAGCACTTTGTGTTGTTGGCAAAATCTTGAGCTCTTGTTCAATCTTATTCCACTTTACAAGGCGCTCATGTAAATTACAAAAATCAATTTTTGACAATAATTACCCGAAATTTACAAAAATCAAAATTTACAATAATTAACCCATTTTACTCTAGTAATATAAATTTAGTACAGCTAAATTGTAATGATAAGTACTTTTGAGCAACTATATGAGTTTATAATCATGAAGCAGATAATATATATTAAAGTAAATAAATGATGGTTAAAGTATAATTTGTTACCATACCATGCTAAATTGCGCTATGGTGAAGCCGAAAGACAAGAATGCACTACAAACCAAGCCAAGTTGAATTATATAAACCTTAGTAAATAAATGGTTAAAATATAATTTGTTAACCATGCCATGATGAATCGCGTTGGTCAAAGACGCTGTTGCCGAAAGACAAGAATGCTGGCCGTGCTGGCAGATGTAGCCAGCCGATCGCTCCGTGCTGGCTTGGAGCCCCAGCTTCACATTGTTTAAAACATCGAAATCTCTGCCTGCTGATGGCCTTGCAGAAGGTCAAAAGTGTGTTCTGAAGTACATAGGCTAGCAAAAGGCTAAAGAATCTGCTGAAATATGGGGCTGTGGTGGAAATAAACAGTTGATGCCTCATCTCAAGGAATGGTAAAAAGGTTTGGCAAATGGTTCGTGGTGGGTGGATATACGTACGTCCCCACGTCTTTTTGCATGCGTGGCCTATAGTCTCTTCTTTGAATACGTGGCCGGTAGTAGAAGTTATCCGCTATGGCTGTAGAATTGATTCGTGTTCTGTAGAATTTCCTGGGCGTTTCTTGCATCGATCGTGGGTGGTGTCCAAACTACTACACTCCTGGATAAGTACGACCAAGACGCAACAATCTGCTTTCGGAAAGGTGCAAAAGCTATGGAGCCACTGGCACTCTTACGTCGATAGATGAATCTGATAGATGTCGCTTTTCCAGTTGCGAAAGCTCAAAGAAGTTTCGGCGTATTTGTGGCTTAAGAAATCCCTGTACAACTTGACAACCTCTCATCAAATCGGGTCGGTGGGTGAAAAGGTGTTTGGACACTTGAACCAAACCATCTCTCCTTTTGGAGAAAGAATGCTCTGATCTGGAGTCACTTGGATGGACTCCCGCACCGTACTACGTACGTCGCCTTCGCCGGCGGCGGACACTTGGGTAGCAGGTGTGGTCGTGTGGGATTATGTTGCTGCTGTGCACGCGGCGGTGCCGTCTCCAATTCTGCCTCGTGCTCTCCCCGTGGTCCTGCTCAGGCTCATGGAGGAGGAGGGGGATGATCGATGGACTGGCTTGCGGCGCCGGCCTAACCCCGTCACGTCCGGCCGGGTCGCATCCCCCTTTCCGTCCCGGGAAAAAGGAAACGGAACCTGGCAACTCGTGTCATGGCACTGGCAGCGACGGGAGACGCCAGCCGGTGCCGGCCCACGCAAAGCCACAGACAGGTCCCAAAAGATATATGTCCCGGAAAAAAAATAACGAACCTCCACGAATCAAGTAATATTGGGAAGGGAAGCAGCAAAAATTAAAAACACCGAACCCCACGAATCAAGTCAAGTGGGTCAAAAAGCCTGCCGGAAGCCTCGTGATTGGATTGGACACAACACGCGGCCGTTTCCCGTTTGGCCCTGCGCGTGGCGTTCGCCGATTCAGCCACGCCGAACGTGGACCTAGGTTTGGGGAGGGGCCGATCCGAAACGTTGCGTTGCGTCTCGCACCTTTCGCGCGATCCGTGATAAACAAACAAACGTTCCCGAGGTGGGGCGGCGAGGCGTGGAGTGGAGTTGGCGCAGCAGAGCTGATCGAGTTGCACGCGGCGGCCACGCACCAGCCTGCAGGACAGGGCAGGGTAGCCAGCCGATTCCAGCCACGGGCGAGCGGGGCGGAGACCATGGGGAGCCCGAACCAAAGGCACGGCGGCGGCGGTGGCGGCAGCGGCAGCGACGAGGATGGCGACGCCGGCGGGTCGTGGCGGCTGCGCATGAACAGCGGCGGCTTCAGCGTCCCGGACCGGTTCCACCGCCACCCGCCGCCCTTCTACGCCAGAATCTTCGGCGCCGGCTCGCACGGTGCGCCGCACGCACGCACGCCCCCTTGATCTTTCATTTGGTCTCTTCTTCCGCCAATTTTCTAATTGCTTTCGGTTTCGCCGCGCAGTCTCTGTCCTTTTCATCATATAAGTGTGTAGTAGTAGAACGACAAAATCTCTCTCACAGCTGCTCATGCCTAATGACGATTTGGGGGCTGCATAAATTATGGCATTCAGTCTGAGCTGTTGATTTGTGTGCCCGTAACGCTCGACGCCGTTGGCAGGTGTGCGTGAGCAGCCACTAATTTTCATTCTACCGCAACCTTAGGTTGTTTCACCGAATTTAAATTAGCCACCACAAAAGAAGAAGAAAATGGTAGCTAGCAGCAATATATACTAGTACAGAGTATTTACAGCTTCTCTCCGATATGTTTGTAGTGCAAGTAAACAATCTAACCGTACAAAGGTGACTACAATAGAAGAGGTTAAGTATATACATATGCTGGTGGTGACAGGCCAGACGATCCAAATTCGGCTGCAGGAAAACAATGGGTTTAATTGTGTTACAGCGGGAAAATATGACAATGGCAAGTCTGTGTTTTCAATTCCCATCACACATAATGTGCCTATCAAACGTCAATAATAGGCACTTCTCATGTACTGCACTGTTTCCATTGGTTGCCTTAGTTTAAACTTTGGTTCAGTGGACATGGCTGTTCTTGTCTCCATGATCATACCGATGTCCTGAATCCTGCCTGTAAGCGTAGCCATGATGATGATGATGATGCATTTGATCATCACAAATTACCTCTCTGACTACTGACTGTAAGCATAGCTGATAACGTGCATTTGACCATCACAAATTACCTCTCAGACTTTTACTGTGTTTCAGACAAACTGCTTCTTATGTCTTGAAATGTGACTCAACTTAACCGACTGGTGTAATAAGACTGGATCATCTCGCACGTAAAAGTCAGTTGGTGACTTTGCTTTGCCTGCCCTTAATAAAAGACGATACTATATAAGTATATAGTATATAGGTAGCTCAAACCTTCGGTTGGACTGGACAAGAAGTTTTCCTAGTTACCGTTGGTTAATCAATAATTGTTTTCCCTTTTGTTCTGTTTTGTCCTGCACCACCCTCTGACAGTTCAGTTCCTCATCTCAGGGAAGCAGAGGAAGATAGCAAAGTACTACAAGAAACAAGAAGATCTACTGAAGGATTTCAGCGAAATGGAGACCTTGAACGAACCTGGTGGCTTCGATCAGAATGTTCCTTCCGAGGTGCATGCCCAACTACAGATTTACCCTTGAGATTCGTGGAATTACCTGGAATATTGATGTTGACCATATGCTCTGAACTATACCTGGTTGTTCTGTTCTCAGGAAGAGCAGAAGCAGTTGGCAAAGGGCGAGAGGTTGGCTATTAACCTATCCAATGTAATCAATCTGATCCTCTTCGTCACAAAAGTCGTCGCTTCAATCCAAAGTCTGTCCATGGCGGTTATAGCATCGACCCTGGACTCTCTATTGGACCTCCTGTCAGGGTTCATACTTTGGTATACGGCGTACAAAATGAAAAGGCCCAACAAGTACAACTATCCGATTGGAAAGCGGCGCATGCAACCAGTGGTAAGGACAATTTTCGTCAAACCGAAGTATTTTTGTTCATTTTTATCATATATAAACTATAAATTATACCTATTTTGCATCACATCAGAAATCCTAATCAGCAGCCAGTTCTGAACTTTTGCTAGCTAGAATGAGTTACACACTGGCGTATTTCTGAGTTCCACAATTCCTAGATCATTCAGAGTGTCGACTTTTGTTGCCGGCAAACTGAATAGTTTGACATTTGTTGCCTGGAAACTGAATAATTTGACATTTGTTGCAGGGAATAATAGTTTTTGCATCAGTAATGGGCACACTTGGCTTCCAGGTGCTGATCGAATCAGGGCGCCAGCTCATAACTCAGGTACGTGATCTATAGTTCACAATTACCGTAAAATTTTAAATCATATTTCTGACTTGGTTGCCGATGCGATGACCCTATCAGGAGCACGCCAAGTTCGAGCTCAAGCAAGAGCTCTGGATGGTAGGCAGCATGTCCTCTGTTGCGGTCGTGAAGTTCTTCCTCATGCTCTACTGCCGAACGTTCAAGAACGAGATCGTGAGGGCGTACGCCCAGGACCATTTCTTCGACGTGATCACAAACTCGGTTGGCCTGGTCGCGGCGCTGCTCGCTGTTCGGTACAAATGGTGGATGGACCCAGTCGGCGCCATACTGGTAAGCAGAGTTGCAATACAATCCTATGAACTTTGTGAGCTACTGACCTTACTGTAGAACATTGCCGTCAGAATAGCTAGCTATAATGTACCCTGGAAAATGCAGATCGCGTTGTACACGATCACGACGTGGGCGCGGACAGTGCTGGAGAACGTAGGCACGCTGATCGGCAAGTCGGCGCCAGCGGAGTACCTGACGAAGCTCACTTACTTGATCTGGAACCACCACGAGGAGATCCAGCACATCGACACGGTGCGAGCCTACACCTTCGGCACGCACTACTTCGTGGAGGTGGACATCGTGCTCCCCGGCGACATGCCGCTCAGTCAGGCACATGACATCGGCGAGTCGCTGCAGGAGAAGCTGGAGCAGCTGCCCGAGGTGGAGCGCGCCTTCGTCCATGTGGACTTCGAGTTCACGCACCGGCCCGAGCACAAGGCCGAGGTCTGAGTGCGTGATTACTTCATCAGAGCTTAGAACAGCAGTTATGTTGCTGCAGATTTCACTTCATATGCTATTAGTTTGTATGACGAATGCAATATCATTGCATCTAGATATTTTTTTTGTCGTGTTATAGATCGTTACTTTGTAGATAGACTTATATTTCTTATACAAAGAAAAAAAAAAAAATAATCCAACTACAGTTCTAAATTCCAGCGATTCAGCATTTCAATCTCAGAGCATCTACAGTCCACCACCTCACACTTACCAATTTTTTGAAGGCTCTGGCGAGCGAGATATACGTTGATTTGTAACCCACGTCTGCTCATTGAATTACGAATAGGTGGATTCCCATAAAGATGCTTTGTTTAGCATCAACGGGTGCCTTCATGTTTCATCTGAATGACTGTATGTCCGATATCATCGTTGCACATTTATAGGGCAGACCAGGACCAAATTTACATCTCTTATCTTTGTCTCTTGCGCTTCCTGAAACAACTTCAATTAAATATATATTAAAAATATTAATGTTTATGGTATATAACTAGTATTATCATTAGAAAGATCGTTGAATCGGGAAAGAAAGCACAAACAACCGAATCCTATTTGCCACTGGAAGAATCAGTCTAACACAGTGAACGGGTATTGGGCCACAAACTGGGCCGGAAACATCACGCAGGCCACCCAATTTATTTCCTGGCTGTGGCTAGGACTCCTCTCGCTCGCTCCCACGCCTGTTGCTCTCCTCTCCACGGCCCCGGGTTTAGCTACCCTCCACGTCCACGGCCGCTAGGGTTAGCTCGCCTTGATCTCGCTCCCCTCTCCGCCGGAGCTACTTCCTTCCGGCGTCGGCAACTGCTCGTTACCGTCTGGTAAGTGTGGGAGGAAACGGTAGCCTCCCTTCCTCACCGCCTCCCTTGTAGCCGAACGACGCCCCCTCCGGTTCTCATAGCTACGGAGCTACCTCGTTGGCTGGGTGACAAACCGCCAATCTCAGGGATCATTTTTCTAAAGTATTAGTACTAGAAAGAAGTGCGGATTTGGAACTAGAAAATTTCCAATTCTTATTCAGATGCAGACTGCATTTTTGGCTGTTTTAGTTGCTCGATCGGTTGCTCCATATGGGATCCATGCCACTATTGTGCTCAGTAGTCAGTATGATAAAAACAATGTGGCTCTGTTGCTGCATCATTCGATACATAATATGGATTTCTTCTTTTTGGTTCCAGGTATATGTGTTGCACTTGCCCTCTGTATATATTGCTGTCCTAAGAGGTAGCAAGGTTGGTAAAGCTTTGCTGTATTAGATATGTCCCAAAATACTTTGTGGTGATTGATTTTATTCTCCTTTTATTCCGCTCTTACTTGAGGAATCAGCTGATGGGTAAAGTGTGGGACGGAGGTTTGGATGATGCTACAGAGGATCGCGGGGATGGCCCTGAGGATTTTAGCAGCAGTGGATCAGAGGATGGCAACAGTGGATCAAACGATGGCAGCAATGGATCAGATGAGGATCATTGGGATGACCCTGAGGATGTTAGCGACAGTGGATCAGAGGATAGCAGCAGTGGATCAGATGAGGATCATGGGGATGACCCTGAGGATGCTAGCAGCAGTGGATCAGATGAGGATGCACATACAGCTGGTCCACGTGCGCTGCAATTGTTGTCTATCCGTGCAAACTTCCGTATCTCATGTATCTACATCTTTGATTGGCGCAGATACCTACGCATCTACTTGGCGCGGGATGGGGAAGTACAAGAGGTATATATGTTATATCTACTAATATCTACTATATATATATATGCTTTATGCCTCTTACATACTTTATTTATTGTTATAAATAAAAATCCTTCACATTCATGCTTTCATGTGTAGGAAGGAATGGATTTGGTGCTCACTGGACCATGTAGGATGCTGGAGGCGTACAACCTTTTGGGCTTTGAGGTTTACCCAGCTGATGACACCGGTATCATTGAAGAATCTTGGAGTGTTGTAAAATATGATTATGAAGTTGAGGAATACACAAAAACTATTGATGGAGGCCTTGGCCGCAAGATGGAGATCACATACTTGGTGATGCCCGACCCCATTGAGACCCATGTTGACGTCAGGTTGAACCTCAAAGACCTCGGTTCGAGAAGCTGCCCCGTGTATGGTAGCATCAAGGCAAGCACCATTGACTATGGGAGCAACAATGTCCATCTCTTCAGTCGTGGCCGACGGAGGAGCTTGGTCTTTCCATGTGGCTCCACATTCATTCTTCCGCTGAGTCCATCTGTGATTGCATTGCCCTATCGTCGACATTTCAAACTCCACATAGAGGTGGACCTAAGAGTAATCACAACCTACGACAGCCAAGAAGTTGGCAGCCAGGAAGAGGTTAAGAATTTGAAATTCTGTCTAGACTTCACTCGTGGAGTTACGAGGCAACAAAGAGAAGTTGATGGTGATCAAGTTGAAGCGAACGTCACCTGGTACCTAGATAATATATCTACCTAGAAAGAAGGCAGAAGATGACTAAAATAAGTGAAGGGATGTGCCACATCTGGAACTTTGTGTGTTTGCAAATAATCCTTTTCTGAATATTAAAGTCAAACTTGTCTGTTTTTGGCCCATTGGCAGGCTTTTGGATACAGCTTGCTGACTCTGGTAGCTTCAGCTCTCTTTTGTTATGCTGGTTTGCGCACTCAGTTGTAGCGAGGTCGTAGACTTTTCGTTTGGTTGGCGATGGTCCTTATTATATTAGGCCTAAGTTTGCCGTAGGTTATCTGATGGTTTAGACTCTGTTGTGTCTTCTTTCTCTTATGTAAACCTTGAACCAGGATGCCGCACGCACGCCCCCACCCCCTTGATCTTTCAATTGTCTCTTTCCTTCCTCCCGGTCTGCTTTCGGTTTCGCCACGCAGTTTCTGTCTTCATACATAAATCAATCTCATCATTAGTGCTGTAGCAGAGCGACAAAACCCTCCCACAAGAAGAATGAAAAACCCTCCCACAAGAAGAATCTCTAGATTATGCTCACAGCTCGTCGCTGTCGATGATTTGGGGCTGCATAAATTATGGCATTCAGTCTGAAGTTAAAGCTGTTGTTTTATGTGCTCGTAACGCTCGCAGCCGTTGGTAGGTGCCGGAGCAGCCACTAATTTTCATTACACGACTGACAACCTTAGGTTGTTTCACCGATTTTAAATCAGCCACCACCAAAGAAGAAAAAAAATAAGTAGCTAGCAGCTGTATATACCACAGAGTATTTACAGCTTCTCGATATCTTTGTAGTGGAATCTAACCGTACAAAGGTGATTAGAATACAACAGGTATTAGTCTTATAAGTATTATATACATATGCTGGTGGTGACAGGCCAGGCGATGTTCCAAATTCGTCCTGAATCCTGACTGTAAGCGTAGCCGATGACGTGCATTTGACCATCACAAATTACCTCTCGGACTCCTGACTGTAAACATAGCCAATAATAACGTGCATTTGACCATCACGAACTACCTCTCAGAATCTCACTGTGTTTCAGACAAGCATCTTCTTGTGTCTTCAAATGTGACTGATCCTAACGTGCACCGCCCTCTGACAGTTCAGTTCCTCATCTCAGGGAAGCAGAGAAAGATCACAAAGTACTACAAGAAACAACAAGATCTACTGAAGGATTTCAGCGAAATGGAGACCTTGAACGAACCATCTGATTTCTGAGGAATTCTGAGGAATACCGCCCTCTGACACTTCAGTTCTACACCACCTCGCACTTACTGACTTACAGTTCCTCATCCCATTCTAGATGGCTATGATTTCTGAGGAATACCACCCTCTGACAGTTCAGTTTTACACCACCTCACAATTACCGACTTACAGATGTAAATCTACCAAACATGGTAGCCAGTAATGCTAATTCAAATGATGACATAACAACACTCATGGCAGGTTGTATTCTGCAAAAGTAACTTACAGGAAACTGCCAAGAATATTATTTATAAGGACAAAAACTTGGATAGGTCTTGGTAGATTTACACCAGTTTTTGGTGATGCTATTCGGCCTTTAGTTCAGGTTTGTCAAAGGCAGCTATGTTTTGAGGTTCACACTCTGGACTGAAGAGCCGCACAAGCAATGCTGAGGTTGCGCTCATAGAGAATGCTCCGCATGACGCCCACCTGAGACTCCTTGGAACAGTTATTCTTGGACCTACAGAACAAACAGTCTCAGCAAAATGGTCTGAGTTCTGAGTTGATCCCAGGACAAAGAAGATAATTGCTGACAAGATGCAGAAGTTTACACAAAAAGAAACTTTTTTTTCTCGATCGGGCCATTCACCCGTATTTCATTAAGAGGAGGAAAACCAAAAATCCAAATACAAACTAAGCCAAGATGCCAACATCAGACTACAAAAAGAAACTTTAAGCAGATAGTAGGATGGATAGGAACATTGACCATAGTGAAGGCGGCAGAGCACCCAGAAAGCCAGACCACCACCAACAGAGAAGATGCCAGCAGTCTGGCGCATCAACCGGGAGCAGGGCTTCGATTCTGGTCGCATAACCTCCCCTTCCGACCATCCTAGTGCCTGTCGCAGCGCCATCTTGATCCTTGGCTTCCACTGATGTGCTTACCTGTAACTTGCTTCAAATGCCTCCTGCCTGGTTTCTGAAATGAGAACAGTTAGGCACAGCATTCCGTTCATTTCTAAATTTAGGATATGCTAATCTAACCCTGACAAAATATTGATCGATGTGAATCAGTTTATGGCCTGAACAGTCCAGTAGGATTAACATATACATGAACTTATGCATTGATTTATTTGTTCACCGTCCATCTGCTGAACACCTAAGTTGAAAAAAAAATCCCAAAACATATAACCAATCAACAGTCTGATATCCAATCACCTTTTTGATCCAGAACAAATTGTGCACATAAAACCCTGAGTCCTAGTATTCTATCATCCATGGGCCTACTGTACATTACATATGTTCACTCAAATGACTGTTTGATGAAAGAAAATATGAACAAGAACGCAGTGAGATAAACAACGCAGAGTGGCGACCCAGGATTCGGCCAAGACTAGGGCAAAACCCTAACGGTCAAAAACCCAAAGCTATAGCATAGTCTATAGTAACATAAATTTATATATATATGTATGTCACAGAAAATAATTATTCTCAATTTGGAAATTGGAAAATGGAAATTTGGAATTAAATTAATTTCAGATCCAACCGGTTGCAAGGAAGGAGACGATCAGGGTCAGCCGGCAGGTGTCAGCGGGTGGGCGGCTGGCTGGCTGAGGAAGGAGCCGCCGGCCGCGCCGCCGCGAAGAGCACAGCGGAGGGCGCGAGGCCTCGGAGTCGGAGCGCGGAGCACGGAGGCTGGAGGCAGAGCAGAGGGCCGGTGGGTGCAGCCTGCCGGCTGGCCGGCTGGGGGCAAGGCACGCCGGCGCGGACTGGCTGAGTAGCGGACGGCCGGACGCGCGGCGGCGGTCACGACTCGCGGGTTTTGCGACGACACCAGGAGCGAGCGCAGAGTGGCCTCTCTGTCTCCGTCGCCCTATTCTTGACTGGGCTGCCTTTGTTGGATTGCTTGACGGGCCAAAAAAAAACAAGTTTCGGGCTGGGAGAGCAGTGTCTGGGATCTCAAGATGGGCCACGATTACAACATTTTATTTCGGCCCTTGTCTAGCTACACATAAAATTCAAAATGTTAGAATTCGAACACTTTCGTTTGAATTTGGTAAATATTGGCTAATCATGGACTAACTAGTTTTAAAAAATTTGTCTTGTAATTTACAACCAAACAGTGTAACTAGTTATTTTTTTACCTACATTTACTACTCCATACGTCCCTATATTGATGTGATGGAGAGAAGGTGAAAAAAATTGGGAACTATGAGGTGAACTAAACAAGGCCTTGGGCTAAAATTTTGACGACGATATTCCACTCTTCCTTTTTTTTATAACAATTTTCCACTCTTCTTGTGTCAAAGTCAAACGGACCAACTCCTTCAGTCCTAAATAATACTCGCTACGTTATTCATGCCTGTTAAGCATTCTTGAATTTAGCTAGATTTGTAAAAAAAAAATTAAAATTTTATCTCCAAACAAGTTTGTTATGAAATAGATTCAATGGTCTATCTAATGATACTAAGAGCATCTCTAAAAGTTTGTCAAATTTCTAGTTGGCAAATCTTATCCAACGGTTCATATGCTAAGTAAAAACAGTTTGGCATATTTCACTCTCAAAAATTAACATTTCAAATTATTTAAATATAATAAAGGAAAAAGGATAAAGAAAAATACTTTTTGTAAAGTGAACATAAAATTTTTCGCAAATTAAATAAGGCTATATCCAAAAAACTATTGTCTCTTATACTTTTGCATCTAGACCTAGCAAAGAGTTTCTATTTAAATTTCTAGCCTTTCTTCCTCTTCTTCACTGAGAGTCGCCGCTCACTTGTACTCCTCGTAGTGATTGAATGCTAACAGGGAACCCGACCGGTCCAAGAGGTCCTAGGTCCGCCACCGCCGCAAAGACGGCGCCCCACACGCTAGTTCTCCCGCCGCAGCGAGGCCAAGAAGGCGGCGCGGGCAGGAGAGAGCTTTCTCTCATGCGAAGACCAAATGCACGGAGCGGCGAAGCGTGCAAATATCCGCGCTGAGTTAGGGATTTTACTAAGTTGGCAAGTTTTGCCAAGTCATTTGTCAACTTGTTGGAGAGGTGCAAATATGTTTTGATTTTTTAATTATATACGTGGTCAAAGCTAAAAGAGTTTGACTTATAGGAAACGACACTCATCTAGGGACCGATGGAGCATTCGTTTCCGTGTGCAATTAGGCCATTTAGGGGATTTTTCACAGGTGTTTCCAGGATCCAGGTCAAACAGGATATGCAATTTTTCTGAACTGTATAATGGTTTGTTGAAGGAAAAAAATCCTATCATAGTTACTACCTCCATCTTTATGTTTTAGGATTTTTAGGATAAGGTAAACCAATACTCAATGGAAAATCAGAAATTACCGGTGTAGCTCTACTTATTGAAGGTGGACCATGCTATTAAAAAAAAATTTAGCTCCTCATTAAAAGGAATGCATGGACACATGTAGGTCAAAATCTCAAGTTGGTATATATAGGTCCAATGTAATGTTCAAGAGATAAAACATTTTTTTTTTTTTACATTTTTTGAATCCTACTAGAACATCACGTTTTATAGTTTCGTTACTAAGACTAATCACATCATCCCATATGCATTAGCCGGGCTACACAAAAATGCACGCACAGGCTAACCGTGCATGCCTCCTAATTAATCAGTTGCCTCACCGTGCCGAGGAGTGGCCACATTTTATCTTTTTTTTTTTATCTTTCGTGGCGTGTGGCGACTGATTAATTAAAATGGCTGCTAGCTAGCTAAATGACACTGATTTGGTGCCGGCCGCACCGGCCATTCCCAGCCAAGCATGCATGTGTTCATGTGCAGCAACTTGCAATGCTGCTCCAAATAGCGCCACCAATAGTTTAACAGCATGACGGTCCTACGACGACACGTCGTACACCTAGGTACGAACGACAAGATTGAACAAATAGATCTGCTAGATAGTCAAGGTTTCACCAAAAAAGATCTAACCAGATCAGCTAGGTTTATTTTTGCCAAAACTAGTACTACTTATGAAACTGGTTTTTGAGGGAAATTCTAACATTCAAACTTGACATATACACAAAAATGTAATTTATGATCCAAGTTTAGAATGATTTACTTCGTATGTAATGCTTCCTCAGTCTCAAAATATAAATTATCTGGAGGTTTTAAATTCATCCTAAATTATCAGAGGTTCTAACATTCAAGCTTGACATACGACTTTAAGAATTGATTTATTCAGAGACTAACAAGAACTAAGTTTCACCAAAGGGATCGAGGTGGTCCTGGAGACCTGGACTGGTGGATGGTTCGTGTATCTTAATAAGCTGCAATGGCCTATAACCAGATACTATGTTGAAGGACCGAAACGGCGACCAAAGGGGGTGAATGGGGCCTCAATTTTCCTTTTTAATTTCGGGTCATCGGCTTAACCCCCAACCTCAAAAGCAAACTCAACGAGACGAGTAACACACGTGCTAACTGGTAGCAAGGTGTCACGAGCAAATAGAGCACCGAGATGTCCACGACCCAAATGGTTGGGTGGATGTTCTCTAGGAACACACATGGGACACCTCAAACGACCACACACGACCGGCGAAAAGAATCTCCGAGTCGATGGACGAAAAGAGTTACCCAACTCCTATTGAGAAGAAGTGGGTTCTCTAAACTAAAATACCCAAGTCAACTTGTGACAGGGGCACTCAGATAAAATCCTCGAAACGATAGAAATTCATTGCAAAAGTCGGATCTCAATTCGGAGCTCAAATACGCAAGTTGCAGTCAGAATAATACGGCTGAAAAAATCAAGCACAAAGCACACGAGCAGACCGGATCGCTATTCTCTTCCTCGACGAACTGAAGAAACAAAAAAGCTGCAGGAACCACTCAAACTCAAACACTGTTAGTACTCAAATGAAGAAGCAGGCAAGCTGAAAGGCCTTGCCGGTCAACATGCACATGATCAACGAGCTCAACCTGCAGACAAGAGGCACACACAAAGAAAGCACAGCTCCTTGCACATCGTGAATAATAATCTACCCAAGGTGATATAAAGTAATGATCCAATGATAAGCTAATGATTACTAGGAGAACTAGTTCACGTATGCACCAAAGTAATGAAATTGTATACTGAACTTGAATCGATTTACTTTTCCCAAAGAAAGAAACCGCAGCTGTGCAAACCGAGTAATGCTCCAAGCTAAATAAAACAAGACAAAGCTCAAGCACCGAGGACCCGCTGCAGCACGAAATTGATTTCTAAAAGTACTAGTTCAAGGTTGCAAATTACGTGCTGAACTAGACTTGTTTTACCTTGCCGATCAACCAAGCTATTTGTTGTTACCTTGAAAAAATGCAGAGTGAACAGCAGGGCTGCTAGCTGTTGCTGCCTGACGAAAAGCTGTTGCAGGCTGCTTGAGGGACTCGGCTGTGAAAGCAGCAGTCCTGGTGTCAGGATCCCCACGACCAAGCGTCGGCTCGATGAAGGTGAACGCTGGGCGCTGATCTGCACAGGACTGAAGAAGAACGACGAATCGATTGCATCCAGACAGATCGAGCGAGAACCAAGAACTACAGCACAACTGCCGGTCTAAACGGACAGCAAGAAAGGCGAACGGAATTGACTGCTGGATTGAGAATGCGAATCAAGAAAATCAGCAGAGCTGAACGCAGACTGCAGCTTGATCCTAGTCGAAGGGCGAGTACCGAAGATACTGGGCACTCGACGCTAGGAACCCAGAGCGCAACATCTCCTGTTCGGAAGAACAAGAAACAAAAAACGCCCGAACCGAGATTCTATCAAATCCAATCAAATACTCCGTGAATCGAGCCCAAATTTCGCACAGGAGAAATTGACCTTGGCACAAAACCAATCCCCAAAAATTACTGCCTGATATCAACTAAAACTCCATGAATCTCAGATCGAAAATATGCACGAAAATAGGAGAAAGCTGAGAACGAAAATCACATCACAAAAGTGATGAAGCCCGGAGGGCACAGGCAGGATTGGGGCTGCCCTTCCCCTCAAAAATCACAGAGATACATGCACGAATTTGTTCAACTCGTGGACCTCTCTCACGTGTGCTAGGAAGATGAAAACCTAAGGGAAAAACGAAAATGAAAGAGGCAAAGAGGGGAGGATGGCTGCCATCCTCTATATATGGTCCTTATTTTTCATCCCTATTTTGCCCTTCGATACATATGAGCCAAACCATTAACCCTAGGGCTATTTTGGTCGACTCCGGTTAATTTTTGATCCGACGGCCACCGCGCCTCCTCATCTGCAGCCTTGCTCCACGCATCTCCCGGATGCCGCCACGCGCCGCCCTTCCGCCCACGGAACGCCCCGGGTTTGAGGCTCAAACCCGTGAAACCCGCCGATGGTTTTGAGGCTCAAACCACCAAACCCGCACCCGTGGTTTTGAGGCCCAAACCACACGAAACCCGCGCCGATGGTTTTGAGGACAAACCACCAAACCTCCTCGACACGCGTGTCATCGCCGCCTTGACCGCCCGAAGTCGCCAAGTCATCCGAGCTCCCCGCTCCGCACGCACGCCGCCGCCTTGACCCGATCGACACGGTCCCGCCACGCCCTCTTGCATCCGTCGATGTCCCGGATGTCACCCACCATGGCTAGCCACCCGGGCGATCCGGTCCCTCGGTCCAAGCCTCACGTCCCGTCCTTCACCTCCGCGGTCCGTCGGCCCGCACGTCCCCTCCTTGGCCCCTTCACCTCGCCGTCGCCTACCATCTCCGAGCTCCACACCCGTACAACACGAACCAAGAGATACGCCTTCGACACACTCCACGTATGCCGGTGAACATAGCCGAAGCATAAAAGATAAAATGAAAATAGAAGAAGAATGTTGATCTGCTTGACAATCACTACATCACAAAACTAAACACATGCGACCTAAATCAACCATGTGTTCGCAATCTCCCCCTGATGAGTGCATTGTCAACATTCAACACAAAGACGAATAAGATAGGAGAAAAGCACATCCAGTGAACAAAAGCTAAGACAACCTCACTTGGATAGCAAACATGGAGCAAAAAACTTGGTTCCCAAAGACATGGGCAAAAGGCTCGACACAACCAAGCTAAGACACGCTAGTCCTCAAGAAGAGGTAAAACAGCTCAACACCACTAGCACAGCTCTCCAAACCAATTACTTTTACACACAAGCGCCTAGACCCTCAAGACAGAGGCAAAGGCTCTACACATCTAGCTCAAAGTGCTACTCCCCCGGACAAATGCATTCTCGCCTTTTGTTTCTTTCTCCCCCCCTTGTTGGCACATGCACTAATCAAGCTATGAAATGCAATATGTCACAATGCAAAGGTTCAAGATTATATTCAATCGAGTGAGAGAGTGCTCAAAGTGATACCATAGCAACAAACTACAAGTGCTAGCCAGCTCAAGCTAATCGATGATATGAAATATGGCACAAAGCATTTTGAGCAAGTTTCGTAGTTTTGCAAAAAGGAGGTTCACCATCAAACATAGCACCTAGCACAAGTAGAGAGGAGATCAACTAAGTGCTCAAACATGTAAACCGGGTGAACTATCCCAAGCAAATGTTCGTACATCATGCTAGACATTTTGGCAAAAACTTGTGTTCATTTTAGTTCAGAGTTGCAAATGTTCACAAGTTACAAGAGAGCATGCGAGTGGTTATCCACATTTGCCTTGCCTTACTAATCAACCATGTCAAGCCTATGCGTGAGCAATGATTAGCTTAAGACAATGGTCTAGGTCAAACACAATGAAGTCCAAGTTCATTCAAGAGTGCAAGTGAAAGCAGTCTCAAACTTCAAAGTGTGGCAAAATGGACCCACTCGATCTTTTCATCACTTTAGCTTTAGACTTCATGTTTTAGCATGGTATTATCATGAAAATCTAAGCAAGTGCATGAATCAAAGCATGAGACATAGCTACCAAGGATACACATAAAAGCTCAAAGGATCTCAACATCCTACTCATGATAGAAGCTAGCCCAAGGGTGAACCAAGGTTTAATTTCATCATACATTAATCAAGTTCACATTTAGAAAAGAGTTGCTCAGCTCATAACATACATCACATGATTAAAAAGAGCTCAAGCTAGAAGCACTTATCATATTCATACTACTAAAAGCACAACCTCATTCGGATCAATATAAAGATGAAGCTCATGATATGCAAGTATGATACAAAAGCAAAAACAAACCTAAAACTACATCTATACATCAACTACAAAGCTACCCCTCAAAAAGGATAGCAAACTCCCAACTCCCCCTCAACCAAAGACACCTAGCAAAAGAAAACTAGGAAACAAAAGGGCACAAAAGCAAGCATGGCATATAATACACAAGATAACACAAAGCTATCATGAATAAGATGGCTAGCCTACCATGGTATATACACAAGCAAGACATAGAACCAAAATATGCCAAAAATATACAAGTGAGCAAGTGAACAAATATCTCATACCACAAGTAGGAAAATCATGAATGTACAAGGCATGAGTGTATATGATAGCTCACGCATCGTGTGTGTAGGTGTCACAATAAAGCACATGCCTCTTGAGGCCATCAAAGTGGTGTAGACAACCATCAAACCTTGATCACACCACGACAAAAGAATCAAGTTACACCAGGCACATGTTCTCCACCCCATGTCCTCATACCTACACATGAGAGGACAAAGAAACCCAAGTCTTGGATCCCAAAGGGTTAACAAGCATAAACTTGGGAACCCAAGACTTAGTCACCTACATCATTGAAAAACATGGGATGAGCAAATGAGACAACACCAAGTTAGTAAACTTAGAAGAATACCAGTGTTGACCATCTTGCCCAAGATAGATGTTAGGCACGTAAAACATCCCATGACCCTTCTTCCCAAAGTGCTCACCACGCACAACAAAGCGTGGTGCACTCCTCCTATCAACCTCAAAACTCCCAAAGCGAGGATCTACATCCACTCGCGGAGCACGACCACCAAAGGGTCTCACAAAAACGTGGCCTAAACCTCTCGAGGCCTCCTACCTTCGTGCCTAGCAAACTGCCTCGAACCGACCGCACACCCCTCTCATACATGCCAAGTGGTGGGTGATACATGTCACGGTTCTCAAACTCCACTCGACGCCTAGCATCCCTCTTCCTCCTAAAACAAAACTCAACCAAGTGACCATCTCTCCGGGCAATACTCACAAAGGATACCTCACCTCTCTCTTAGGTGGTGGTTGGTTCACTCTCTTGGGTGGATGGTTCACTCTTGTTGTGGTCTTGGCCTTAGGAAGGGTTTCCTCGGGGATCCCGGGCAAAGTGTCAAGTGGGTTCTTGAGGTGGTTCGGTTTGGGAAGCCACACTTGTTTGGGAGGTGGAGTCTTAGTTGGCTCTTGGAGAATGCCATCTTGCACAATAGGCTTGGTAGGCTCGGGTGGAGTGATCTTGGTCAATTTGGGAGTGTTCGTTGGTTTCTCACCGAGCTCAAACCACTACCTTGACCAACCTTGCCATAAATGACTTCTCCCTTCCCACCTATAGCAAAGCCTAAACCCGATGTGTCGGTCCCCCTCTTGAACCGACTCATCATCATGCCTAGCCGCGGCTCTCCACAAGACACCCAACTCAAGACAGAGCGAAGATACTTGATCTCCTCTTCGACTCTCCCCTTGTCATGCCTACAAGACATGAGCTCCAACTCTAAAGCTTCACACTTAGCACATCCCAAAGACGGTGCTGCTACCCTCGAAGTTGGCCTTCTCAAGTACAAAGAAGCTTGGCAGCCTTCTCTCGCCAACTCGGATCGCAAGTCGACAAGACAAGCACTTTCTAACAAATACGTCGGCCTAGACTTCAAATCAACGTGCTCATCTAGCAAGGCCGAATACTTGGACTGCAAAGACATGATGCTAGACATATGCACAGCGCAAGCATCACACTCCGTCTCATCAGAGACATCGACAGGCTTCCTAAGCAGCTCTATCTCCGTCACAGCCATCTCCCACTTCTCCTTGTACTCCTTTCTCTCCCTAGCGGCACGCTTAAGCAACTTCTCTTGACACACAAGCGCATCGCCCAAAGATTCAACCTCATCGGAGAGAGATTCGATTGTAGGAGGTACCTCGGAGGAGGAAGAGTCGTTGCCGTGTGGCTTGGCGCTGTCGGTCACCGCTCCATCGAGGGCCATGGTGCAAAAGCCCCCGGGCTTAGAGTCGGTGAAGAAGCAAAGTCCATTCAGCTTGTCCTCAACCTTTCGCTCGGACTCCTCATCGCTTGAGGAAGATTGCCCGTCCGAAGAGTCGTTGTCGAGGTCGCTGAGGGAGGCAAGGAAGGCGTGCTTGTGCTCCTTGGCACACTTGAGGTACTTCTTCTTGATCGCCTCCTTGTCGAATCCCTTCTTGGACTTGTACTTGCCGGAGGTGTGCTCGCGCTTGTCCTTGCGCTTGTCGGAGTCGTACTTGGAGTAGTACTTCTCGCCGGAGTACTTGTCCTTGTTCTTCTTGGGGCATGCGGCGACGAAGTGATCCGGATCTCCGCACTCGAAGCATCCGCCCTTGGATGGGCCGCCACGCCGACGGTTCAAGCGGTTGTTGTGGAACCCGCAAAAATCGGCGGATGACTAGTGCAAGCTCATCATCCCCAAGGCTCTCCATCTGCTCCTCTGTCACAGACACCAAGGAAGACAAGGCGAAAGAAATCTGTGATGGGTTAGCAGAAAAACTGGAACCACCCTTACCAGAGACAAGTGCAACGTTTGGCTCAGAAGGGTTCTTGAGCTTCGCCCTGGATCCGGGCCTCGATCTCGGAAGACTTGAGCTTCTTTGTAGAGCTCGTCGGGTGTGAGGGTGTCGTAGTTGGCAGACTCCATGATCGCGGACACCTTCACATCCCACACCTTCCGATCCAGAGCGTACAAGAGCCGCATCGCCTTCTCATGCTCGTCAAGCCTCTCCGACGGCTTGTTCGCTCGAAGCTTGTTGCAGATCGTCTGAAACCTAGCAAAGAGAGAATCGATGGACTCGCCATCAAGCCGGGATGAGGTTGTTGTACTCTCTCTTGTAGGTCTCGTAAAGGCGGGCCTTGACTTGTGGGGTTCCCTCGTGGTAGCTCTCAAGTGTCTTCCACACCCTCACGAGCGGTCTCACAAGTGGCAACTCTCTCAAACTCACTATCCTTGAGGCTAGAGAACAAGACGCTCCTCGCTCGGTTGTTGGCGTTGTGTTGGGCAATTTGATCCTCACCCACTCGAGCGGCTAGCACTTGGTAGTTCTCATCCTCGACAATCTCCCCACACTCTCCAATCTATCCCATGAGATGCGCTTGCATCTTGATCTTCCAATAGGGATAGTTGGTGCCATCGAACTCTCAGGAGGCTTGCCACCAAAGTGACGAACCTCTCCATGTCGCCTTCGCGGATCACGGACCCGATTAAGGTGGATATGATCCTTAACCAGCTCTCGATACCAATTGAAGGACCGAAACGGCGACGAGAGGGGTGAATGGGAGCCTCAATTTTCCTTTTTAATTTCGGTCATCGGCAACCCCCAACCTCAAAAGCAAACTCAAGCGAGAGGCGAGTAACACACGTGCTAACCGGTAGCAAGGTGTCACGAGCAAATAGAGCACCGAGATGTCCACGACCCAAATGGTTGGGTGGATGTTCTCTAGAACACAATGACATCTCAAACGACCACACACGGCCGTGAAAAGAATCTCCGAAGTCGATGGATCGAAAAAAGAGTTACCCAACTCCTATTGAGAAGAAGTGGGTTCTCTAAACTAAAATACCCAAGTCAACTTGTGATGTGGGGGCACTCGATAAAATCCTCGAAACGATAGAAATTCATTGCAAAAGTCGGATCTCAATTCGGAGCTCAAATACGCAAGTTGCAGTCAGAATAATACGGCTGAAAAATCAAGCACAAAGCACACGAGCAGCACGGATCTGCTATTCTCTTCTGACGAACTGAAGAAACAAAAGCTGCTGCAGGAACCACTCAAACTCAAACACTGTTAGTACTTTCAGCTAATCGAAGAAGCAGGCAAGCTGAAAGGCCTTGCCGGTCAACATGCACATGATCAACGAGCTCAACCTGCGGACAAGAGGCACACCACAAAGAAAAGCACGCTCCTTGCACATCGTGAATAATAATCTACCCAAGGTGATAATCTACCCAAGGTGATATAAAGTAATGATCAATGATAAGCTAATGATTACTAGGAGAACTAGTTCACGTATGCACCAAAGTAATGAAATTGTATCTTTGAACTTGAATCGATTTACTTCCCAAGCAAAGAAACCGCAGGTAGTACAAAACCGAAGTAATGCTCCAAGCTAAATAAAACAAGACAAAGCTCAAGCACCGAGGACCTGCTGCAGCACGAAATTGATTTCTAAAAGTACTAGTTCAAGGTTGCAAATTACGTGCTGAACTAGACTTGTTTTACCTTGCCGATCAACCAAGCTATTTGTTGTTACCTTGAAAAAAATGCAGAGTGAACAGCAGGGCTGCTAGCTGTTGCTGCCTGACGAAAAGCTGTTGCAGGCTGCTTGAGGGACTCGGCTGTGAAAGCAGCAGTCCTGGTGTCAGGATCCCCACGACCAAGCGTCGGCTCGATGAAGGTGAACGCTGGGCGCTGATCTGCACAGGACTGAAGAAGAACGACGAATCGATTGCATCCAGACAGATCGAGCGAGAACCAAGAACTACAGCACAACTGCCGGTCTAAACGGACAGCAAGAAAGGCGAACGGAATTGACTGCTGGATTGAGAACGCGAATCAAGAAAATCAGCAGAGCTGAACGCAGACTGCAGCTTGATCCTAGTCGAAGGGCGAGTACCGAAGATACTGGGCACTCGACGCTAGGAACCCAGAGCGCAACATCTCCTGTTCGGAAGAACAAGAAACAAAAAACGCCCGAACCGAGATTCTATCAAATCCAATCAAATACTCCGTGAATCGAGCCCAAATTTCGCACAGGAGAAATTGACCTTGGCACAAAACCAATCCCCAAAAATTACTGCCTGATATCAACTAAAACTCCATGAATCTCAGATCGAAAATATGCACGAAAATAGGAGAAAGCTGAGAACGAAAATCACATCACAAAAGTGATGAAGCCCTGAGGGCCTGTGAGGCGAGATGGGGCTGCTTCCCCAAAAAATCACGAGAGATACATGCACGAATTTGTTCAACTCGTGGACCTCTCTCACGTGTCTTTAGGAAGATGAAAACCTAAAGGAAAAACGAAAATGAAAGAGGCAAAGAGGAAGGATGGCTGCCATCCTCTATATATTGTCCTTATTTTTCATCCCTATTTTGCCCTTCGATACATATGGCCAAACCATTAACCCTAGGGCTATTTTGGTCGACTCGGTTAATTTTTGATCCGGCGGCCACCGCGCCTCCTCATCTGCAGCCTTGCTCCACGCAATCTCCCGTGATGCCGCCACGCCGTCCTTTCCGTCCACGGAACGTCCGGGTTTTGAGGCCCAAACCCGTGAAACCCGCCCGATGGTTTTGAGGCTCAAACCACCAAACCCGCACCCGTGGTTTTGAGGCCCAAACCACGAAACCCAGCGCCCGATGGTTTTGAGGACAAACCACCAAACCTCCTCGACACGTGTCATCGCCGTCTTGACCGCCCGAGTCGTCAAGTCATCCGAGCTCCCCGCTCGCCTGCACGCTGCGCTTCGCCGTCTTGACCCGATCGACACGGTCCGCCCGTCCTCTTGCATCCGTCGATGTCCCGGATGTCAGCCACCATGGCTAGCCACCCGGCGATCCGGTCCCTCGGTCCAAGCCTCACGTCCGTCCTTCACCTCCGGTCCGTCGGCCCGGCACGCCCTCCTTGGCCCCTTCACCTCGCCGTCGGCTACCATCTCCGAGCTCCACACCTGCATACAACATGAACCAAGAGATCGTCTTCGACACACTCCACCTATGCCGTGAACATAGCGAAGCATAAAAAAGATAAAATGAAAATAGAAGAAGAATGTTGGTTTGCCGACAATCACTACATCACAAAACTAAACACATGCGACCTAAATCAACCATGTGTTCGCATATATGTGTGCAGGAACTTAATTTATTACCTATTTTTTATTGTAGTAGGGCGTGATACAGGATCAGCGGCCGGTCTTACCTTACGCCCTCTGAACTCTAAATCAAACAGCAGTAGAAACAGTAGAGATCACACCACGTCACTTGCTTTCCTACTAGCGTTTTCATACCACTAGTGGCTTGTATATACTAGTCGTGCATGATGCCACGCAAAGTCCTCTTGGAATGCTTGAGGCGGCATTACCCCTTGATTCCCGCTGCTCACGCACATTATTTTGTATCGGCGCGGAGAAAACCCAATGCAGCATGGTCATCAGTGGCCTGCAGGTGCAGCTGCAGTTTTGCTGCTAGTTAATCCCTCTTCCTTCTCTCCTCTTCCTCCTCCACTCTCTAGTCTCTCCCTTGCAGAGCTGGCTGAGAGAAGAGCTAGCGCAAACGTCGATGCAAGCGACGAATAAGAGACCGCAGAGAAGATACCCTGCGGCACGGCCACTCCGACGACGACGACATCGCCTCGCGGCACCCATCGTCGTGTGCCTCGTCCTGGCGTGGGCATGCCTCCATGGTGGCGACACTAAATTATTAGCGGCGGCCGCGGTTCCATTGCCGCGGCGTCGTCCAACGACAAGCGTGGTGGCTGTTGGGACGGTACCCGTCGTGGGCACCCGGCCAAAACCTCAAGGCGCCGCCGCCGGACGCCGCGCATCGCCTGCTTCGAGTTCCACCGATGGGATCGGAGACGACAAGCGCCAGATTCCAAGCTGCCCTGATGCTCTCCACAACAGGTAGGATCGAAAACTAAGCACCCCGGCCGTGCGTGGGGAAACCAACAGGTTAATTAGAAGTGTGTGTGCTTACGCGTCGCTATGTGTTTGTTGGTTAATTAGTTCAAAAGTATTGTCATCCTTACAAGCTACTGCAACACTGAAGAGATCGATCGGTGAGCAAAACCACGGTGGATTTTGTGCATCTCGATCGCAATATGAAAAGTGTCTACCGTCCATGACGACGAAGCTGCACGAATACTACTCTGCTTGTTTGCTTCAATTTGTACATGTTATGGGGAGATGCTTTCACTTTTAGTGTCCATATATTTACCTGAATGAGCTCGGTTATATATCCACTGGTGTTTAGCTCAGTTCACTGCATATGTCCCAAGATAAAGCTTTTGCGCATGATGCTATGCCATCTATCGTTTTGTGTTTGTCACTTTGTCTAGCTCTAGCAGTACCATCAACGGTTAAAAAGCGTACGAGTCAGTATTACGCATATTTCAGCAGGCTCATTATATAGTTTTATCACACAAAACTCTTGTCACAGCAGTAGTTTTTGTATTAAAAAAATGTTACTGATTATGTTTATAAATTAGTACTGTATCACATAGCTAGCTGAAATATTAGTGGAGCAAAAAAAAAACATATCAAAGCCTTGCAACGAAACACGCTTTGTGGAAAAAAAATAAGGAGTTGTAATTTATTCACGAGAACATTCTGGAAATATTTCTTGAATCACTGGCCTGGCACACTGACTCCAAGACTTCCTTGGAGAGCTAGTATAGTAGCTCATTAGCTGCCACAAAGATAATGACACTCGAAACTGAAAGTAGTGGATTACTGCAAATTGTATTGTGGACTTGGTGGCCAGCGATTTGGGTGGGCCTTTCAGTTTATCGGAGTTTTGGGTCCCTTGCATTTTCTCAAGAACCCTTTCTGCAATTCGGAAGACTCTGCTTTCCACGAAGTTTCTGCAGGAACACACTAGTAGTATATCTCAAAGCAGTAGTATAACAGTGGACTCCACCTTGTTATGGTTGGTTTCTAGCGCTAATAATGTGCGCATGTTATTCCTACTATGCTCACATGTTGAAGAACACCGCGGACTTTGGATGATGCTCTTAAATTGAGCGTCACTCAACTGAGGCCACTGTCTTCTTATATGGGAGCAAGAACAATAATGGACAGAACGATGTGAACTTTCAGTGCGACCTGTAGCTGGCGTACGTGGAACCAGATATTACTATTTATTTTCCACGGTAGCAGCAGTGTTTTTGTCATGCAGCGACATCTTGCATTTGAGACCACATTTTTCTTATTATAGCTTGTGTGCTGATTGATGGTTTTTTTTTTTTTTGGAAACTGTGCTGATTGATGGTTAGTACTACGGTGCTGTCTCTGAATCTCTGAAACTAGAAAAGGTGCTGTTGCCGATAACAGAAATACTACTTGCTTACTTCACCTCGGGCCACAACCTGACGTTTTGTGCTCAGCGACCCATACGCGGCCCAGCTCCCTCATCCTTGATGGGCTGGATGCATACTGCACTCGGGGCCTTTTGCAGCATGCATACCTGTGCTGTGCAAGTCCTGGTTCTGATGAATTTGGGCCGGACTTCTACGAAGTGACCTGGCCGGCTTAGTCCTAGGCCTTTTGATTTTTTTAGGTATTTCATCATCTCATATATGTGAGACTGTTTCATCGTCATTCACTCATTTGTATAATCGAACAATGCACACCATAGGCAGTGCAAAAGGCAGCTGTTGTTTGGTTCGTAGTCAGACGGAAGACTTTCCGCACTTCTGATCCACCTTTCATTGACTAATTCTCTCTCCGCCAAACCATGCATATGGTGTAGCGAGCAAATCATTAACCATTCCTATGAAGGAAATTTACCATGCTCGGGTAGGTTGAGTGATTTTTGGAGACCTCTTTAAAAACAAATTGAGCCCACATAAACGAGCAGTTAAATAGAAAAATTTTACTCTACAAAAAAAAAATCTTTTTCACAATCGGGTCCTTTACCTATTTTTCATTAAGAGAAAAGCCTAAAACAGAGAGGCTAGAACATAGATATAAAGGACTCACAAATAATCCTAAAATTACCAGCGGAATCCCAAACACTCAAACAAACAACAAGTATATATGATGTGGGGAGGAGGACCCCACCTCAAAACGTCAACCGACTATGCCTACAAAAGAAAAATACATCCATGCAATGGTTGCCAATAGTGGGTGGGTCAAGCTGTGGTGGCAAACCATCTATTGGTAGATCCACAAGTGCCACTGCGAGTAGAAGACGATGGAATCCGCCAGTGAACAGGTAGCCGCTGTGAAGTAGAGAAAGCCAACGACTAGGTAGCCGCTGCGTAATAGAGAAGTAGTAACTGCTAGCGATCAGGTAGCCATTCCAAGTGGAAAATGACCATATTTGCCATGGATAAGGTAGCCACTATAGTGCGAAGAGGAATAATGGAGACGACAACAAGCAGGATGGACAAACCATTGCGAAGATGAGCATGAGTCACACGCTGCCATGCAAAAATAAAGGAGTGACTCGGATGAGAGTGGCGTGAGATGGATTGCAAAGGAAGGACTTTGACATACGCAGATGCCAACAATGTTGGTATAAGCACGGTAATAGGTCTCTCGACCTCAGTCTATCCCGACGGATAGAGCTTCGACGATGCCTCCAAGAAGGAACATGGCACAGGTCGCACCACTGCTGTCGGGCCGAGCCAGGTTTTCACCTGACTGTTTTACATCCACTAGAGTAGGCCACCCAACATAGTACCCGCTGTAGCAACATTGACAGCGAAGGTCAAGCCTCCAGCACGGGCACCATAACCATAGGAACCACGACACCACCACAAGTATTATATTAGAAAATATAATACTCTTTAACAGTACGGCATGAAATATATATTGTCACTTTTGAGAATGCCATTCCCAAGAAACTCACTGTATTTTTTCTGAAAATCCGTAATATGTGTCAGATATATAGTGTCTGATGGAATAGAAATATAATATGAAGAACTATGACACTTTTGTAAACCGAGGATATAGTGTGATCCACCTTAGCTTCTGGAATCTGAATAGATTATATAGGAAACTGTAATTAAGAATCCAATGCTTTCTCCATTTGAAAATTATAAGAGGTTGTGACTTTTCTGGATACATAGCCTTTATTTTGCACTTATAGGCCTGTTTGAATCCAACCAACTAAAATTTAGCTAGCTAAAAGTTCTCAACTTTAGCTGGATTGAAGTAGCTATAAACTCAATTAACTAAACTTTAGCTGGTTTGTTTAGCTAGGCATTGAATTCCAGCGACAAAAATTAGCCAACTAAAGTTTAGTTGACGCATCCAAGTAAAAGCAAGATATATCTTAAAAGAAACGTCTTATAATTTAGAACCGAATTAATGGAGTGCTAATGCATAAGATCTGCATCAAGTAAGTCAAGACACAGGCCCCAAATTAAATACTCAAACTGTTTTTTCCATAAATACTTAAACTGTTAAACAATACCACAAATGCATCCGGTAATAGGTAGCGTATGCATGATGCACGCCACTATTATATTGCGCCGTTCGATTCTGACGCCAGGGAATCTATAAATAGATCGACCGTACCATGTTTGTGTCAAATTAAACCGCACTACTACCATTGGCTGCAGATACTTATTAACTTAACCAGCTACTTGGCAAATTGGCTAGAAAACTTTGCTCTTCATTTGTCAGCTCTTCCTCCTCAGCTGTTTGGAGATGATCAAACTCTAGCTAACTTTGGCATTGTTATTTATGCAACTTGCCTCCCGGGGCGACATGCCTTCTCCATATACATTGAACTTCTCCTTGTGGGGGCGCCGCATGCACCAAGAAAAGGTTCTCTCCATCTGGAACTACAAGTTAATTGTGCACCGTGTGTATGGGGATGACCGGATTGTTGCTAGAGTCTGACTACAATTTCTACGAACCATATGTTCACTTTTGAAGAAGAATTAGCTTATTAGTACACCAATCCTTTTGTTTTTCATGTTTGCATGAGAAAGAATTGAAGATAGTACTACTATTGAGAGTATCGCATACCATATATACGATCCACCGTATATATAAAGAAATTAATAAATATTATGTTCATCTTATCATTTTTGAGAGACAAACATTCATTTGGCTTAGGGTAAAGTTACTCCCTCCATTCATTTATCTCCTTCGCCTAAGCAAAAACGGTTTATTAAAAATCTTCATGTTAGCTTGGGACTTGCATGCATTTATGGCTCCTTTGGTGCTCATTGGCTACCACTTGCCTACATATCATTGCCCCTTTGTTGGGCTTAGCCTGTGATGATTAAGTGCAAACTGAGTGCTCCTTGGTCACTGCGCCAAAAGGCTAAAATGAAGGAGATAAAAGTTTTATTTGCTTTAAATAGGTTGTCACAAGGACATTTTTGATGACATGACAATGTACTTGAATATTAGAGAGAAGAAATGAGTGTCATCTAGATGAAACTCTCTCGACACGATTGCTAACTATCTATGAGTCATGAAATTAAAATACAACGAAACTCTATAATAAAACTTTGCATATTTAAGAGTTCATCCAAGTTTCATTATCTTGGATTAGATAGTGAATCTTTATCAAAACGCTAAAAAGTTGGCTACCTATCCCTAGTGGCCTATCTTTATCATTTAATTGGGTTACACGACCATTTAAACAGACTACACGGTCAGTTAAATTGGAGAAATGGTCAATTAATTAAGTAGACACGGCTGATTACTGTGTAGCATTTAAACGGTATGAAAAACGGACTACACGGCCGTTTACGACAAACACTTCATAGTGTTACCGGTTGGGGCAGTCCTAGATTTCCAATGCAATTTTCCATATGGAACCTAAAATGAAATAGCCAAATGTCATTGTACACAAGCATGGGCGAAGCCGGCGGCAGGGAGATGATGAAGCACAGATCGCAGACCTCGGTAGGTCACAATTTGATCAATTACAAAGGAAATCATTACATGAGACAGAGTTAAGAGCATGCAATATACACAAGTTAAAGCACTCTGTAAATCTGTATACATCAGGGTATATACTTATACGGTTTGACGTACGTCACCCAAATACCTGATCGAAGTTAACCATAATGAGAAGAAAAGATCAAGAAACAGTGTATCATACATCAAAATGCAAAAAAGGGCTTGCATGCACTGTTGTTTCACTTATACACGATGTTTCCAAAACTAGAAAACACCATAGCAACCGGCACAATACAACAAATTTAGACATACTAAAACAAGTTCCAAGCAATCAAAGGTCCCTCTCGACTGGATGACTAGTAAGTATCCAACGATTTCATTATCGAGCTCTAGAATCTGCCATGTCTAAGCCGAGCTTCATCGGCTCGCCTCTGTGACAAGGCTGGTCGTCGTCAACCTCCGAAGGCTCGACCTTGTATGCCGTCGGTGACAGACCTAGTGTGAGGTCTAGGCCATCCTCCGCACGGTCATGGCTCTCTCTTGGTGGTTCCGGTTCGGACTGGCTGACATGAGAGACATCCACGGTGTCCACCGAGGCGTTGCTGTCGCTCTGCCGCACGGCGCCGTCGTCATGGCTCCCAGAGTACTCATGGCTTGGCTGTCTTGGCGCCCAGTTCAGTGGCTGCGCCTGTCGGATGTCGACCAGCATGGGCGAAGCCGACGGCTGGGAGAAGACGAGCTCGATGCCACCAGAGTCTGCGGATCTGTGGGCGCCGGATCGCTTGAATTGTCTCCGCGAGCTGTTGGCCATCCGGTGGAGGCCGGCATCCACGGCGCCGGCGCTGCCACGGCCTTCCCTCCTGGCGACGTGGCGGATGTCGCATGACCGGAGAGGCGGGACAGCCGTGGCGGCGGGCGGCGGCTGCGCGAGGGCATGCCTCGTCGGAGGACCGACTCGACGGCGGCCTGGCAAAGCTGCCAGTTCCCGGACCACAGCAAGCCGACGGAGCCGTACACCGGGTTGAGCATACGGCCGCATGCCTCGTACAGCAGAGACCGGAATATTGCTGAGCATACACGGAGATCATTACATGAGCACAGTGCCACAGATAGGTGCATATGCATACACTGACTGAATGATACACATATATACCAGGTCGGACGTGTTCAGGGCCGGCGGTGATGAGGTTGATGAGGCCTGCGCGGCCGTAGAACTTGGCGAGGAAGACGGTGGCGTTGCCCTGCGCGTCGGGGCTGCGGATCCACTGCAAGCACGGCCGGATGGCGCAGTTGTCGCTGCACCCCTTGCGAAGCACGCGGCACCCGTTGCAGCTCATCCGCATCCCGGCCTGAATCCTTATCACTGTGCGCGCGGCGCTCGATCGCTTCGTCGAGGCAGCCAACGATCGTCCTCACACCGAGTCACCCGCGCGCTAGGTCAATGGCCGGAGCGAGGAAGGGACCGAGCAGAGACCTGAATGGTGTGGTGTGGTGTGGTGTGTGCGTGAGGGGAGATGGAAGCGGAGGTGTATATAAAGCATCACCGGGAGGCGGAGCCGCCGCGTCTGCCTCTCGGGAGGACGGGAGGGTCGACGGGTGATTGGTGAACACACACACCGGACAGCCAAAGCCTCCGGTTTCCCTGGGAGTGGAAAGCTGGTTTACAGAGTAGGCCCATGGTCTGACGAATTACACAATTGCCCCATGCCCATATCCAACTAGGATGGAGACCGGCTTAACTACACAATTAGCTAATCATCACTGGACCACGAGTTTCGTAACTTTAAAAGTACGTGGTCCTAGGTCGGATTCAGCAGGAGTTGAATAGGACCAGTTGATCACAAAACAAAGGATCTAGTGAACTATATTTGGTACACATAGTTATCTACAAAACTTAAGTGAAATCATTACTTCTATTGTCGAAGAGGAGTTCTATTAAACAAACCAAGTGCTACCTTGTTAACTATATCCGGTACACATAGTTATCTACAAAACTTACCATTCAAGTGAAATCATGATTACTTGTATTTGACATTGTCACGGACCCGTGTCAAACTTCCCTTCCTTGCTCCCGTATGCCGCGGCACATACCTTGATATAACAACTTGCCTAAAACAATTTTGTTGCCATCGGTCCACTCGTTACCATAGATCTTGCACCGTCAAAAACCGTCTAAACGTACTCTAGCCCTGTTTTGACCTATAGGGCAATATAGTTGGCAGCGTGTCGGGTGCAAAACCAATCCTCCGGTGCAACCTATGCAAACTTCTAATCGGGACCATAGGATGTTGATCCAAAGGTCGTAATTTTACAATTAACCCCACTCTAATCACATCCTGTGGCTCAGATTAGGTTTGCATAGGTTGCACGGAGGATTGGTTTGCACTAGATATGTTCCCTGTATAGTTAACTGCTAATATAATTAGTTTTTTTTGTCCAAACACGCCTTGTAATAACTTAATATCGAACCAACAATAATTTCACTAGTTGGACCAAGCTAGCTAATAACAACTTATATTAGCTATAAACTCTTACCAACTAAATGATGCTAACCTATCACAGTCACAAGGAACGCGGTGCGCAGCGGCGTTCCCCGTCCCGGTCATTCGTTCCGGATCGGGGTCGAGTACAAAGCAGGTCGCAAGCTAGATTTGACACTTTGGGTATGTCAGCTGGGGCGTCGTCCCTGATGGCCGTCAAATCTTGAGCCCCTAATGTACACGCACAATGCTAGGGTTGGGAAATACTTGTGTCAAATTATCAAAAAAAAAAAAAAAAAAAAATGTTGGCCTTAGGCATCTTTAGGTGTTGTGCATGCATACATGGAATAAGGTTAATTTGACCGTATGTCGGTGAATATTATTTTAATTTAGATATTACAAGAATTTTAATTTTATTTAGCTTTCTTGAAATAAGAAGCATTAGTCCACACTTATTATTTTTTTGTGTAGATTGAATACGAAGCAAAACCAACACAGCACACAAACATGAGCCGAGCATATATAAATGACAATCAACAAAAACAAAACGTTGGGTACGTAGTTTCAGGCTTGCCTGTGCAACTTGGAAGTGTGGGTTATTATATTGTCGTCCGTGTACGATGTTTCGGGGGAAGAAAACAATTAATCAACCGGCAAAACCAGGAAGAAAAAAGAATTGAAATCCATGCATGCCATGACACATATATGAGCTGGAGGGGCATTTCGGTAACTTCAATGGTGTGGGGACTCGTGCCAGCGCGTGGCGCCCACGCTCATGCTACGTTCCGGTGTCTGCCACTGCCAGATATGCCCAGATGCCCGGTCCGGGGCAGCGAGCTGAGGTGGACGAATCGTTGGGCTTGGGCGCGGCTCGTTCGTTCGCCTGGCGACTCGCGCGAGTCCGTCCCAGCAGGATGGCCGGATGGAGCCAAAGCACGGCGCCGCGAGCGAGCGCGTGAGGTCTCGCCGTGTGTCCCTCACTCTCGTCCGCTCCCAGCGATCCCCGTCCAGCGGCGCGGCGGTTCCCTGGGTCTCCGGTACGGTCCTTGTCTCCAAACCAAGACGAAGACGATTCCCAGTTCGCGTCTGAAAGCTGTTGATACCTGTGGGCGCCCGAGGTCCCGATCCATGGGCGGTTTTGCTCCCGCCAGCTACTTATATCAGTCATGCCGTCTGCCCATTCGCTATTTTCGATCCAAATTGGTAGGAATTGTACGTCTCTTCTCAGTCGTCCTTCACTGGTCTCGTGCTCCTTGTACGTTCAACGGCGATTGGTTATTTTGTCCATGTCCTCGATCATTGGTTAAGAGCCTGAGATCATTAAAATTAGCATTAGAAATCCTTCTTTAAAGGCTAGAGGGTGTGTTTTCATGGTCGGTCTGTAAGTGGAGTCGAGTTGTACTTTACCTCTCTTCTTCATATCATCTACAAAGTTTATTTTGGTCATTTCTTCATTTGACAAAGCGTTAATAATGTTGTTCATAAATCCTACGTTAAACTTCATATTCTCTCATAGTTTCATGAAACTAGAAAAGAGATAATTAAGATTTGTGAACACAGTTACTACCACCATGTCGGATGAAGAAAATGACCAAAATAAACATTGTATATCTTCATAAGTTATGAATCTTTGTAGTTGACAACTTTTTTATTTGAATTCATCTTATGAAGCAAAGCTATGTCTGAATTTCAAAAATTTTAAAACGACCTTAGATGGAGAAATTTCGAAAATAAATATTGTAGATCTTGACAAGTTATGAATTTTTGTAGTTGATAACTTTTTGATTTGAATTCATCTTATCATGAAAAACTACGTCTAAATATCTCAAATTTAAATTTCGATTTTTTTATATGACCACGGATGGAGAAACTTTCTAAATAAAGATTGTAGATCCGAAAAGTTATGAATCTTTATAGTTGAAAACTTTTTTATGTGAATTCGTTTATGGCATCAAACAAGCAATTTTCTCTCGGTTTAGTGCAATATTTGAGGAACCGAAGCGGAATGTTGACACATGTGATGGTGTGGTGCACTCGGCAAAGTTTTGCCCAATACCCGATAAAAAACACTTGAGTGTCATTTGCCAAATGTAACACTTGGGAATGGAGGGCGATGTTAGTTGCTAGTCATCCCCATTTGATGTTTTGACTCTAGATCATGTGTGGCTTGACGACGATTGACAATGCTGGGTGCTATGTTGTATCTCTAAGATCGGTACCGAGAGGAAGAATATGCTGGAGTCGAGATTTTTGTGCTACAGCTGCCAAGGCAACTACTGATGTTCTTTAGGGACTTTTAGATATATGTGTGTGTTCCAGAGTGAGCTCTAAGACGTTGGATTATGCGGTTTGTACCGCATAAGTTTAGGAAGAGTTGCTCAATGGGTCTAGAGTACAAGTACAAGAGCTGTTACCCGAGACTAGCGAATGGAGCGGGAAGAGCCTGAAAGTTCGAGGGAGAGATGAGAGACAGGCGACGACCGTCGCCTCCACCACCGGGGAGGACCCTCCCGCCGGTGAGCCCGATCCGAGGCTGCGGGACCCCTCCACGGAGTCGGGACCGAGAGAAAAGATATCGCTCGTCGTCTTCCTCCTTGGGACACTGCGCAAAGGGTCCGCGACGCCTCCACGCGTCAACATCTCGAGGGGCGACCTGAGATCAGACGGAAGGCAAAGCAAGGGCAGTTTCGAAGTTGAGCATGAAGAGGAAGGGGCAATTGAGGAATACTATGGTCAGCTCTGGTTCATACCAGGGGAGAGGAAGACCGGATTCGACATTGACAGCTTGGGGAAGGAGTCTAGGGTTAGAGATGGGAGGAAGAGGGTGAGGAATCTCGTCCGGATTAGGAGGGATCTGTGGGAGGAGAGGAGGTTTGACATTAGTGATTGTTACCCGGCTCGGAGAGGGATCGGTGGACCAAACCTCCGGTTCCGCTCAAGTTTGCAGAGGACGTGTGGGGAAGAGGAATCGGGGAGTCATTCGCCACTAAGGTGAAGCAGTCCATGGCGGGCAGGGGAAGAGGAAGGCCGCCTAGGCCTCGAGGACCAGAGGAGGAGTGGAACGAGTGGGGAGGGGGATGGCATGCGCCACCACCGTTCTATCCACCGATGGGGCCGCCCGCCGTTCATGCCGCCACCACGGGGGACCGTATGGCTACTACCCACCTCAACCCCCATTCCCACACCCACCACCACCTCAATTCAATCAACAACCTAACCAGCAAGGACAGTTCAATCGTCAAGCACCAAGACCAAGAGGAGGCCAGCAGGGAGGAAAACCAAGACAAGGACAATTTCAACAACAGGCTCAGAAGGAAGAACTTCGACAGGAAGCAAAATCCCAACAGGGTCAAGGTATGGGGACTTCAAAATCTCAGGAATCTCAGGAGTTAGATAAGGGACAGAGATCTAGTAGTGAGAAGAAGAGTGAAAGCAAAGCTCTCAATATCATGTGCTATAACCGTGGTGACAATGGGCACTTTAGCAATGACCGTACAAAGCCAAGGGTGTGTTTTGTATGCTTTAGAAAAGGAACATCAAGTCGGCACCGTGTCCTAGATGGAAGGAACTCCGTCAAAAGAAGCACGATACCTAGGAAGTGCAAATAGAGGCCTTGGCTTCTTTCATATTGATGTGAGGGAAAAAGAGAACAGATTCAAGTTATGGAATGGCTATGACAACTGTGGAGTTTTTACAAAGGAATATGGAGAGTTAGAACAAGAGGAAATCATCCAATATCTGGCAGAGGATCTTTGATGCTAACGGCCATGGTCATTGAAGATGGTAGAAGACTACAAATATCCGGGTCGATTTCTACCGGATAAAAGGGTGGACAACTTTGCTTTTGATTAAGGAACATACTTCTATCTCAAAGATGGGGCTGTCCAAGTTTCATTGAAGGTTTGGAATGGTGATGTAATACCAGTTGCTAAGCTAGAAGAGGTCCGGGTGGTGTTCGAGAATATCCCCTAAATGGTGTGACTTGGGAAACAATCGAGGCAAATTGCTTCAATATTAGGGAAGATGGTGGATGTAGATTGGCGCCTTATTCAAGCCAGCTTCTTTGCTTCGATCGGTGAAGATTAAGTGTAGGGACAAGTACAAGATACCGCACCGCAGAATAGTTGAGTTAGGTGATGAGTTGTATCCGATCGGCTTCGAGTGGAAGGCGAGAGAACAAGAAATTAATGATAATGATGATAAGGATGATGGAAATGATGACAAAGAAAGGTAGAGGTGCGAGATCAAGACTCTGATGAGGACCTGTTGGATGAGGAAGGAAATCTCAAAGACAAAGAGGGGGACAGACACAGTCAGGGAGGGCCAACAAATGCAAGTGAGGACCATAGTGGAAATGGGACCAAGAACCAAACTGGCTACAAAACCCCAAAGGGTAGTAAGACCGTGAGGAACTTGTCAATTGCTTCACGTGCTCGGGCGAAATCATATTTTCAACAAGTTGAGGAAAGTCATTGCTTAAGCCTGCTCAAAGCCATGGAAATTGATGATGAGGAAGATAGAATTGAGGAGGAGAGAGAGCTGACAATTGAAGAAACAGAGGAACGACTCAATCTACCCGAGGAATGGTTGTATCCTATACATGAGACCAATGTGAACACTCAAGAGGCAACCCAAGTGGGATCCATACGCAAGTCGTAAACAAAATCAAAGAGAACCATGATGACAAGAAATCAGGGAAGACATAGAAGCTGAAAGTGGAAATGCGAGAAGAAGATAAAAAAAAGAAAGAGCCAAGTAAGAAGAGAAGAAATCAAAAATAGGGGCCAATCATAGGCGAAAAGGAAAAAGTCGTAGATATCCACAAGATGGGAGATCCATGATGGAGAAAGTCGAGGATTTAAAGAAAAAAGAACAATTTGGAAGACCTTAAAGGTAAAAAACCAATTCCTTCTTTAAATCTTGCTTCTTTAGTTCACATAGCCGATAAGATAGGTTTTGCTTCTAAAAGTATTTCAATAGATGAAAGTCAAGCTTTACAAGCTGTTTTAGCTTTAGATGAGAAAAGAGAAAAAGAGTACAATAAGAGTGCTGGAAAAACTAAGAACCAAGACAAAGTTGTCAATGAGGGGAGATCCTCAGTTGATGATACTAGAGTAGGTAACTGTGGCAGTAGTGGTATACCAGAACAGTTAGAAGTTAGTGATTTTGTCAAAATAGTTGGACATAATAGTAGTTATAGTAATGATACTGATTGATCGGGGGATGACCCCGAGACACTTGTACATAATCTCGACAAGATCTAGCGGGAGGAGCTAGAAGAAAAATCTTGGTCCAAAATTGATAGGAAAAAGAAAAACAAAAAGAAAATTAAATGATTGGACTTTTTTGGAATATTAGAGGACTATAAATAAGCTTGGAAGGGTACACACTTTAATTAGCGAGATTAGAAGTTCTAGGGCGATATAGTAGGAATAGTAGAGACCAAGAAAAATAGTTTTAGTACTGGTTATCTAAAAATCTTGTCCGGTAATGTCCCATATGAATGGGTCTATTTGCCCATGTCCCGCACAGCCAGGGGGTATTTTAGTGGGAGTCAATAAGGATAAGTATCTAGTTCAAGTTGATGAAATTTTGAAGTTCTCTCAGAGTATTATTTTGACCGATACTAAGTCTAGTTTTGTCTGCGGAAATTGATTGTAGTTTATGGTTCTCCTTATGAAAGTGGTAAGCTTGATTTTTTAGAAGAGTTACATAAAGTCACAGGAAAATGGTGCGGACCTATTATGGTTGCAGGGGGATTTTAATTTAGTTAGAACGCCACGGATAAGAGTAATTTTAATATTAGCAAAGAGATGGGCTGAGCTTTTTAATGACTGGTGGATAAATGGGCTCTGTTGGAGCTAAATCCGGGGAATTTAAAATACACCGGACAAATAACCAAGTTCCACCCATTTTGGCTAAAATTGATAGAATTTTTGTGAACAATAGTTGGTCTCTTGTTTTTCCATTAGTTAGAGTTAGAGGATCGGAAAGGATCCCCAGTGATCACAATCCATTGGTTTTGGACTCTGGTGATAATGTGTCTCTACCAAAAAACAATTTAGGTTTGAAAAATGGTGGCTATATAAGGAGAGTTTTGCAGAAGTAGTTAAAAAAGTTTGGGATCAACCTTGTCCTTTTGAAAATAGCTTAGATATTTGGCAATTTCGAATTAGGACTTTGAGAAGGTCGACAAGAGGATGGGCAGACTAATGAAATAGCCAAGATGAATAGGGCTAAAGTAGAACTAGCTTTAGAGTTTAATGATCTAGAAAGAGAAATGGAGAATAGAATGATGTCCGAATCTGAAATAGCTAGATATAACATGGTAGCAAAAGAACTAGAAAATATATGGGCTTTGGAGGAGGTCAAAGCCGCACAGATCACGAGATAGAGACATATTAGAAGGAGAGAGAAACACTGCATACTTCCATGCAGTAGCTAGCCAAAGGAGAAGGAAAAAAAGGATTGAGGAGTTAGAAGGTCCAAGGGGTATGGTTAATGATCGAAAAGGCATGATGGATGTTGTTACATTAATTTCTATAAAAATCTTTTTGCTAAAGAGGATAGACTAGATTCCAAGTTAGCGAGATGGGTTTTGGGATAGTGAAGATTTATTGACTAGGGAGGAAAATGATTTACTAGTCCAACCTTTTACTTGAAAAGGAAATCAAAGATGTAGTTTTCAGTTGTTATTCGGATGGGGCACCAGGCCCGGATGGCATATCCTTTATGTTTTATCGAAGTTTTGGGAGATAGTTAAACATGATTTGATAAGGTTGTTCAATGATTTCTTCATAGATAAACTAGATCTTAGAAGGCTTAATTATGCTCGATTACTCTGATTCCAAAGGAGGAGGGGGGCTACCTCTATGAAAAAGTTTAGGCCAATTAGTTTAATAAACTGTAGCTTCAAAATTTTTTCTAAAGCCTTAACTATTAGGTTAGGAAAGGTCATAAGTAGATTGGTTATGCCCCACCAAAGTGCTTTTTATTCAAGGTAGAGATATCCTAGAGAGTGTAGTGATTGCTCATGAATTAGTTCATAGTATAAATAAGGAGAAAAAACCACGTGTAGTCATCAAACTAGACTATGAAAAAGCCTATGATAGAGTAGATTGGGATTTTCTCTTTGAAATCCTTGAATCTAGGGTTTTGATCCAAAATAGATTAATTGGATTAGAAGAATTGTCATAGGGGGTTCAGTAGGTGTAATGATAAATGGAGAGGAGAGTAGTTACTTTAAAGCGAGGAAAGGGTTTGAAGCGGAGATCCTATATCCCCTTTGCTCTTCAATTTAGTTGGTGATGTTCTAACAAGGATGCTAATTAAAGGTGCTAAGGAAAATCTAATTTCTGGCTTAGGTGATAATTTTAGAGAAGAGGGTATTATCTCTTTGCAATATGCAAATGATACCATATTGTTTTCTAAAAACAATCCCGAAAAGCTAGTTAACCTAAAAGGAATTCTAGTTTGTTTTGAACAAGTGTCGCATGAGAATAAATTTCCATAAAAGTGAAATTATTCCCATGAATATAGGAGAGGAGGAAGCCAAGGATATAGCTCGATCTTCACATGTCCCCTAGAAACTTTCCAATTAAATATCTTGGAGTACCCTTACATTATGAACACTTGAAAAGAGAAGATCTACAGACCATTAGTTGATAAACTCATGAGTAGAATAGCTTGGGCGGGAGGGGTAACCTCCGTCACATCTTTGGGAAGATAGTGTTGATAAGAGCATGCCTAGCTAGTATCCCGTCTATTTACTTGTCTTTCATCAAATTTCCTAAGTGGGCCATTAGGATTATTACTTCTCATATAGCAAATTGTTTATGGAATGATAAAGATGGAAACCACAAATTACATTTAGCAAATTGGGAAAGCATTTCTATGCTAAAAGAATTTGGTGGTTTAGGGATACCAAACATTAGAGACCCGAACATTTGCCTACTAGGTTTCTGGATAAAAAAGGTACAATTTGGATAAAGACAAGCTATGGAAGCAGTTGATTGACTCCAAATATAGAACACAAAAATCCAAATATTTTACGTACTTCTACCGTAGGTGCTTCCCAATTTATGAAAGGTGTGATGTGGGCTGCCAAGGCTGCTCAACTAGGATATAGATGGCTAGTAGGAAATGGGAAGAGTATCAAATTCTGGGAGGATAATTGGTTAGGACAGTCTAGCTTAGCAATTCAGTTTTGGGAGATTTACACTTTGGTCAATGAGCAAACCGGAACTATTGCGAGAGCTATGGGATGGGGAAAATTTAAAATGTACTTTTAAGAGATGTGTAGATCAAAGATTAATGAATATGTGGAATGAAGTGGTTCTACTAGCTTCAACTTTAGTGCTGAATGAAGAGGAGGATGCACTAATATGGCGGTTTAATTCTAATGGTGTGTACTCATCACGCTTTGTATAGAATTGTCAATTTCGAGGTATTACACTGTACATGTCCCTGCAGGTGTGGAATCTAAAAATTCCTCCTCGAGTCCAGTTTTTCTTTGGCTAATGACTAAGAATAAGATCTTAACAAGAGACAACTTAAGTATTAGAATCACACTAGTCGATAAATCTTGTTTATTTTGTACTTGAAGAAGAGACAAGAAATCATCTTTTATTCCATTGTGTTGTGGCTGCACAGATGTGGATCTGTATTTACGAGGCCTGTGGTAGACAAGTAGGAAGTGATTTTATCTCGATTGGACAAATGTGGTTGAGTAATAAGAAATATTTAGTAGATAATTCCCTTTGTGCAGCAGCTCTGTGGGGGCTGTGGAAACTGAGGTGTTCAGTATGCATGCAGGGAACTCCTTGGTTAGGTGTGAAGAACCTCCTAATGAGTATCACTGTGATGGCACAATCCTGGGAAATACTGTGTCCACAAGACAAGAAAGTGGAGTTCAAGCACAAGGTGAACAAGCTAAAGATGATAGCCACAAGACCAGAAAGACTGACTGGATGAGTCAGGTGGGCAACAAGTGGGATGTGATCATGTTTCAAACAGCTATTGATGATAAAGAGAGCATGTTGACTGAAGAGATGAAGAAGAAGCTTATGGCAGCAAATGATGAAGATCTGGGCGATCTGGGAAGACGCTGGGATTTACTGGTGAATGGGGAGATCATCTGAATGAAAGAAGGCTATGCTAGGCTGGTTTCTGAAACTTAGTGATATTACATTTGTTTCTGCATGCTATGGATAATCGGTTTTGCTGCTTTCTCTTTCTGGAGCCTGACCTGCGAGTCATGGCAGTGAATTCTACGATGGGTGTAACCCACCCAGCGCTGTAATAACCTGAATATTGTCTCTAGTTAATGCTAAAGGCAGGGGTCATCAGGCCCTCAAACTCTAAAAAAGAGCCTGAAAGTTTATTCGATGAAGTTCCTTTTGTTTCTTCAAGGTTTACTCATGTAACATGGGATGTACCATAGTTCATCTTCAATCTAATCATGTTCCCTTCAAGAAAAAAATAGGTTTCATAACAATTAGCTGAAAATTGTGTGTTTAAAAATATAGATATATATATATATATATATTACTTGCGTTTTATGACAAAATATATTATATTTACAAGATCAGTAAAATATGTCCATTGCTCTTATCGGAACATTTTTTTAGAAAAGGGAATATATGAATATTAGAACATACTATGACTTTTCCCTTAGGCATGTATATATACAGCGCGAGAATGGTGGATTTTGAATAAACACAAAAACGATTTGGACGTCAAAGAGAATCCACAAATTATTTGCTTATACTAAGGGGCAGTGGCTGAAACCGCAAATCTGCCCTCTTAACTCCCATACGAATCACATGTGATTGGATTCTTTTAATACTCACAAGGATTATTTAGGTTACCAACGTACGGATGGAGCTATGCATATGCAAGAAATTAACCTGTACGATACAAAAGGACCAATTTGCATTATATCGTATGGAGTAGTTTTATGTACGTACTTCTACTCTAGCAATGATCAACGAATCCTCGGGGAAACAATGCTGACAATATGTGTTAGCAGCCTAATGTTTCAAAGAACTCTATTACACCTAACTGCAAATCCAATGGAACTTGGACCGTACAGTAGTATTCTATTATGATTTATGAACCAAGAGTGCCAGCAAATCACGGGTCCAGATTAGCTTTGATGCCAATGGCCCTCAGCGGATCACGCTCTCATCGTTCTCCCTCCAAAAACAAAGGGGCGGAATACAAGATACACTAGTTCTGTCTCTCTCCCTCTCTCCGGATGCACACTAGCTCTTTCTTTACTTGGACTTTTTGGGCTGTTTTTACTTCCCAGAAGACAAAAATCCAATAAAAAGGGTTGTTTTTCAAAAGCAAAATTTTTTTTGGTTGCACATTTTTAAATCACCTTATAAAACGTGCTTTTTGACTTTTTGGATTATTTCTGCTTTCGAAATGGATGTTTCATAGTCGTTTCAAAAGAGATAAAGATAAGAAGTATATTTAATACTTGTTTCAACCAAACAATTCTCATCTTTTCCACAGCTCATAGCCTACAACAACTCTTTCACAGCTTGTAGCCCACAATAACTTTTCACCACAGCCACAGCTGTGGATACAGGATCACCAAAGAACTCTACCGAGTTGTACGCAGGGTTCTATCCAAGCCTGCGGCCACAAACAACTCCCAGAAGGCAATGGAAGCATAGCTACGGTGACTTCTGTTGTAACTAGGATAGAACACTAGTCAGGTTACCTTGTAAAGAGTTCGGGTGTTCGGTTCCTCTACGGACAACCCTCTCTGTATCCGACTAGGATCGTAGCGAGTTCCTTGGCCCCTTGGACTATAAAAGGCGGCCAAGGAACACCTCGTAGAGGAGAGCGAGAACGAACATACAGAACACAAGCTTGGCTACGACCAAGCGCTGTAAGCTTCACGGCCGATTCTCTACCGACCCCATCAATCAAAAACAAAGCTCACGCCGACCGGACGTAAAGGTCTTTACTCGATCCTTGATCGAGGGCCCGAACCAAAGATAAAAACCCCGCTCTTAATGTCACCGCGCAACAAACGCTTGCTGGCTCCAGGTTCGCCGAGGTTCGAACAAACCGCCTGGTTCACCCCGTGGCGGGCTCTCGGTCGTAAAACATCGATACCGGGCGCGCCGTAGGTGCTCTCGTCGAATTTCAGCATGAGAGTCCGGGCGGACCACGACATCATGAGTACATCGACGAGGAAAACGATCATCTTCGGATCATAGGCTTGCGAGATCGACGACGACGGGCGAAACTCGAAGCCGCACCATCAAGGACTCCAAGACCGAAGAACCCAGAACTTCGCCGAGAAGCTCCAAAGAATCGACAATTGCTGAAGCCGCCTCAAGACGGAGAACAAACTCGAAGTTTGCTCAAGAACCAACACGGAAGGACCCGAACCCGAAACCAACTCGGGAAGGTGAGCAACCCGAGGACCCGAGTACGGACTCCGGAAGCAACTCGGCACGACTCCAACTCCGGCTTGGATAAGGGAAGCTACTCCAACTCGAAACCTTTTCCAACCAATACTTTTCCAACTCGGAGAAAGAAGGCGAGTTTGGATATAACCCCGGACACCAGTCCGTGATTACCTTTTCAATTTCCTACAGATTACACAATGCAAAGATACGCCGTATTCAAGGAGCGCCAGACTACTCAAGAGAAGATTGAGATTCCTTTGGAGGGCACGCAAAGAGGGCTCATATTGACAAGAACCCCAGAGGAGTGCATCATCCACTGGCCAAGAACCCTCAACAAAGCCGATCGTCAAGCTATGGGGACAAACTGGGAGGTCCAACATCATAAGGTCCATCCCAGCGGAAGGAGTGGCGGCCCAAAGCTGTTGCAAAAGGAAGTCTTCATGGTGGCTACGGCTCGTGCTCGCTTAACCGGCCCGAAGGCCCCCGACATCGTCCACCGACGAAGGCCTATCCAACATCTCGGCGGACGAAAAGAACCCTCGACGACGAAGGAGAACACCAACGCCAAGAAAGGCTCGGAAGAAACAAGCGTAAGGGAGGACGCCGAATCGGGCGAATGCACGCATGCAAGCTCAACAAATATCGCCGATCTACACGAATACGAGAGGCCGAAATCTAAAAGAGAAGCTAAAGACGATCGAGGGCAACCCGGAAGACTACAAGGGTTGATTGACCGCCTGAAGACCGCTATGACCTGAATGACGAGGAGGGACTCATCAAGGAGGCATTGCAAAAGGTCAGTCCGAGAAAGAGACCCCGTGATGTTGCGCCGAAGGCAAACAGCTTCATATTCCAAGAAGTCGATCCAACGTCTTTGAAAAGGCCGGGAAGGCCCGTGGGTTCCAACAACCCGTGCCACCTCGGAGGGATGGCGAGACAAGCATCAGAGACCCCCAAGGGAAAGCCCCCGCACCAAGACTAAGGCGACGAGAAGAAGTCGCGGAATCAACATATCGACCTCTTTGAACTCATCCAAGAGGAGGAAGAACCTTAGAGGATTTGAAGAGAGAACGACGAAAGCTACGACAGGGTTTCCTTGCTTCACGAAAGATTGCAAGAAGTCAAGCTACCCCCAAAGTTCAAACCTTCAAACCACTCAAAATATGATGGGAAAACAGAGCCCGGACAATGGCTCGAGTCTACTCACAATCCATTGAGTCGGCCGGAGGAGATGATGACGCCGAAAAGCCGCCTTCTTTCCCATGGCCCTAGAGGCTCTACCGCTCCAATGGTTCGACAAGATCGAAGAGGGCTCAATCCGACATGGGAAGACTTACGAAAGCATTCTCAGAAGCAACTTCGCAGAATCATCACCCATCCTATTACTCAGCCGAAGTTAAAAACCCTCAAGCGTAAGCCGGAGAATCCCCGAGAGATTACTACCGAAGATTTGGGGAGATGAGATCCCAAGTGCATGACATCACCGAAAGGGAAGTGATAGACGCCTTCCGGTAACGAGATTTTCTCAAGATGGCGCTTCTCGATTTCTACAAGGACAACCCGAGGACAAACGACCAGCCAAGCTTACTTTGTTGAGAAGATGATCGAGCCGAAGAAAGAACCCGAGATCGCTTTCGAGAAAGAAAGAACTCGTAAGCCCCGAAAAAGATCGAACAACTCTCAACAAAGAAAAAGAAGCGAGGACCGCATAATACCGCCGCAATGGCGGAGAAGTCAAAGAAACCTTACAAAAACAGAGGTTCAACAACAACAACAATGACGACGAGGAACGAAAACAATATCAAGCTAGAAGACCTACCCTACATCTACCATCCTCGAGCTCCGCACATGCTCGGAACCTGTACCACTTTCCAGGAAAAGTACAAGGGAGGAAACAACTCTGCTCAGAAGGGAAACAATCAAGAAAACAGAGAAGAAGCCAGCGAAGAGCCAAAGACGGGGATTTCCAGAAAGCAACGAGATCCTTGAACGTCATATTCTCTGGAGTACCCGGATCAAAGAGCAAGAGACAAGACAAGCTAGCACTCCGATCAATCATGGCGTGCAGAACCAGCGAGCACCACGCTACCTCAATTGGTCCCAATATCCGAATCGGGTTCACCGGGGAGGATCAATGGATAAGTGTGGGCAACGCCGGCCTATATCCTTTGGTGCTAGAACCCACAATTGCCGGAGTGACCGTTACTAAGGTGTTGATCGACCTGAGGAGCCGGGTTAAACATCATATTCTCGAAACACTAGACAAGATGGGACTAGACCTCTCCCACTTATCGCTCCTTCAAGCACTCCTTTCTATGGAATTGTGCCCGACGAGCAGCTATACCCGTTGGACAAGTCACCTTGCTAGTTATATTTGGATCTCCATCAAACTACCTGGACCAGTATATCAAGTTCGGTGGCGGATCTCGAGTCACCATACCACGCCATTATGGGAAGATCCTCAATTGCAAAATTCATGGCTATTCCACACTACCCATATCTTCTACTAAAGATGCCGGCACCTTTTGGGGGTTCTTTCCATCAAAGGAGACCTCAAGAAAGCTTTTTCGAGTGTGATGTACAAGTCATGAAAATCGCAAACAAGACAGGAAGCTCTTGGAGAAAAAGGAACTCAACCGGATGGCGAGGATACAAATCCGTAAGAACTCGAGATACCGGCCAAGAAGCAAGCAATTACGATTCCACCGAAGAGGTCGACGTCAAGCACATTGATCTACAAATGGGCGATCCATCCAAGACGGCGATCATCATCGCCCACCTATCTCCAAAATAGGAATTCGCGCTCACCGGCTTCCCCGAGGCAACACAAAGATATATTTGCACGAAAACCGGCGGACATGCCCGGCGTACCAAGGAGCCGGGCCGAGCACGCAATTGACATCAATATGGGATCCAAACCCATCAAGCAAAGACCAAGGAGGTTTTCACCGAAAAAGAAGGAAGCCATCAAAAAAGGAGATTGCAAAATTACTCGCAGCAGATTCATCGAGAAAATCCTACATCCCGACCGCTAGCCAACCCGGTTCCGTTCGAAGAAGAACACCTCGGCGAATGTGTGTGGACTACACGCACTGAATAAACATTGCCCAAAAAGATCCCTTCGGGCTACCAAGGATCGACCAAATAGTTGACTCTGACAACAGATCGGCTCTACTATCATTCTTAGATCGCTACTCGGGGATATCACCGTGATCACACTAAAGAAAGAAGATCGAGCAAAACCTCTTTCATCACCCCCCTTCGGTGCCTCTTTGCTACAAAACAATGTCCTTCGGATTGAAGAACGCCGAGCAACGTATCAAAAGAGCGATACGAGACTTGTTTGGGAGAGCAGATTGGCAAAAATGCCGAAGCTTACGTAGACGACGTGGTGGTGAAGACTAGAGAACTAGAAACTCGATTCAAGATCCGAAGAGACTTTCAAGAACCTCAACAAGTGGAAGTCGAAGCTCAACCCAACAAAATGCGTCTTTGGAGTGCCTTCGACAGCCTACTCGGGATTCTTGGTCAAGAACAGAGGCATTGAAGCCAGACTAAGCGCATCAAGGCCATCAACGAGATGACACAACCCCGGCGTCAAGGATGTCCGTAAGCTCACGGGGTGCATGGCGGCACTCAACGATTCATATCCAAGCTTGGAGAAAAAGGGCTACCCTTCTTCAAAATCATCAAGACAAAAGGAGAATTCAAATGGACAGAGGAGGCCGACAAAGCGTTTGAAGAACTCAAGCAAGACCTTACAAATAGCTCCGCATCCTAACACCTCCAAAGGATCAAGAAGAACTCTTGCTATACATAGCAAAGAACGAATACAAAGTGGTCGGCTCAAAGAATCATCGTGGAAAGAGAAGAGCCCGAGCAACCTAACAAGGTCCAGAGGCCGGTTTACTACGTGAGCGAAGTTCTATCTTAGTCCAAGGCCTCGATACCCCTCACATACAAAAACTACTCTATACCATAATCGATCACATCAAGGAAGCTACGACACTACTTCGACAAATCACAAGATAACAAAGTGGTAACCGACTCACCACTAGGTGACATCCCCGAGGAACGTAGATTCAACAGGCCGCATATCAAAATGGGCAAAGAGAACTCGAGCATTGAATCTAGAGTTCCCCAAGAAGAGCAATCAAATCCCAAAGCGCCACCGGATTTCATAGCGTAATGGACGGAGCTCCAACAACCCATACCCGACGACATCAAGAAATATTGGAACATGTACTTGATGGATCGTTGAAGCTAGGGGAGCAGAGCCGGATTTTATTCATATCTCCGGAAGGAAGACAACTCAAGTACGTGCCGCAAATCATGTGGCAAGCTACAAACAACGAGGCGTAGTATGAAGCACTCATCCACGGCCTCAATATAGCAAGAACTCGGGAATCAAGAGACTACAAGTATACGGCGACTCGCGGTTGTCATCAATCAAGTCAACAAGGACCGGACTGCACAATGGACAATATAGGCCTCTATTGCGCGAGAAATGCGCAAGCCGAAAAAAGAACTTCCAAGGCCTAGAGATCCTACACGTGCTCGTGAGACACGAATGTGGCAAACAGACGTGCGCTAGCCAAACTCGGATCCGACAGAGCCCAAGTCCCACCGTGAGTATTCGTCGAAGAACTCTTGAAACCATCCATCAAGGAGAATCCGAAAGATAGCAACATGGAGCAATCAGCTCTAAATGGAGTAATGATAATCTCTCCCGTCGAAGAGCAACTCCCCTAGATCGAAGACATCATAAACTTCATCAAGAACAAGACACTACCCAAGACAAAGCCGAAGCAACCCGATCTTGAGAACAAGCAAGAACTACGTGCTCATCAAAGACAAGCTTTATAAGAGAGCAAAGATCATCGAGTACTACTCAAATGCATAAGCTCCGAATAAGGAAAGAACATCCTCCAAGAAATCCACTCGATATCGTGGAAACCACGCAGGCGTCAAGAACCCTCGTGGGAAAAGCATTCGAGCAGGGATACTACCGCCAACAACCCTCAAAGACGCAAAGAACTCGTCGAAAAATGCAAAGGATGCCGATGTTCGCAAGACAAGCGCATGTGCCAAAGACACAACCCGATATGCATACCACCATCATGGCCTTTCGTCGTTTCGGGACCGGATCAAGTCGGACCACTCAAGAGAGCAAAGGGAGGATATGAGTACATCTACGCCGCCATCGACAAATTCACCAAGTGGATAGAATACAAGCCATTGGTCACCTTCACTCCACCAAAGCAAAAGAGTTCATCCAAGAGATCATGCACGATTTGGGATGCCCAACAGATCATCATCGACCTCGGATCACCGCTCACGGCGGCGTTGATTCAAGATCGGGCACAAGATTGTGGCATACGGATAGACTACGCCTCCATAGCACACCCTCAAAGCTAACGGACAAGTCGAGAGAGCAAACGGACTCATCCTTGCCGGACCGAAGCCAAGGTTATACGAAGAACTCAAGAACTACGGAGCCAAATAGATTGAAGAACTCCCAAAAGTCGTCTGGGGCCTAAGAACTCAAATCGCGAAGGTAACAGGCTACTCACCCTTCTTCCCGACCTATGGATCGAAACCGTTCTACCTACGGACCTCATATGGAGCTCTCCAAGGATCGAGCAATTTGAAGAAGGAGAAGGAGAAATCGCACAAGAAGACTAGAAATCGACCGTAGAAGAAGTCGAAACAAACGCCATCCTACGTAACGCAAGATATCTCGCAGCGACTCAGGAGGCACTACGACAAGAGCACACATCCAAGAAAACTCAACCCAGGAGATCAAGTACTCAAGAGAAACCAAAAGACGGAAGGCAAGCACAAACTGCTCAGCCCATGGGAAGGACCATATATCGTCAAAGGAGTATCGGGACTAGGAACCTACAAGCCGATGACAATGCAAGAAGAAGAAATCGAAAACTCTTGGCACATAAACCAAAGACGAGAAGGTTCTATCCATAATCGGAGGAACTCAATGCAGCAGAAGAGAAGGAGAACACAACAACAACTCTCGACACTTCAAGAAGAAGAAGATCAAGCCCGAGAAGAACTCGAGCATCCAAAGAGGTCACAAAATACGCACCACCGGGCACTTCAACGAAAACAAGCTGCCTGACCGAAATAAGCCGCATGCTTCCTACGGGAGAAGAACAAAACAGCCCGAATTGGCACTTCGCAAGAAGAAGTCGACCAAAAGAAGGCAAACCCGACCACCAGAACGGAGGTCAAATTCCAAGGGTGGAACCACGCGAAGTCCTAGCTCTGGAATAGCGTCCACACCTTAAATCCTAGCGGAAGATCGTGAACTTCGACTCTTGAAAAAAGAGGACGTTGGGATCGGCTCGTCTAGGTCGCAGAGGCCATCAAGGGTCCGTAAAAGTGCCACTATGTCCAATGACGGGCGGACGGCCTTTCGAATCGGGGCGTGAACGGTGTAGTGTTGTGAAATAGAAACCCATCGTCTCACACAAGTCTCTCGAAGCAGAGCAGCCCAAACCGGGCAAGGTGGATTGTAGTGTTATGAAATAGGAACCCAACCATCTTGACCTTCATCCATGATGCACTTAAATGGGCCCCTGGACCGAGAACCCTTCAAGGGACGCCATGCGATAGTCCACCGGGACTGCATGGGAGAGCCCTAGCCCGAAGAGGCAACCCCAAGTTAGAACAACTCTTTCAGGAGCACGACTCCACCAAAAATTCACTAGCATGTTCAAGAAAGGACAAAAGCTAGAGGGCCTAAAAGGAGAAACCTAACGGCCTGGAGTAACCCTCCGAACAATCGTGACAAGTCTCGAGAAAAGACACAAGTCACACGCCCGAGAAGGAAACAACCCCGGCAAAACCGGGGACGCCCCAACCACCATCGGCAAGTCTACGAAAAAGACGAGCCGAATCTTCGAAGGAATCAACCTCAAGACCAAGAGCAAGACTCTAAAACTACTATCGGCAAGTCTACGGAAAAGACGAAATGAATCTTGAAAGAATCAACCTCAAGACCAAGAGCAAGACTCTAAAACTACGGCATCAAGTCTACGAGAAAGGCGAGATGAACCTTCAGAAGAACAACCCTGAAGACCAGGAGCAAGCTTCTACAACTATTTTCAGCTAATCTACAGAGAAGATGAGCTGATACTCCAGAAAGAAGAACTCTGGAATTCAAGAACAAGCCTCAATCATCATGACAAGTCTCGAAAGAAGAAGACAAGTCATTTGTCGAGGAAAATAATCCCGACAAACCGAGCAAGACTCTACAAATATCTCCAACCAAGTCTACGAAGAGGCGGGTTGACACTCCGAAAGACAATGATCGGATTTCGTGGAGAACTTCAGACTATCACCCGGCCAAGTCTACGAAATAGGCAAGCCGATTCCTTCGAAGAAAGAACTCGAAGCAATCAAGCAAGACTCCAATCTACTACGAAAAGGCTAAACCGACGCGTCAAGGGAGAGACAACCCAAAGGCGCACAAGGACAAGATCCTACGTTAACCTCAGCAGATCTACAAGAAGACAAGCTGACCAGTCGGGAGAACAACCCTGACAACTCGAAGCAGAACTTCAACACTATGAACAGCCAAGTCTACAGAAGGACAAGCTGAACTGTCAACCAAGACAACAGCGGTGTCACAATGAGTGACCCTAAACAACTCGGCACGAACCTACATGAAGGACATAAGAGCCTAAGCCTAAGAAAGAACTCTAAAGGCACAATCGCATCAAGTCATCCGAAGAAGAAGAACTCGAAGACAACAATAATGACAAGCGAGAAGACAAATCGCAACAAATATGCACGAAGGCGAGAACGAAATACTTAAAGCCCACAAGGCGGACACAAGCAAGAGTATTCGGGGCCTACAACCAACAGGCCACCAAAGAAAAGAATTGTTTTTACAAGACGGGCGAAGCCGTCACACATAAGCACTCGGGCCGCATCAAAGTTCGGGGCGCATCACCCTCGGGAAGATCAAGGTCTATGGTATCGACAACGGTGGTAACATCCGCATCTACCTCGGGCGCTCCTCCTCCATTATCTTGAGGTGCTCGTCGAAGCAAACCCATCCACAACAACGGCGATGGGCGGTCCGGGCACAAGATGATGGAAGTAGAAGAGCGAGCTCTTCAACGACCTCCCCCCGGACGTCTCCGAGCAAAGAATCGGAAGCGATCGGGAACCCGGGAAGAAAGTCCCTCCGGGACACGCCGTGATCTTCAAGAAGGCAAATAACCTCCAGCGGGGATACACGATCGCCGGAGGTCGGAGAACTTCAGGCGGCGCGAGAAAGAGCATCCTCTCCGGCCGAAGCTCGGCCGACCGGCTCGGCAATGGCAGCCGACGACCGTAATTGGTCACCAAGCCCTCGACGACAACAAACAAGACAAGTCGAAAAGAAGCCTTGGCAAAAGCAATAACGCACCAAGAAAATATATGACATACCCTCAACTTCCTGAGTAACCTTGGCATAGGACTCAGTCAAACCGTCAGCAGTGGCACGGGAGTCCTGGAGGCGAGCAAGAAGGTCTCGCTCAACCGCCCGAAGACGGACAACTTCCGCCTCGCGAGGTATCACACTCTTGAGCGGGGAGGAAGACAGGGGAGATCTCGCACAAAAGGACTACAATAAAAACAAAGTCGATCGGGATGCTCCTCAAAGAGAAGACAGAGAAGTATCAAGAAAAACTCGGCGCGTGCACGAAACTATTGATCAAAAGCGTAGAAGGCGCCCGAGTACTCCGAAACGCCGCGCATGGGGCAGCAACCCGAGAAGCAAGATCAAACTCGAAACAACAGAGTGCGCAAGAGCCTTCGGATCAAAGAGAGAAGGATCCGGAGGAGGATCGGCGGAACTCCACGAACGGGAGAGAGGCCGAAGAAGAAGATCGGCCACCGCCAGGACGCTCGGAAGAACTCGAAGAAGTCATCTCGAGAGAACTTCACGTAAGGACGGCTAACGAGAATAACCCCGACAGCATAAAAATCCTCAAAAATCAAACGGGGAGAAAGAACTCGCAACAAGAGTACTCACCGAAAATGAAGAGGAGGACGAGGGGGCAAGCCGGCGAAAGAAGGAGGCTTCACGTCCAACAACACAACAGAACCTGACCGGAAGCCTCGGAGGCTCTCGGCTGGACCAATGGCAAACCGCAAACAACCCTAATAAAGACACAAGACAAAAGAACCCGGTATTCAAGATTCAAGAGAGGAACTCACGGATTCCGGGCAAGGGACTCCACCTGCTCCTCAGCATGCTCAAAAAGCAAGCGCGAAGCACCATCTGGAAAAACAGAGAAACAGGTCAACATTATAGAGAAAGAGGGGATTGACGTAAGAACAACCCCTCACCTATAAGTATATTACACGTGGGCTCTGCGCAAGGAAGCCCGAGAGGCGAGAAGAGTGGGTCCTCTTCGAGTCACGATAGCGGCGAGGCGGTGGGCTCATCGGCGAAACGTTCCGTCCGCTACGACCTATAAGGGCAAGAACCCGTGGATCCGAGTAAAGGGAACATACGGCACCCCCAATATTCATGCCGGGAAGGGTTTGGACTCACCGGAACAAGAGAGGCAAAGAGGCATCGCAAAGAACGGTCACCACAAAGACCTCGAGTAGTTCCGGCCAAGATCTTTGAAAGGATCGGAAGAGTCGAGAAGAACCCTAAACAGGGCAAGTACAAAGACGAAAATATAAAAGAACTCACACGGTTGGGGGAGGGTTGTCGGCCAGAATACTCAACAACCCGAATCGGAGTAATCGGCACATCCTTGACAAAAGATCGAAGGGATACCATCGGCTCTCGCCTCGGGCAACTTCGGAAGCATCGCCACCAACACGAGAAGGATCCTCGGGGCGGGAGTACTCGAAGCCAAGCATCTCCCTCGCCATCAAAGGTTGAACTCGACGACGAAGAAAACGGCAACGATTCCAAAGACCACTAAGGCCACCTGCTTCAAGATCTTGACACGGTTGACGAACTTCGGCAACCTCGGACTCATCGGAGAGTCAACCTTAAGACTCTCAGATCAACGGACTCATCGAGTCATGATCCATCAAGGCGGGGAGGAGGATTATTCACATAAAACCACCCGGCGCCAACCGGAAAACAGAGTCGGGGAGCTCATACTCAAAGAAAGCACCCTTTCGACCACGGGCCCCCGGATGGAAACACATCCAAAAGAGGAAAGGTCGCCTCCATGACGAAGGCGGAAGAAATAGCGAAAAAGAGCTTCAAAGAAAGGAGGGATGCCTATGAAGGTCTCACCGGCATGAACAAAGATGGAAAGAAGAAGAACCCCATTGGGGGCAAGATGAGAAAGAGCAATCGAATAGGACTGCGAGAAACTCATGAAAGAAATCCGAGCAGGCAAACAAAGACCGGCTTGGACAAAGAAGAGAAAAAGGACAACCTCAAGAGGGCCAAGAGCGGGAGAAGACGATGGCGGTGGGGAGCCTCCAACCGAAGAGACTCTAAGGAGGAAGAAGCCGGCGCCGCTCAAGATCCTCAAGGTCTCCGGCGTTGACGGAGGACTCCGGCCGAGATCCTCATGGCCGCCTCCACCTCGGGAACCATCTCCGCCTTCCCCTTTGCGCTCTTGGAGGAAGAGCTTTTCACCATGATGAAGAACAAAGGCGAAAACCAAGAAACTCGAGGGCACAACGACGACGGCGAGGAAAACAGTGGGCTGCGCAAGGAGATTAGGGCAAGGAGGATTGCTAATCGCGGATGCAAATGGCGGGTGGAGGAAAAGAAACGGCCGTATCAAAGTATTTATGGAGAGGGATTTTCCCACCCGTTACGGAATAAAACTCTACGTAACGGAGCCTTTACAACTTCAAAATTAATTTGAAGTGACAACGGCACTCCTTTTATGCGAACGAAGGCAACAATCGACACAATGGTCAAAAACCTCGAAGAAGAAAAGAACTCTTCAAAAAACACCCGCAAGCGGCGCGGAAAACATCTCGAAGAACGATCAAGACAAAGACAAGTCGATCAAACCATCAAAGAAGAACCCGCCAAAAGAAGACAAAAAAGAACCCCAGGTATCGCCGCAACGGCCCGCAAAAAGCGATGCACACGGAAAAAGAGAAACGGTCAAAATCCCGAGAAAAATGAAGAACCTCTAAGAGCTCCATCTGCAAAAGAGCTCTTAGGCGGCTCGAGGCTACAAGATACCCGGGGCAAGATTTTTTCAAAAGAGCTCCGACGACGAGAAGAACTCAAAGACGGAGGAGAAGAACTCAAAGACCTTCCGGCTCTTTTACGCCAAAAAGCAAGAAGCTCGGGGCTACGCCCTACGGGTGCACTTTTTTTCAGCAAAGTGCACACCGTATGAAGACAACAAGAACCGCATCAAGGGCGCACCCGAGAAGAGCGCGGGGATGCTCTCGTGACTCAAACCTCGGATGCTCGGGGCTAAGGAACAAGGCTCTCCTTTCAAGAAAGAAGAGCCCGGCGGCGAAAAGAACTCGAAGACGGAGGAGAAGAACTCAAAGACCTTCCAGCTCTTTGTGCCAAAAAAGCAAGAAGCTCGGGGCTACACCCTACGGGTGCACTTTTTTTCAAAATTGCACTCCGTAAGATGATCTTGAAGACCATATCAAGGCCTCGCCCGAGAAGAGCAAGACAACCCTCAAGACTCGACCTTGAGATTCTCGGGGGCTTGTGGATACAGGATCACCAAAGAACTCTACCGAGTTGTGCGCGGGGTTCTATCAAGCTGCGGCCACAAACAAACTCCCGAAGGCAATGGAAGCATAGCTACGGTGACTTCATTTGTAACTAGGATAGAACACTAGTCGGGTTACCTTGTAAAGAGTTTGGGTGTTCGGTTCCTCTACGGACAACCCTCTCAGATCCGACTAGGATCGTAGCGAAGTTCCTTGGCCCCTTGGACTATAAAAGGCGGCCAAGGAACACCTCGTGAAAGGAGAGCGAGAACGAACATACAGAACACAAGCTTGGCTACGACCAAGCGGCTGTAAGCTTCACGGCCCGATTCTCGGTGACCCCATCAATCAAAAACAGGGCTCACACCGACTAGACGTAAAGGTCTTTACTCGATCCTTGATCGAGGGCCCGAACCATATAAAAACCCCGCTCTCAATGTCACCGCGCAACAAACCGCCGGGCTCCGTGTTCGTCGAGGCCCGAACAAACTGCCCGGTTCACCCCGTGGCGGGCTCGGTGGTCGTAAAACATCGACAACAGCTCAACCAAATAAAGACCGGAGTTGATCTACACTTCTTCTATTTGTTCTTTTGTGTAATATCAAGCAAAAAAATCCAAATAGGCGATGTTTTTGTGAACCTCTTGATTTTCTCAAAAATAATAGTTTCTTAGATAGGGTAAAGATCACTAGAGGTCCTCAAACTTGTTCCATCGTGTTAACCTGGTCTCTAAACTTGAAAATAACCCATTTAGGTTTCAAACTTTGTTATTTTTATGTCATCTTGGTCCTAAACTCACAATCACCTATTGACGTTCTACGTATTGAGGTTCTCAAACCCTTTGTTCGGTCCTCTTCCTAGAGGAGCTGCCCTCCGCGTGCCATCTAATGTGACTCTAGCAACCCATGATCCTCATCGATGATTACAACATCATTTGTGCCCCTCTGAAAAGAACACTTGTAGTTTTATCAACACGATTGTTCGGTGTTTCAACTCTAACATCAACTATCTCGCCCTCCTCGAACTACGTACCTCAGTTAGATCGATTGTTGACCTAGAGCAATATATAAACGAGATACACCCACCCTTGCGTGTCCGGACCGGACGTTGATCATGTCATCATTCTATCTTCCCCAATTCCCTCCTTATTCTCTCCTTATCCTCTCACGTGTGTCAGAAAAAAACATTGATTTCCTTTATTATGTCCTCCCTGCGTGATTGTCTATCCCTCTGGTCATTGACACAACACTGCAATTTTAGGGATGTTTGTTGGGGCGTTGGCAATAACGGGTATGTGATGCTCACGCGCGAGGATGCTATGATATGTAAAATGATCCATATTGTCTTGGTGGCATTTCAAATACAAACCAACCAGTGCAAGCTTTATGTCCTAAATTTATATATACTAAATATAATTGTTACTCAATCAATGTTTATAAAAAGAGCAAAATGCACTCTAGGCCCATGAACTTGCACCGTTCTGCCAAATAGGTCCATCAACTAGGAAACCAGATATCTAGATCCTCAAACTTGTGAACCCATTCACTCTAGGTCCATCCACCAAAACCAACTTCGGTTTTGCTGGTTTTAGTGGATGGACCAGGACTAGTGAACGGGTTTGCAAGTTTGAGAGGCTAAATATCTGATTTTCTAGTTGATGGACCTATTTGACAATAATGGTGCAAGTTCATTAGGATGACGTCGCGTTTTACTCTTATAAAAAAAAATTGGCTTTTATTCAAAAATATGCTTGATATTCTAGGATGGAGAAAATATTGCATACGGAGTACGTACCTTGTAAAAAGATAACCCCGCATAACTTAATTTATTTTAAATCATAGAGTAACTACTTTGCTAGTGGCAAGCCAAATTGACTAAATATATACTCTCTCTATTGGAAAAGGAAAACGTTTTTGAATAAGGTTTGAGTCAAACATTAGGAATATATTTAAGTCGTTGAGTTTGAAAATATAAAAATCATATCAATAGATTTGTCTTAAAAATCACTTTAATAAAAATATACATATATAACTTTTCAATTAATATTTTTATAGAAAATATAAGTAAAAGTTATTTTTTTGAAGACCGTGTCGTTATTCTAAACGTATTTCTTTTTACGTATGGAGGGAGTACATTAGTAATGACCTAAGCTTCTAGATCTACATCCGTTGCAAGGCGACAAATAAAATGTGGGAGCACAAACAGGAAACTTCATTAGATATATCAAAGACTTCTAGACCCAAACTTATTAAAATTAAAGCAATCTATTTTTTAACACGGGTGCAAACGCTCAAGAATCTAGCGAGCCAGCAGGTCGAGAATGACTATGACCCGCTCTGCATATGACATTACTAAACCCGTAGTTTTTCGTATAGTTTATTTATTTCGATAGACGTGGATCGCAATAGCTAAGCCATGACATAAGCCCGACTAATATGGCAATATGACATTTGATTATAGGGCGGTCCAGCTGCATCGTGCAATGCATCCGGCGCTCATGTCCGGGCGGTATTCTGGTTTTGGCAAACCACTTGGCGATTCTTTACAGGCACCGATTATATGGGCGAGGGCGCGTGGTCTCCACGGGGCCGGACTGGCGACGTGGCATCACCGCCTAGTATCAAGCTGCTTTGTCGGCTCAAATATAATTCGAACAGAAAAAATTGGGTAGAAACATACGGAGTATACGTATGTCGTATACCACAAAGATGCTAGGTGTGATGACCTGCTTCAGATTCATGCATGGGAGAGGCTGGATTCACGTACGCCTGCCTGAGAGAGTGCTTTGGTTCTCCAAAGCTTATAAAAATACTTTCTCTCCGTTCCAAATTATAAATCATTTAAAAAAAAAAATTAACCTCAAAAAAAAACGTGGGCAAGTTCCCGACGGTGTTGAAAAGCTTTTATAAAACCAAAGTAAAAGGAAGAGAATACTTACAAATAGAAGTCCAGAGGCAAGAGAAAAGAAGGAAACAAAAAAGTATACATATGAAGCTAAATAAAGGGCAGCACTAGAAATTAGAGAGAGTGCAATCAGAGGCGGACTAACATCCTATCAGATTCACCAAAATTATATTGAGAGTCAAAACATTTCAAGTTTGGTCGAAATTATATTATAAAATAAGTATTATATTATAAAATAAGTACATTCATGATGCCAAACTAAGTATAATTTGATTCTTTATTAATTATATTTCTATGGTATATAGGTATGATGTTATAAATTCTTATAGTTTTCTCTGTAATTTTGTAATTATATATTTCTATGTATTAACTCTTTAAAATTCTTGGAATGACTTATAATGAGGGAGCAACTTTTTTCTAACTATTAATTTCCTTCTAACGCATGCATTGCACCTATCTTCAGAATGCACCAAGGGCAGGCAAATTGGGTATATATATATACCAACTATAATACGCGTGTCGTTTGTAAAGCAATCCTAGGCACTTGCCAACAAACTCTCCTTTTTTGGGCAAGTTGTTGTAAACTTGTGTGCTGAGTGCAATGTGCATCTCATCTCATGCATCGAAGTTGTGGTTAGAGTAGGGATAATCTCTAACTTTAATCTCCTAGCCATTGGGTTTTTGAAAGGTGAGAAACTGATTGGTCCGACACCTTTTAGTACGAGTGTACGACTCTACTCTTTAACCCGGTGTTTTGGCACTTTCTTCTTGTTTTGTGCTGATTATGTATTATTTTATTCCAATGGTTCATTGGTTACGGCAAAAAGGTTTACCATGACCACAGCTTCTCACCATGGTTGATAACCGAGCTGAAATCTCTAGCTGCTAATGGTAGATGCGTATATCCAAAAAAAATAAGTGTGTGAAAGGAGAGCAGATATGTATGCATTTTTTTTTTTTTTTTGATTAGGGGGCCTTTTTCTCGAATATGCACGAGTATTGCATTAAGATAAAAAAAAACAGTATGAATTACAAGGATTGATCATGGCTGCAGCCGCGATACATTTAGATTTGGGGATGTGCTGAATGCTATCAATGCATTCTGGTCACGGGATTTTAGAAGTTTCCACCATCTCAATGATGCTTACATGGTCCTGCTCAAAAAGATAGATCAACCAATGGAGATTCGTGATTACCGCCCCATTAGCCTGATCCACAGCTTTGGCAAGCTGATTACAAAATGCCTCGCTAACCGTTTGGCTACAGTGCTAGACATGCTTGTACTCCGCAACCAGTCGGCGTTCATTAAGGGCCGTCGTTTGCACGATAACTTCAGAGAAGTGCAATTGTCTGCTAGAGCCATCCATGCCGCGAAACAGCCGTGCATCCTACTAAAAATTGATATTGCAAAGGCTTTTGACACGGTCGCCTGGCCATTCCTCCTGGAGTTGCTGCAACATATGGGTTTTGGATGCAGATGGCGTGATTGGATCTCGGTTGTGCTCTCCTCAACCAGTACTAGAATCCTGCTCAATGGAAGACCAGGCCGGAGAATTTGCCAAGCTAGAGGGCTGCGACAGGGGGACCCTCTTTCACCCATGCTGTTCGTGCTCGCCATGGAGGTGCTCAACCACCTATTGCGCTGGGCTGAACAGCAAGGTTTCCTCACCCCCTTGCCTACCATTCCAGGACATAGGGTCAGCCTTTATGCGGATGATGTCGTCATGTTCGTCACACCGGATGAAAATAGCTTGGAAACTGTCATGGCTGTTCTCTCCATCTTTGGGATGGCGTCGGGCCTATTCTCCAACCTTGACAAGAGCGTTGCTACGCCTATGCACCGCAATGATGAGCATCCGGAATGCGTGCAACGGATCCCGGCATGTCGGCCGCAACAATTCCCCTGCCGATACACAGGGGATTCCACTATCTATCGAAAGGCTCAAGCGGACGGATGAACAATTTCTAATTGACATGGTGGCTGCCCGTATCCCAGCCGGAAAGGAAATCTTCTCAATTTGCCGGTCGGACGGCTACGGTAAAATCCACTCTCTCGGCCATCCCCATACACACTTCCATCGCCCTCTGTCTCTCGCCATGGGCACTCGGCGCCATCGACAAGCTGTGCCGAGCGTTCATATGGGCGGGGGTGGATGTGGTCGCTGGTGGAAGGTGTAAGGTGGCCTGGCCGATGGTGTCCAGGCCTAAATACCTGGGTGGCCTGGGGATCTCTGACCTGCGGAGAGTTGGCATTGCTCTTCGCACACGTTGGGTTTGGCATGACCGCCGTCTTTGTCGTCGGCTGCCACCACCGGCGTGAGCCCCTTGCGTTGTTCCAGGCTGCTACCAAGATTGTGCTGGGCAATGGCGGTTCAACGTTCTTCTGGACGGACAACTGGATTGATGGTGAGTGCATTAAATCCATCGCACCAACAGTTTTTGCAACTGTACCCAGACTATGTTGGGGGATTACCGTGGCCCAGCGATGAATGCCGACGCTTGGGTTCGCCACATTAGGGGGCGATCTCAACCCGCCTTACGTCGAGTTTGACATCCTTTGTGATCGACTTGAGCACGTCCGGTGGCCCGACCCGACCAAACACTTTTGACCGGAAGCTCACCTCGGACCACGCATACTCGGCAGCCTCAGCCTATGGCGCAATGTTTCTTGGTTCATCCCCGATGCTTGGAGCCAAGGAGCTCGGAAGGTCGCGCTCTGCCCGAGTCCGCTTCTTTTTCTGTCTAGCCATGCATGGGAGATCTTTGGATAGGCGACCGTCGTCACCGGCATGGCCTTCAAGACTCCAATCTTTGCATTTTTCGTGACCCGAGCTCGAGAGGCGATTGACCACATCCTTCTTGGGTGCCCGTACAGCAAGGGAGGTCCGCACATTGTCGTCTACAAGCTCAAGCTCCGAGAATTTTGTTTCTCTCAGGGAGGTTGGTTTCATGGGTTGGTGGCTCCATGAGCGCAAGCGAGTGCCCAAGGCATTGCGCAAGGGGTTTGACTCCCTTTTCTTCTTGGTGGGATGGGGGCTCGAAGGAACGTAACGTCGGGGACTTTCGACGCCTTAAGAGCAGCCACCCCCACCGCAGCTTGCGGCTTTGAAAGATGAGGCGGCGTTGTGGTGCTGGCAGGCAACAAGCGCCTGGTAGAGCTTGTAGCATGGGCAGCGACCTGAGTGCAGTTCTTTGAGTAGCAAAATTTGTCAACATGTAATTGGTTTTTATGTATCCAGTAGCTTGCTAGGTGGCATCGGTAACCAATGGTTACCGTTCCTTCAAAAACTTTGTTTGAACTTTATTCTCGCTTAATGAAAGACGCGTAATCGGCGTGGTCTCAAAAAAAACATTTAGATTTGGGGGCTTTTAATTTATATAGAATAAAGTTTCGGCCTAGATACATGATCATTACAAATAAAACAAAAAAAAAAAATAGAAAGAATGAAGAAAGAGATTCAGTATGCTCTAATAAACAAATAAAATCTCGTACTAAAGATACACTAATTTTTGGCGTAGAGAAAAACATGATAGGTTGCTCTACTCCTATTACTTTGCGTGGATTGGCCGGAGAGCCGGCGGCCAAAGTCCGTACAACTAACCCGTACTCCCTCTCCTATAAAAATATGAGGTGATAATGAGTACTTCTAAACAATTTCACGTGTCTCTAAAGTCCACCCATCAACCAATTAATTTGTTCTAAAAAACAATTAATTGTTAGCACATACTGGTAAACACAAAAGATAGTACCTCGCATTGTTTTCATGCATTAATCTTAGCTATACATTTATTTTCTAATATGATGCGTGACCATAGTTTGTTAATGATGATAAGTCGGTTTGCTTGGACAATGCAAATAGAACTCAGACTGGTCCAGGTACCTTCAAGTACCTTCGTTCTTGCTGCGTAATACTTGTCGAGCCAATGGTGTGCACATCGCACTTGACGTAGCAGGGGAAATCCTACCACGAGGGGGCCTGTATGCTGTATCCCATGTATATGTGCACGATTGCAGCACACTGTGAGTGTGTGTAAGTAACAGCAAGGAAGACCAGGGCAGGGCAAACTAAGGCCCAGTAACGTGGTTCAAGTTTGGCCCAAAAATAGAAGTTGAACCCAGCATTGGCCCATATCTGGCGGCTAGTTTGCCAATAGAGCCGATGTGCATGGACCAGCAACGAGATGGGCTGTAAATATGATCCACACGTATCTGGGTCTCCAACCGTGGTCCAGACTGTAAATATGCCTTGTCAATTAGCAGTAGTTGGTAATCTCAAAAAAAAAAAAAAAAAAAAAAAAAAAAAAAAAAATAGCAGTAGTTGGTAGCTTGTAGTCTAGTAGTAGGATGGTCAAGTTAGACGCTACCCACCAGGGTTCAAATCTTGGTACTCGCACATTTTATTGGGATTTCCTTAGGATTTACCGGTGTTATACGTTAAGTGGTAAGTGTTCCTGTCCACAACGAGACACCAATGTTGACTTCGAAAATATCCAGATCTACAGGGTGATTCTCAAAAAAAAAAAAAAAAATTGCTCAATGTAATTCTCAAAAGAAATTTGTAGTTGCTACTGCAGCCGTGAGTCGCTCGTCCTCCTCAATAAAAACAGCGCCTCCCGGGTCATTTCATGTCTCTCCATCAATTCATCGTCGTCCTCGGGGTTAAGGTTTTCTGGTGGAGCCAGTTAGTTGGCCGCCGGCTCTTTTGCTCCTCTGTAGCGCTGTCGAAGATGTGGTGGAGGCCGATCACGGCGTCGATGTCGACAAAGCTAGTTCTTCTTCCTTCGGCGACGGTCCGGATCTAGAGTTCCTCTGGAGCTTGGCGGGTCTCTTATCCCTCCTTCGATTGGGAGGTATGTATTATTACCAAGCTTGGCGGTGGGTTGGCTTATCCCTCAAAAATTAGTAGTTGCTAATCATTCTAAAAAAGTAGTTGCCAATCTTTAGTTTTTTTAAAAAAATGTTTATTTGCAAAAATAAATGATCCACTCAAAATTTAGCAAATTAAGGCTCATCATCTTCATGGGAAGAAAAAATAAATCGCTGGAATAAGTGGCGATCTTCTCTCTTCTCATCTTCTCCGTACCATCTCTTAAAAATCATAAGTTTTTAACACAATCATAAATGCGAGATAAATTTTAATGGACATCAAAAACTTCGACAAGATCTACAACTTTGTATTTTAACAAAGGTTCACTTGAGAGCCATCTTAGTCCGAGATCAGAATTTGTCGATCTAAACGACATTATGTTGCATTGATTATTTTGGAACCAAAATGCATTTCCACAAAGTGATGAACTAAGAAGGTACATATTTCATCAATCTCTAAAACTAATATATACATTTTTATCCCCACTGATGTCATATGAAAAATTTGTGATATTTTGAGGGTTTTTTTTTTTTTTTTTGACAAGATGATATTTTGAGGTTGTCTGTTGGGCAGCGAGGAAAAGATAAATTTATATATATAAACTATAAATCTCGATGAGATTGATAGCTTTCTTGACAACAAAATAGTCGGTATAATGTTTAGATCGCTATTTGTATAATAATTGAACATTTTTGGCACCATATGATGTTTTGGTTCGTTTGTAATTGTCCAAATCACCTTGACGTTGAATCGTTCTTCCTTGTCATTGGCACGGGACCAGCATGACGAAAATACCCATGCTCCAGGTTCCTAGGATGAATAGATGCTCTCCTTGATATCATGGCCACCTGCCGTACTCCAAGGCTGCAGCAACCAGGTTCTATACACATATCCAATCAAACAAAGGAAAAAGAAGAAGATGCTGGTAATATCAACCAGGTTGATATCACGCAGATGTCGATCATGATCACATTATACCAAAACCCCAGGTGATGAAACGCATATCGCATATGGGCTTACCTCGTAATGCAAGGCACTTGATCCCAGGCCCTGTCTGCCCCTACCCTCTCATCTCGCTCATCACCTACATAGTTTACCCATCTCGATCGCTTTGTCCTAACAAGATCGCTTGCTTCCGGCTTTTCTCAGTTCTCACGTCGTTTTCTCATCTTTATATCACGTTGGGCCCCATACACGCGCCATGCCATCCTCCTAGCTTTATGCAAACCCTATAAGCAGCTAGCTTTGTGTGTGTCTCCACAAACCATTTGCTAGCCAGGCAACGAGCTGCGAGCCCATCAACCACGTCTCTCACCGCCACTTTCCTCTCGAAACAAAGCAGGTGGTGGCGCGGCTGGCCGCCGTGTCTGTCTCTGTACGTGTGCACACCATCGGCGCTTCGAGTTGGGTTCCGTGTCCGTCCATCTCTGCCAGAACCAGGAGCTTCCTCTCTGACAGATCGAGCGCCTCGAATCGCAGCCTCGGTAGATGCGCAATGCGAGCGGCAGCAGCTGGTGTTCCCGTGTGGCGGTGCTGCACCAAGTGCTTGGCCCGCAGGCTTCTCCTCATGGCTTCGGCCTCGGCCTCCACCAGGTCCAGCAGCGGCTCGGTGTCGACGCTTCTTCGCCCGGCGGCATGGAACCAGGTGGAGCTGGAGCTGGCGCAGTGATGCCGCCGCCTCTCCTCTTCCGCGCCCTCACGTCGCTCAACCTTCTCCTGCTCGTCGTCTACCTCCTGCTCGTCCTCCTCGCCAAGCTCTTCGCGTGCCTGCACCACAGGGCCACCACCGCCAAGGATCGCACCACAAGGTAACTAACTAACTGGCTGCATCGCCTGCATCAATGAACATGAGTCATGCGTTCGTGTGCGTGTGTCGTCACGCTCACACGTCTCGTTGTTTGTATATACAATACAGTAGCTGGTATGATGACCGCGCTGACAAGCGCACGGAGGCCATGGCCACCGATGAAGCAGAGTATGTCGCCGGCGCCAACGCCGATATCGGCGAAGGACGACGGCAAGCGGACATGCTGTTCTGGTTCGACGAGGCCGTGTTCGAGGACACCACCCTGCTGCTTGGCGACGAAGGAAAGGATCACGGCCACCTGTATGCTGCTACAGCTACAGCTACAGCCACTGCACGTTGCTTGCAGGTGGAGGAGGAATCTTCTCGCATCTCGCCGCGTGACGACCACAACCACCTCACCATCGATGCTGCCGAGCCGATGCCGCAGGTGGTGAAGGAGGAGGCCAAGAGCAACGCCGTCGTCGATGTCCCGAGGACGACGGTCGTGGTGGAACCGGCGGAACAGCGGAGTGCTCCTGCTCCGGTCGTCGTTGTACCGTCAGAGAATGTCTCCATCGAAGACAATCAATCTCGTATATACACTCTGTCTCTGCTTCTTGTTATTCTGATCTCCATTCGTTTCATCTTGATCTGACGCATTGTATGTAATCATGAATCCATCATCGCCTGGTTTCAGGAAAGAACAAGCAGCAGGAAAGCAAGAGATCAGGAGAAGACGCTCGCTGCGACGCCGATGCCGAGCACGAAGAGGAGGGCCAGCATCAGCCTGGGAAGAGCTTTTCTGATGAAGGCCAGCACGACGTGAAGCTGTTCGTCAACAACCGCGCGCTCGCCGACACCAGGAAGCTCCTGCTGAAGGGCGGCGTGGTGGCCGGAGGAGGAGTTGGAGGAGCGAAGGCGGCGCAGCTCCAGCTGCAGGTGCAGGACTCGAACGACGACGACAAGGACAAGAACGGGGACAGCAGCCGGTTCGGCGCGTCGACGCTGACGAGCGAGTCGACGTCCAAGAGCTCGGTGGAGTGGCAGAGCTCGACGGTGACCAAGGACTCGGAGACGGAGTACCCTTTCGTCGTCGTCGTCTCGCCGGAGCTCCGCGCGGTGGGAGTCGTACACGCTCTTCCGCAAGTACGACGAGGACATGGTCTACTTCCACCGCGTCGGCGCCCAGAAGCTCACCGAAACAGGTACACTACAGTAGCAAGCACGTTCTAAAAATTGTCGAGGTATCATTACCACTCATTACCAAAGATTAGTTTTCTTGAAAAAAAGTTTAAATGAGGCGCGATTCCTGTAATCTGCAACGCTTTCGTCGACATGTGGGCTTGATCAAGAACATTTTTTTACACATTTCTTGATGCACGCAGGCACAAAAATCTAATCCTAGTTCAACCTGCAGAGTCTTTCCGGTCCATCAAGTACCAGCCGCGTTCCATGTCGGAGCGGATCGTGCAGAAGCTGACGCCGAAGCCAATGAGCGCCCCAAAGCCGCCCATCGGGCTGCGTGACCCGTACCCTGAGCTGGAGCGCGCGTACGTGGCGCAGGTGTGCCTCACCTGGGAGGCCCTCAACTGGAACTACACGAGCTTCCGGCGGCACAACGGCAGCGACGGCAACATCGCGGCGCGGTGCTGCCCGGCGCGCGTGGCGCAGGAGTTCCAGCAGTTCCAGGTGCTGCTCCACCGCTTCATCGAGAACGAGCCCTACGAGTACGGCCGTCGCCCCGAGGTGTATGCCCGGATGAAGAACTCCACACCCAAGCTGCTCCTCGTCCCCGAGTTCAGAGGTCAGTTAGTGATTGTTTGTTTTCGACGACATTGGACGGCCGGAGTTGCTGCTTGCACACTGAGCCAATGCAATACAATGCAGATGAGGATGACGAGAAGGACGATCTGATCTCGGCGGTGCAGTTCCTGATGATACTGGAGGAGTCCATCAGGACGTTCATGACGTTCCTCCGGGCCGACAAGAGGAGTCACTACGAGATGTTCAGGGAGATGGTGAAGAGGAGGGCGAGCGCGGCGGATCAGACGCTGGTCCTCACGCTCAAGAAAGCCAACAAGAAAGTGAGTTCATGACGTGTTCGATCTGTACCTAGCAGCCACGCACGCAAATTCTAACCAAACATTGGATGCTTGATTGTTCAGAAGAAGAGCCGGGTGAAGGACCTGACGCGGCCGCGGCGGTGCCTGAGGAGGACGAAGCTGAGGGAGGAGGAGGAGCTGTCCATCCTGCTGGGCCTGATCGACCTCAAGGTGGTGGCGCGGGTGCTGCGCATGCCGGAGATCACCGACCAGCAGCTGCACTGGTGCGAGGAGAAGATGAACAGGGTCCGGATCGATCTGGAGGGCAAGATGCAGAGGGACCCGACACCTCTTTTCTACCCTGCACATTGACTGCTCATCTGCTGGACAACAGTCTTGTGTAATAAGCTTCTAGTAGCTCTTTTCTACTTTGTTTTTTCGTATCTTCTTTTGTCCAAGATATGTACTAGTAGTAGGGGAGAAGAGAACGGTACCAAAGATAAAGTTGCATCGCATAGACATGAGAATATGCATGCCACTTAGCTTCATCTTCATCTCTAGTAGTAGTACTGTAAAAAGGGATCACACAGATGATGTTCTTGTAAAGGCCCATACATACATATATATATATCTAGAGTAACAAATAAATAAATAAAAGACCCACATCTTGTAATCGGACGCATGTGGCAAACAACAGTGACAATGTTGAGCCGATAGAACCAGTGATCGTGACGAGCCATGGTATAATTCAAATTGCATTTCTGACAGACCGCCCGTGCATTGCATGGAAAGCAAAAAGGGCTGAGGTGGTGAGGATGGAGACAAAAGTATGGCTTTGACGTCGTGCTTTCGCTTTGCTTTTGCGCGTGTCTCTGCTTTTAGTTTTATGGGACCTTGGATTGGATCACAATCACACGCAGGATTAGATTAGGATAACCAAACGTCACACTAGGATCGATTTGCTTCCACATTCCGCGGGATAATAAACTGCATCATCCATATATAGCCTCTTCCTAGCTTTTGTGGATCCTTATGTCATCCAGAAAAAGCTCTCTTGCAAACTTATCTTCGTACGTGGACATTTCGTTTGCATTAAAAGAGAACGCACCAACATATATATGGCGATACAACTCACATGTCAAACGTAACAAAGATCTTCTCACCAAATATCGTTTGGTTGGCAAGGGAAGCACTTTGACACTTTATTAAGGATACAATTTTGGAACTCGCAAGCAACTTCTAACACAACATAGCACCATATCTTGAGGCTACAATATAAAATTTTAATTTGAGAAAGACTTTGACATGTCTTAGGGCTGAAAAGAAAGGAAAAGAAGGCTTTGTACTTGACAAAAAAAAAGAAATATAGTAATAATCTTTATCTAACATACACTATGTCTTTGCACAGATAAATAAACTCTTGTAGTAGATTGCTACAATGTCACATGCATAAAGAGCAAAAGACTGGCAAGTGAATGGACACAAATCCAGATGGAACATGCATGCCATGGTGCTCTTGCTTTTGGTAAAGATAGATAGGCGCAGTCAGAAAGTGGTTCTCCACTGTAACAAGTCAAAAAGAAGTTGATAATGATAAAAGATGCGGCAGTATCTTGTTTCGTTTGGGACCATTGTTTGATATGGCCCAAGTTCTTGTGTAGCTCGAAGCCCCGATTTGATACGTTGAAGCCCACCAATGACCACAACAGCCCAACAAGTTATCTAGGCCTGCCAAGGTTGAAGATCGTTTTTTTTTTTTGACAACTTTGAAGATCGGTTGCTTCCGAGCATTGCTCGTTAGAAGATTGGGATTTGCTCGTTAGAAGCCCACCAATGCACACAACAGCCCAACAAGTTATCTAGGCCTGCCAAGGTTTTTTTTTTTTTTGACAACAGGCCTGCCAAGGTTGAAGATCGGTTGCTTCCGAGCATTGCTCATTAGAAGATTGGGAGAGAGCAAAAATAAAATTTGCACATGAGTTAGCACATCTAGCCTTTAGATTATATAGGGTTGTTGCGGTTCTAAACTATGTTATTCTGTGTAAAACTCCTTAATTTGATTTGAGCCCTTTCATTCGAAAAAAAGGCTTCAAGTGGTTGTTGGATCTCTCATTCGAAAAGAAAGGCTTCAAGTGGTTGTTGGATCTCATGCCATATTTATTGCTTCTAAAATTAATATAAATTATGATATTCCACTGGAATTAGCATATATTTAATAAGGATAACCAATCAAATCCTCAATCGGCCACTTAGGACATCCTATGAAGTTCAAATCCTATAAAATTTCACAATAAATCCAGTATATGTTTTTATGTTCCGTAGAAAGTCTAAAGTAGTATTTTCTTTGTCAAAATTTTTGTGCAACGTAGTACCATCAAACACATGATATATTGGGCCCACATGCCATAGTCACCCAATTGCGGCAGATTGTTTGCTCACATGTCATGAAGTGTGAGTATATGGGATAGGTAAATATTTGATCCAATAGAGAAAAACCCTATTGAAACATACTTATAAGTTTTTTAAAATGAAAATGATGCATATCCATGGTGTAATTATATATTTGTACTAAAAGTTGAGATGCAAAAGCAATCAAGGACTTCTGTATTCGAGAAACGAGTTAGGGTCAGTGCAAGCTGAAGGACTGTGTACTACTCCCTCTGTCCTAATTTAATTGTCGCCTTCGGTTTTCCATATCGCATGTTTGACTCAATTTATAGAAAATATGTGTAACATTTGTACATCTAATTAAATTTGCTAAAAAGATCTATAGATTTAAAGATGTTTCTGATGATACCAATTATGTACCATAAATATAAATATTTTTTAATATATAATATTTAATTAAAGTTGTGTTCTTGGAAAGAGGAAAACGACAGTTGCTTTAGGAAGGTTGGACTAGAATGGGTAGATCCTAGTTGTTGCACGTCCTTGCTTTATTCTCGATATTTTCTTAATTTTATTCAAACATTACAGAACCCCCGACCAAGATGGGAATGGTTGCTTAAACCGACAATGTGTCGCCATTGTCAACGGATTTGTCCCCTTGTTTGAGCACTGTGCTGCAGTACTAGTCCAGTCACTGGCTAGCTCTCTAGCTCTACCACTAGTCCTAGACTCCTACTCCAGGTTAGGTTTTCACCGGCCATATAGGTTGATTGACAGCACACAAAGTGGATGCAACAGTGCCACCCTACGATCTGATCTGATCGCTGTGCCTCTACTGTCCATCGTGTTAATTATCTTTTACGGAGTACACGGGCCAATATATGCCCAATGGGCCATATTATGCTTCCATGCATGTACCGGCAGCGGGTAGGACGGCCGGTGGCCGGCGGCCGGCCGGCCGGCGATTCGATCCAGCTCCCAGCCACGCTGCGCTGCATGCATGTCAAAGCCTGAAACCGTGGCTGGCTTCCTTCTGATTCTGATGAACACAACTTTGCCACCAGGGACCGCCGGCCGGGCTCAACTGTCTACTCCTAGATCAGACTAACCCCTGAACCCATTTTAAATTTGTATTTTTTTTTTATATGTGTAAAATTTTGGGGCAAGGGTTTGAAAACGACAGATAAGGGCACGAGTGCACGACTCGTCATGCAAGCACCTACTACTACGGCTGTACATATACGAGTAGCTAGTGGCACTGTGGCAGTGTAGCACCTCTCTGTTTGCTCAGTTGCCTCTTTCCTTGACGACGACACAAGTCTTCTCTGGCTCATTGTTCTCCCATACGAGTACGTAGATGCCTTTCCAGCTTTCCTCGTCCTTTGTTTTACCACCATTCTTTTCTTCTCCTGCAAAAACAATATGCCGCCATCTATTGTTCTTCGTGTAAGACTTACGTTTAGAACGGATGTTACAAGATTTTTTTCGGACGAAATATGTTTGATTATTTTAAAGGAACCTATAATTAGGGGTGGTAAAAGTCCACTAATTTAGCATAGCAAATCTAAGGATCGGACCGGATTAAAATCGAGCCATAAAACTATATAATTTTGAACAAATAATAGAAAACACCAAGTTAGATTGTGAAAGAAAAAAAAGAAGTCCAATCCATTACCAACCCTACCTATAATATTGCAAAAACAATATGCAAAACCCATAAGATTCTCAAGTAGCTTGCAAAAGGTCAAGAGAAGCTCGAGGCGTTCGAGGAGAGAGTGTC
>JADLZK010003404.1:0-210701 GCA_015847255.1 Hyparrhenia diplandra | reverse complement strand
GGCCGAAGTTTTGACATATTTTTTTGTCCAAATTGTTATTTAGAAATTTTTGCTCTTGTAAGGTAGGGGAAACCCTTCCGAAGCCCATTAATTTTGTCCTTCATGTGGCCCATTATCTCGCTTTTCTCCCTCCCTCTTCTTTCCACCCGCCGGCCCACTCATCTGATCCCGTTGTTGCCCCCAGCACAGGCCGAGCAGCCCAGGCCGGCTGCATAAGATTCGGGCCCAACCACAGCACCAGTTCGGCAAACCAGTTTACATCCAGTTAGCAGTACGCAGATCGTGCTTTTATTAAAAATAAAAATAAAAAGAAAAAGAAAAAGAACCTTACGCACATATTTTTCATTCCAAAAGATTTTATCCGCTCCCTTCTCTTTCGTCGTACGAATCCGGTTCCTCTACGATTTAGCGCACACCTATTTGGTCTGGTCACTTCTGAGTTGTGACCTTTTGAAGAGGTGCTAGAGAGTACAGAGCACCTATTCCCATCTGTTTGATAACGAACGTCTCGTCGCTTTCTTTTGGGAGAAATAAACGAAAAGTCGTTGGCTCGTCGCAGACGTAGTAGTACGTACGTTAAAGCTGGATCGCTCGACAGTGCACTGCGGCTACTACTCCTCCTCCTTTTTTCTGTTTTGTGGCGACAGGTTGGTGAGGATGCCACGAGACATACATAGCCAGGCCTTTTCCCGCATCTGGTTTCTCATACCTGTCCTGTCCCGGCGGGCTCCTCTCTCCTTGTTTCGTTGCTGACCTACTGTAGGCCGGCCTCTCCATGTGATTTCTCAACCGGCTACGGCTATGTAGGCACAGGTTGCAACGTATGGCGGCGACCTGCCTTTGCCTTTGCTCGTTCATGTGCCGATGACGCTCTCGAAAGGGTCGTACAATACTATGTGTGTGCGACGGTGACGGGTCACGTCGCGAAAGTCGCCGCGCTCGCTTGTGGGCTGTATCATTCGTTTGACGGACGGACGTACGCTTCGAGGTCCATCGATCGAGGTCGTAGGTCTCCAACTCTCCACTTGTGGGAAAATGCATGGCGAAATGCTGCAGGGTCGATCGGGCTATACAAGTGTCCCCGTTCCTGACGAAAAAGCTGGCTGCTGGTGGCCGCCGCGTAACGTGTTCGGTTGGGTTGGTCCGGCCGGCCGAAGGGTGATGACGACGAGCCCATGCGTGCAATGCAATGATGCCCGTGCCCAACGACTGCCCGTAGTGGCTTCGGTCCACATGCAGCAACTGACGACACGATATCCTCTCGACCAGCAGCCAGTGGTGGAAGTCCAAGATCTCAAGTTTTCAGCTCTCCGAATTAAGTCCGGACTGCTCTCGAGTACCACCACAACAAACAAATGATAGACGGAAAATCGAGAATCGGAGCGTTCGAATCTGGTTCGAGAGTTGAGCACCCTTTTTTTGCATTTGCGCCTGCTGCATGCAACAAAGTGCGATGAACCGCATTATTTTTGCCGTTTGTTGCCCTTCCAGAAGACCGTCCAGAGCAGAGCGTTGAGTACGTTGGTGATCAGAGCAGTGCGTTCAAGTCCCGTCATGCGTCAGCCACGTGTGGCGGTGGAGATGCTCCGAATCCGATCCGGCCGGGCAAGTGCGCGGTTGACTGCAGGTGCATGCAGTGGATCGATCGAGCGCGCGGGAGGGACGGGATGCACGCTTTTCGCGCCTGTCACGCCAACCACCAACGTGCCCGTAACAGGATGTCGTGTCGACATGCTAGATGTGGCCTGTTGTTGTGGTGTGACCTCGCAACAGGATTAGTATGCTGTTCACGGCGACCCGGGTACCCCCCCAAAAAAAGAAAAGAAAAAAAAAACACGGCCAGCTGGGCCGTTCGTGTGGCCAAAAACCTGCAGCGACGTTCGCACGCATGCGACGCGCCCGCCCCCACGTGAAACACGCGATGCACGAAACACAGTGCTGGATCGGAACGGGTGGCTAGGGCAAGCTGACAGGCGGTTGGTGCACAGTGCCGGTCGTGACAGGAGGACGGCACGTATGGCGGTGCCTCTCCCCTTGGGCCGGCCTTCCCGGGCCTATCGAGTGGACTGGGGCATCCATCTTCAATTCTTGCATACATCACGGGCACAATATATCGAACGTATTCGTGGCGCACTGCTGCCAATTATCGAACGTAGACGAGCTATATAGGACCATCTGCATGGTACAGTAGCTACTTACTACCGATGTTGCCGCGCCGTCCTGTTTTTAATCGAACACGCCAATTATTTGCGACCGACGTAGCGGTAGGCCGCGGCTACAAGTCTAGAACCCAAAGTCATTTCACCTGTTCCGTTTGCCGGCCGGCGCAAACCACACGAACGCACGCCACCGCGTGGGGTGATCCCGGCCGCGCACATGCATGCCCCGGCCGGCGAGGTCGGTCGTGTGGCACTGCCAGAGATCCGTCCGTCTCCTGTGTCCACTGCCCGTGCGCGCGCGTCCGCGGCCGGCAGCGGCTGGGTCTCCTTCTTGCTTGGTTCGTTCCTTGGCTCTGCATGCCGCCGCGCGCCGTGCGTGCGTGCGTGCTCGCGCCGCCAGGTGCCGTCGTGCCGAGTGGGCTACCCCCTACCCGTCTGGGCTGCCGGGTACCGGTACACGATTGATTTTTTGCGGGCTGTCTCGTCTCATGAGCAGGCCGACTGTGGTGGGAGTCGTCCGTACCATACGTGTCAACAGTCCATGCCGCAGACAGCTGGCCGGGCCACAGGCCCAGAGGATCTGGTCCAACGGAACAGGGTAATATTGCGTGAAAAATCATGGGGCTCATTGGTTGGGTTTCAAAATTTGCCCTGTTAAAGTTAGGGCATGCCAAAATAAAGGTAGTATATATGGAGTATGTCCATTTTAGTGTTAAGTCCTTGACAAAAAAAACTATTGTTTGTGAGTGCTAAACTTTTGGTTAATTAGGTCGAGTTTGCCTTCAAACCAAATGACGACCTAAGTTTTGGTGGATAAATTTTGGAGCCCAACCAATCACGCCCATATGACATGGCGTGTCACAAGCCTGTTTTTTTTGGGGCGTGGGGTGGGGATGTTTGTTCTTCGTTGCTCTTTGTTCATTCACCTTCAGTGCTTCGAGTCTGTAGCCAGGATATATGTATCGTGCGCCGAAGTATGCACGCATCTATATACAGTACCTTTTTTTTTTTACCAATAGTACTTCTTTTACATACTCCGTACTCCATTATTATCAATAAAATATGAAGTCGCGTGCACATAACTATTTTTTACAGGATTTCCTCACACAAGCCATAACCCAACACATTGCATTGCGACGCCTTGAAACAGATTATTATTACCTGAGAACATGCCTCTCCAGCCAGCAACGAGCTTGATCCATCCAATCCACGGTTCATGCATGGAATCTGAAAACCCCCAACAATGCAATCCGTAGCCACGACCGTACCGTACGCATGCTAAAAATGTGTGTTATGAAACTACCAGAAGAATGTGCAGCAGCAGTACATACTACTGTACTGTACTATACGTATGGAGGGCCCGGACGTGACTGTTGGCACTCTTTGCTGTTGGCCGGGAATGTAGGATGTTCGATAGATCGTTCGTATCATCAGCATCTGCATGCGTTCAGGACCACTGCATGCAGCCACACGCCGAGCAATGTCGGGATCACCGGGATGGTCCTGAATCCTGAATCGAGGGGTCCGGCCCAGGGCAAACGTTCGGCCCTCGTTGCTTCTTGCCCGCCCCGGCCGGGCCCCCAATTAAGCAGCATCGCGGGAGACATCATCATGCGTTGGGTACGAACCGGAGAAAGTAATTTGATTTGGACTAGGAGAGGTGGGGGTGATTTGATTTGGACTGCACGAGGGCAGAGTTTTTACACGGTTTCTGAATAATAAACTTTGCATAACACCGTCAGTCACCGTGTGTTATTTATGGTAATAATTGGACTGGACTCACCACTGGGGAATGCTTTGCTTGAGCCACCTCCTTGTCCTAGGACTAGGAAACGAAAACGACTGACGGCGAAAGGTTGTAGAGTACACTAGCGGTGATAAAGCCATTTTTGTCGTGTGCATGCATTATTCATATGGTTATTACCTGCTGTCAGCCACCCTAACATATACTTTCCTCCGTTCCAATCTTTGCGATTTTTTCGACTCATATAAACCGTGTTTGACCTCTTGTCTTATTCAACTTTTTTTTAATAAATGTTACCACTTTTGTTATGACTTATTACATCACTAAAGATATTGTAATGACGTTTTGTTTGTTTTATAATTTACATAAAAAAATTTGAATAAGACGAAAGAAAAACACGCTTTATATGAAATAAAAAATTGCAAGTATTGTGAACGGAGGGAAAGTAACAGGCGAGTGCGAGTGGGGGTCTCTAAACAATATTCATGCATTGCATGCAACCTTATTAGCTGGCTGTCTGTAATGATGCCTACCTGGACCCTGCAAAAGCCAAAACATGGGGGCGACAGCAACAGTGGCCTAGTATTCCCTCCATCGTCCTCCTAGTACTCGACACGAACACGATAGTGTCCCCTCCATCTCCTTTTCCTTTGGAGACCCTGACCCTCTCCGCATATCATCGGTACAGTACGTGTACCTGCCGCCGAGCTGAGCTGAGCTGAGCTGAGCATCCTTCGATCTTTTCGTGAAGTTTCATCGCCTCTTTTCTGCTGCCCTTTCGTCAGTGCCTTTTGGTGAGTGGCTGGATCCGGTGACCCCGGCCGGCCCTATGGCTTCTGGACATTGGCCGACGACGGCCGGGAGTCTAATCGCTGCACGGCTTCGCGTTGCACCACGTCGGGATGTCCGTCCCTCCGGCCGGCAGTCCGGTCCATCTCCCTTTAATGATTATTAGCATTCGCCAATCACCGGCGACATGCATTCATCCATGCATGCATGTCTCTATAGTCGCGGCCATCAAATCAAATCCTGCTTGATCGATCCTTTTCTCACGGCCGGCCGGCGGTGGGTGAGGTGTTCCTGTCCGTCCGTCCGTCCGCCTCAGCCGGTAGTCCATGAACGTACAGGTAACAACACGTGAACGAATTAACGGGCGCTTACCACTCCATCCTTCCCTTAATTTTCCCAATTCCAGCACATGACTGTCATGCTTGCTGGTGATCGAGATCGTCAGTACGTGCCGCTGTACGTGCGCCCCCTGTGTGTGGGCATGGCAGTACATCGAACCATGTCCTCATATTATGCGCCTACTGTTCCTGGATCATCATCATATTCAATATGGATCGCTAGCTGCACGATCCGATCCGGGAATCGACGGATTTTCGCCGGGTAAAGGGACGGCTGTCTTACCGCCGTGATGGCGACGTACGGCGGCCTGGAGTGTTGTTTGTCTCTGTTTCTCCGTCCTCCGTGGCACCTCAACAGATAGCGACGACGTGCAGTATGGTTTATCACTGCGTGTGATGCATGCTGGATGATGTATCATCATTACTGGCAGGCAGTTGGCACGCACCTCTTAGTACGGGATAGTTTAATTACGGACGACTCTTATCCACCATCTCATCAGAGTCCCAGTGCTCTGAAAAGAGTATTTAACACGGCAACTAGTCGTAGCAGCTGGCGACCTCGTATTGCATGCATGTACGACGTCAGATAAGCTAGTCAAGCTAGACGTTGTTGAGGTGTGCTGCCGGACACCTGTACACCTGTATTGCATTGTTTTCTCGGCATGCAGCAGAGTCGTAAAAGAACGTTGTTGTTATATATAAGTCAGCCGATCTGGCTGTGTGTTTTAGTTAACACAGGAATCTGCCCTCTTATAGATAACATACTTGTATGGCGACCTGCAGATTAGAAAGCTTGTCGTTTTTACCTACTCGTTCGTGGATACTACTCCTATGTCTAAACAAAGACAGGGCATGCAGATAGATCATGGCCGAGCCCAATGGGCGGAGGCCAGCAATTAAAACAGAGCTAATCGTTTTCTAATTAAAGATAGTACACTATCGAGAGAGACTTCATCTGCTACAACTAACAAAGGCTCCAAACCTAATACCCATCCCCATCTGCTACGAGAGCTTTGAATGTACACTAGTTAAGTTGCAGATCGGTATTCAGGTCAGAAAACGCTCAGGTCGGTATTCTAACTTCTAATACTGTACTACATGATCAGGTCGGTAAGGTCGGAAAATGCTTCACCTAATTAATCTAGCGTGTAGCATTAGCCTATCCTAGCCGATCGAGTATAATTCTAACCTCGTCAATCATCTGTGACCATACAGATCCAGAACGAATCTTTATTTGCATGTATAACTAAACATATGAAGAGGCTTTAAACACACAATAATGAAGATGATCAATGGATACTACTGGGATGGAAGGGAAGGATAATGAATGCAATATCCACATGGAAACCTAGTATATACTATATATATAAGCCGATCATATGAAGAGGCTTTAAACACACAATAATGAAGATGATCAATGGATACTACTGGGATGGAAGGGAAGGATAATGAATGCAATATCCACATGGAAACCTAGTATATACTATATATATAAGCCGATCTGGTTGTGTTTTAGTTAACAGGAATCTGCCCTGTGCCTCTTATAGATAACATACTTGTATGGCGACCTGCGGATTAGAAAGCTTGCCGTTTTTACCTACTCGTTCGTGCATGCAGATAGATCAGGGCCGAGCCCAATGGGCGGAGGCCAGCAATTAAAACAAAGCTCATCGTTTTCTACTGAAAGATACACTATCGAGAGAGACTTCATCTGCTGACTGCTACAACTAACAAAGGCTCCAAACCTAATACCCATCACCATCTGCTACGAGAGCTTTGAATGTACACTAGTTAAGTTGCAGATCGGTATTCAGGTCAGAAACGCTCAGGTCGGTATTCTAACTTCTAATACTGTACTACATGATCAGGTCGGTAAGGTCGGAAAATGCTTCACCTAACCTAATTAATCTAGCGTGTAGCATTAGCCTATCCTAACCGATCGAGTATAATTCTAACCTCGTCAATCATCTGTGACCATACAGATCCAGAACGAATCTTGATTTGCATGTATAACTAAACATATGAAGAGGCTTTAAACACACAATAATCTGTGTTCTCAGAGCTAGCTAGATGTACTGCTACTACTGCTTATCAATCAGTCAGTTCATTAGGATATATATTATTATGACGCTCTCTGTCGTAATGAGGTGGTTGACTTGGGAGGAGGAGGCGGGCGATGCAAATTTAACCAGCGTCATCAGAAGAAAAAAAAACGTAGAATTCCGCGGCCCTAAACTATATGCTGCTGCGAGCCTGCGACACGAGTACACGACGACGACGTGGCCATTTTGCATGAGGCTGCTTTCACGTAGAATTCCGCGCCCTAAACTATGAACCGACGGCTGCATCGACACCACGCCTAGGAATTGCCTACCCGCGGTCGCTTTTTCCGGTGGCGACATGGATTAATGAATTCGGGGTTGGTTGGAGAGGAACATCAGGGCGAAAACTCCGCGGCGGGTACAAAAGTTTTATTCAGGCGTGATGGCGAATTCGGAGCTTAGAAGCCATGTTCTCGAACGTGAGGAACGTGGTGGGGAACGTGGTACGTGGTACGATATTTTTAAAAACTATGGAACGAAGAGGGTATACGACTTTAGCTTGTACCAAAATCCAAATGGAACAGCGTCATCTAATCTAGATGGAATGTGTTCCCGAACGTGTTCCCAAAATAAGGAACGTGTTCCCTGAACGTTCCCAAAATGCAAGACCGAGATGCTCCGATGGCTCCGCTTGAGCCTATTTGCGAACACATGGTTGATTTGTCTCAAATGTGTTTAGTTTTGATGTAGTGATTGTCAACACTCAACATTCTTTCTCTATTTTTCTTTATCTTTTCTCGCCGGCTTATGGTTCACCGCACACGTGGAGTGTGTCGAAGACGTATCTCTTGGTTCGTGTTGTGCGGGTGTGGAGCTCGGAGATGGTAGCCGACGGAGAGAGTGAAGGTGCCAAGGAGGACGTTTAAAGGTGAAGGACGGGGATTTGTGAGGCTTGGACCGAGGGACCGGGTGCCGGCGGCTAGCCGTGGTGGTCGACATCCGGGACATCGATCGGATGCAAAGAGGGGCGGGCGGGGACCGTGTCGACGAGCTCAAGACGGCGAAGCCGCAGCAAGAGCGGGAGCTTTGACCTGACTTGGCGACTGGTGGTCAAGATGACACGCGTGTCGAGGAGGTTTGGTGGTTTGCCCTCAAAACCATCGGCGCTGGTTTAGTGGGTTTGGGCCTCAAAACCACGGAGCGGGTTTGGTGGTTTGTGCCTCAAAACCACAGCGCTGGGCCAAGGGTTTGCGCCTCAAAACCCGGCGTTCCCTGCGGACGGAAGGACGGCACGTGGCGGCATCGGGAGATTGCGTGAGGCAAGGCTACCGGTGAGGAAGGCGCGGTTCCATCGAAAGATTACCCGTCGTCGACGGAAATAGCCTTAGGGTTACAAAATCGACTCATGTATCCTAGGGGTAGTTTAGGCGGGGAATAGGGGCTATTTAGCGAGTAGGCATACCCCTTCATTCTCCCTTGCCTCTCATTTTCATATTTTCCGCTTAGGGTTACTGATTCGGAGGTCCACCGATTTGTACCAAGATTTGCGAGCAAGGGCTAGCGTGATTAGCCCGCCGGCGTTTGGATCGATTGTCGGTGTTCTTTGTTGTTCTTGAGCTGTGATTTTGAGTTCTTCACTTGTTCTTCCCGAGTTCATCCTCTCCCCCCTTTTCTCTTCGCGATTTTCTTCGTTTTGGCAATCGTTTGATCTCGTTTTTCTTCGCGTTGATTCGTGCTAGGGGCGTGAGAGGATCATTTCCACCGGCGGGTTTGAGCTAATTCCTCTCACGAGCACGTAGATCGGGCGAGTTTTGGATCAAGGTGACCTTTTGGGTGTGTTCTTCGTGTGATCCGCGATTTCTTCTCGATTCACTCCATCAATCTCGAAATTTCCAAGGGGAAATGGTCACCCACATGCCTAGATGCTTGGCTCAATTCCCCGAGGTTTCGATTTGAGTGTTTTCTTTTTTGAGTCGCCGGCGGGCGCTGCTCGTGACCACGCGACTACAATACGCCCGGGATTGACCGGACGGTCTTTAAAGCCAAGCGGACCGGTCGGTCCTTTTTACCAAACGCCGGACCCGGACTTGAGTCCGGTCGAGTCCGGGCCACTCTGCAGGCTGTTTTCTTCCGCCTCTTGCGTGTTTGTTTAGATTCGGTTTTCCGTGAGTCTAGAGCAAACTCTAGCTCATCCACCTTTGCATCCAAGGTCGGATCATACCGAGGGGTCGTGAGAGCTACAAGTCATCTAATTCGAAAGAATTTAATTGAGGCTCCCATTCACCCCCTGGTCGCCGCGTCCCTTCACTATTGCCCTGTTCTCTCTTGTCGGGCGGATGGATAGATCTCGAGTGTTTAAAACACTTGATGATGCCATGAGACACTTCAACAAACCAACGTTCCGCCTATGTTTGAGACTCTATGTTCCTCGGTCGCGATCCCTGATCGGGGCTAATCCATCGGAACGACGTTCCACATTGTTCCCGCACCCCTAACCGAACGTCGTTCGGGGACGGGAACGTGGGCATGTTCCCGTTCCCCGGCTTCTAAGATTCGGAGTACGTCGACATGGCAACGGCACGGGGCGGCCTGTTGTTGTAAAGCGTTCTCCCTTTTAACCCGTGGCGTTTTCTTTTTTTTACCTTCGTACCATACTAGATTAGATTTCCCACTTGCGTCCTTCCTTTTTACCAAATTGATGTTTTCTCGGATTCTTGTTTTGTACCAATATCGGAGCAAGCGGACAGACAGGAGATTGCCACGATGGTGATATGTGTGGATTCGAATGTTTAGCCATTAGAGCTCCTCAACAATGCTAACTTGTATGACTAATGGAGTACTACTTCGTTTCTTTGGAATCCATGATTAGGAAAAAACATAGAATCACTTGAAATATATTCTCTCATTTTCAGATTATAAGACATTTTAGCTTTTCTTGATACATAGGTTTTTTTTTTACTTAGATACACACTATGTCTATTTATAATATAGCAAAACCAATACATTTTAAAAAGCCAAAAACGTCTTATAATTTGGAAAGAGAGGGCAATATATACGATTTATCTTTTTAAGCAAAATTCCAACTACAAAGTTTTAAATTTGGCAAGCACTACAACTTTTGTATAGCATCATGTGTCATCATCCGAGTTTGTTTGAAAAAAAAATAATATCAAAATATGTAAATCTAAAAGAAGTATTTGAGACATTGAACAACTTGAATAAAACACACTTATCAATATAGAAAAATGTAGACTGGGTCGGCCACTACCTTTTTGGTATTAACAATGTGAATATTCAAGGTTGTTTTTAAATTTTGAAATTTAAAATCTGTGCTAAATAACTTCCAATAAAAAAGATTAACTATGAAATCACGAGACAAGGAAGAATAACTCATGAGACAAGGGGTGAAGCCAAAACATTGAGATAGCACTAGAGATGTAGTCTTTGTTACTGGATTTGTATATGGCTTGCTCTTGCTTTGGCTTGCTTGCCAGTTACGAGTAGTGCTTATTATGTTGTCTAGTCATTGTTGTGCCTAGATGGAATTTCAATTAGGCTATATTCACCCCCTCTAGCCATCTCATTATATGGTAGTGATCCTCTTGAATGTTCCACTTGTGGGTTGCTTAAGAGCTTTGTATCAACGTACACTTGGGTGTACGTTTCTTTTCCTATGATCTTTCCATGACATGGGAAGTATAGAATTTTCCTTCAAGTTTTCTACGTATTGTACATCCCCACATTCCAAAGATTTGAACGGCTTTGCCCTCTAAAAATCCTTGAATGCAAAGAGGCATAAGCTCGTAAGGATTTGGGTTCCGTTGAGTATAAATGTACACCCATGTGGGCAAGTGACCAAGCTTGGTAGTACTAAAAAAATACAAAATGGGGCCGTGTAGTACTCCATAAGCTTTCTTCCTCGTTTCCTCTACCATCCTTGCCAGTTAGGAGTAGTGCTTATTATGGTTATCTAATTGTCTAATTAGTTTATCTAGGTGTCGTGTCCAGATGGAATTTCAATTAGGCTATATATTCAATACCTCTAGCCATCTCGTTTTATATGGTATTGATCCTCTAGAATGTTTCGCTTGTGGGCTGCTTAAGAGATTTGCATCAATAGACACCCAAGGGTATGTGTTCTTTTCCTGTGATCTTCCTTTCAAATGGGCAGTATAGAAGAACTTTCCTTCAAGTTTTCTACGTATTGCCCGGTCCCATATTCCAAAGATTTGAACGGTTGTTTGTCCTCTAAAAATCCTTCAATGCAAAGAGGCATAAACGCGTAAGGATTTGGGTTCAGTTGAGTATCAATATACACCCAAGTGGGCAAGTGACCAAGCTTGGCAGTACTCAGGCATAATACAAAGATGGAGTTGTGTAGTACTCCCTAAGCTTTCTTCCTAATAAAATCTACCATCCTTGCCAATTAGGAGTACCCTGTTTGGGACGGCGGTGGCGACGCTTATACGCGGAAACGTAGGAAAAGCCCGCCGAACGCCTCGCGTTGAACGCGCGTTTCCCCGTCGCCCACAACGCAAAATGCGGAAGATTGAACTGCGCGGTGGAAAATCAAGTAAGCAGCATCCGAGCCGCGTTCGCGTATAGGCGACACGCTCCTGCTGCTCGTGGTCCCAAACAGGGCCTTATTATGGTTATCTAATTATCTAATCAAATTGTCTAAGTGTTGTGTCCAGATGGAATTTCAATTGGGATATATATTCAACCCCTCTAGTCATCTCGTTATATGGTATTGATCCTCTTAAATGTTCCACTTGTGGCTGCTTAAAATGGGTAATATAGAAGAATTTTTCTTCAAGTTTTCTACGTAATATATTGCCCAATCCCACATTCCAAAGATTTGAACGGTTGTTTGGCCTCTAAAAATCCTTCAATGCAAAGAGCCATAAGCTTGTAAGGATTTAGGTTCGGTTGAGTATAAATATACACCCAAGTGGGCAAGTGGCATAAGCTCGTAAGGACTTGAGTACTCAAACAAAATATGAATACGAAGATGGAGCCGTGTAGTACTCCCTAAGATTTCTTCCTCATTTCCTCTACCATCCTGACAATGTAGTACATACTGTACTACTCTAGCAATTACTAGAGTAGGTGGCACTGAGTTGCTATACGATTGTCGTCGGAATCGGACGACGTATGCGTGCGTACGGCGTATATACTGCTTTGAATACCTGCAGGGTCTCCCAATCAATCGGGCCAAAAAGGACGGGCCGAGTCTGATCGGCTTTGAAAATTCAACGTGTGCAGCGTCCAATCCAACGCAGCAGCCATGGGTGGCCGCGTATCAGGCGAGACACGAGACGTGCAGACGAGGCGGCAGCCGGCAGCCTTTTGTCTGCGAGCACACGGTGGCTGCTGGCCGCCTGGCCGGTGCCATGAATTGATTTTTGGAAAAGGAGTGCCAAGAATTGATGAATCAATCCCTCTGGCCCTCTCCATGCATGGCATCGCCGGCGCTGTGGTCGGCGCAGCAGCATCACTGCATCAGCGACAGCGCAGCGGCTACAGCTGGATGCATGCCTCTTTGGCGTCTTTCGGTGTCGAGTCTTGCCCGGCCTATTCTTTCCCAGTAATGGTCAAATAGTAGTTTGACTATTTTTTAAAAATCTCGAAAGATCAAGAATAATTTTATTATAAAATAATAAATAGGTCCAGATCCAGCGACAGCACAAAGCTAGTACTACCTCCATCCAAAATAAACGTAATTCTTTGACTTTTAGAAACTATATTTGACCATTCGCCTTATTTAAATTTTTTATATAAATTATAAAATAAATAAAGAATTATTATAATATCTTTAGTGATGTAATAAGTCATAACAAAAAGTGATAATATTTATTAAAAAAAAAAATAAATAAGGCGAGAGGTCAAATACGCTTTCTACGAGTCAAAAGAATTACGTTTATTTTGGGACGGAGGGAGTATATACTGTCCTATGGAGACTGTCGTTTTTAACTTTTAAATTTTGTGTTTGATCATTTATTTTATTCAAATTATTTTAGTAAATCAAAAACAAAGTAAATTATAATTAAAATATCTGTAATGATAAAATAAGTTATAAAAATAAATACTATTTATATAAAAATTTCAAATAATGCGAATGGTTAAATGAAATGGTACGGAGTCCAAAACGAAGGGAGTATATATATATATCTACCAGTAGGCATGCGACAGTTCAAAGGGCTATTTGACCGTGTGGAAGCTTCACATGTTTGCTGCGCGATCGACTACTGTGCAACAGTGTTTTGTTTCGTACAGCTGCTTGCCTACGTACAGTACATACATAGCCAGTGGTCCATGGTTTTCTGCTTTCAGTGGGTACTTAATGGTAATATACGGCATACGTGTGCCAAGTTCATACTACTGTGCCGCATTGAGTGCCTTGACCTTTCCACGAGTCTCTTTGCATGGATTAGATCTCCAATTATTGGAAGGCCAACAGGTCTGGTATTTCGCGTTCACATTCGCAATGGCTTCCTAATTCTGAAGACCAACCAAACCAGGGCGTGGATGTTGTAAAAATAAATAAATAAATAAAAAAAGGGCATGGCTCTTCCATCCAAAATTTGTGTTTAATTGCCTGAAATTTTTATCTGTAAGCACTGAATTTGGCAGATGAAGACTTTTTATTTGTTTGTGATAAATATTATCCTATCATGGCTTAACAAGGCTCAAAAGATTCGATTTCAGAAGTACTCCGTCACATCCAAACTGTCCCAATTAGTTATTTTGTTTTACCTACATTTTATACTTTATGCATAGAGTAGACGCCCAAAGATTTGATGTGATGAAAAATTCAGACCATGTCATGGGAAGTTGCGGAAACTAAACACAGCGCAAAATCGACTGCAAATTGCAATGGCCCCAAGCCGAAGGGTGAAGATGAGACAGCAGGACGGCAGGGCCGCCAAGGCGCCAACCAGGACATAAATACGGTGACGCCAAGCTGCCCGGTGCCCTCCTCCTCTCGCGTCTGATGATGCTCTGCTGGCTGCTGGATGGGCTCCGGTCCCCGCTCCCAAGAATGGGAAAAGGGGGTTTGTTAGTGGTAAATATTATCCTACCATGGCTGCTAGCAGCCTGGCGGCGTGGCCAGTGTTCACGGCAGGGCAATGGTGTGCCCCAAACCCCACGCGTGGTGACTCCGTACGGCGCGAGCAGTGCTGCCGTGGGCCGTACCGCGAGGTTGAGGTCGCCAGCCTGGAACCCAACCCCAAGCCTGCCAAGGCATCTGTCTGCCCGCTCTCGCAGTCTTTGCTTGCCGGTTGGACCTCACTACCCGAGGATACGAATACTGTACGACCGAGAGCGACGAACGGGACACCTGGCGGCGCCGCTGTACGCCCTCGCTGCCAGCAGCAGGAGCACTGTGCCTTGACGTCGTCTCGTCGTACGGGCGGGCCCCTGCCTCGCTCCAGGCTCCAGCTCCACCAGGCTCCCCTGGCTCCTGGAGAAGGTGAACGAACGGACAGACAAGTGTCAACACTGATGCCGTCATGCAAGCAGTAAGCACCGTGAAGGAGTGCGAATGCTTTGCTGCCTCTCATGTGAAAAAAAACACGCTCTTTTTTTGTGAAGAAAAAAACGGAGGAAGAAGGTCCAAGGTCCAACCAAGGCAGGCCTCGTGCCGGTGTGCGTAACGTGTCCAGCACTCCAAGGAACCCGTCAGATGCGCAGCGCAGATCAGCGGGCGCCGGGCGGGTGTGGCCTCGGTCCTCTCCTGAGCGCCCTATTGGCGACGGCGCATGTGACCCCTCATCTCATCTCATCTCGTCTCGGTGGCAACTGGTGCTTCCAAAGATACACTGTACGAGTGTTTTTCAGAAAAGGAAAAAAAAAATGCTTCTACAGCAGAGCAACATGAACAAGGCAAATGAGCCCCATGTTGCGGTGCGGGCTGTCGTGCCGCCATGCCATGCCTCGTCGGAATCTCTTTCCTTCTTTCTTTCTGGATGGAAAAAAACGAAAGCGATTACTGTAGGCTACTTAACGTGCAAATAATAATACTACTCCATTTGTGCAAAGCAGACCTAATACTAGTAATTCCTAGCAGGACAAGTTAATCGTGGGGAGCTGCGCAATTTGTGCAGGCAAGCCAGGTCCGTGTCCGAACGCCGTGATGCGACTCCGACAGCTGCCTGAACGCCGAATTCTATAAAAATATACGCCTCGGAAACCGCCGACCTTAATGGCACACTCGTACACCCACCAATTCGTGTGGGCAATCCCATGGGGATTAATGAAGCAGCAATCACGCGGTCGCCCGCCGGCACAGCTATCTCTCGGTTCGAAAACAAAACCATCGGCAACGACGGCTCGCTCGCTCTCGGTCCGAAACCAAAAGGGTCACGCAATGAACAAAAAAAAAAAAAAGCATCACAAGTTACCTTTTCCCGTTTGCTCTTATGCGAAGTAGACCCCGGAGCAAGTAGCCGCAGCAGCTGCTTTTAGACTGTACAGTACGGAACAGTGGCTTGAGTGCGAGTAATCCAGACCGGTCTCTGTCCGTCTTCCCCGAGAAGGATCCGTGGCAACGCACAGCGCACACAGGTCTCTTGCACGAGAGACAACCGGCAGCGCGCACTGCTCACGCACCGGCGCCGCGGCAACTGGCACCCTCATGGAGCCGCCACATTGGCGTTTGCACAGCTCATCACATTTTCACATGTACCCGCGACTACGACAACGAGCAGCACCGCCAGGTTCACATTTCTGTGCGCATGCGACGTGCCGCCATGCAGCGCGTTGCTTGCGCGTCGTCTTGCGGGAGCGGGTGGGTGGCCGGCTGGTGGCAGCAGGAGCAGCAGCAGGGGGACGGGCGCGTGGCGTGCGGCCTGCGCAGAGGACGACGACCCCGGCGCCGAACTCAAACAAAGTACTGTACGAAGTAGCCACCTGGAGCGTTTTTTTTTCTCTCTCATTCCTCAGGCGCCGGCGCGCTCCTCGCCGGCGGACGGCGAATGGGCCGCTGCCGGGCACGATGGCGACGGGGGCAGCCAAGTCCGCAGGCGGGAGCGTCCCTGTGATTAGATTAGCTTTCATATGTGACGGGGCCTGTCTGTCTCAAATCTTAACCCGGAAGCCGCATTTTTTACGCGGCGGCCGTCGCTGTCGCGGCCTTTAAGCGCGCTCCGCTGCTCGCCCTCGCGCTCCTGTCCTGTACTCTACGCGGCACACGTCACCGTTCGGAGCCGCTGCTCGCAGTCGCATTAACACGAAGGGCACCCCATTAGTGCGCGATTACAGTCTGAGCGGGCGGGGATTCCCGCCAGGAGACTTTTCCTGATCGTCTTTCTCCAGATGAGGCAGGTGCCTAGGTGAGTAGCAAGCAGCAGCAGCAGCTAAATAGTAGCATGATCACAAAGGCGAAAGATGGATGCGTAAATCCATTTGGCCCCAAATCTTGGCCTGATCAGCTTTGTTTACCACTAAAATAAAACAAGTAAACAATAGACCCACAAGTGAGGGAAGATAAGATGCTCGTTAATTATACATATATTCTTGTCCCCAAGTCAAGCAAGAGGAGGAGAGAAAAGGAACTGACTTTATACAGGATTTGCCTTTTGTCCCCAAAAGTGCAACGAACCAGCAGTATTTGCCTTTTGTCGCCCTTCCAGAAGACCTGCCAGGCCTGTTTGGTTGCACAGCAACTAAAATTTAGCTAGCTAATTGCAAGATCTAAAATTTATCCAACTAAAAATTAGCTAGCTAAACATTAGCTAGCGGCGTTTAGATGCTATAGCTAATTGAAATCCTTGGTCATACTACCCGTTATTAATTTCATTGTTTAGCTAGCTAAACTTTAGCTGGGTGTTTGGATGCTCTAGCTAAAAAATTTAGCTGAGGGTAGTTTGGTCATTGAGGCCTTTTTAGCCGGTTTTAGCTAGGTTGAAACAGCTAAAATGATTGTATATGTTTTAGCCTCTAGCTAAAATTTAGTTGGGTTTAGTTATGAGTTGTATGGATGCACCACAGCTAAAATTAAAATTTAGGGGCTGTTTGGATGCCGCATCCACTTTCACGCCCGCGGTTTCGCTTGGCCACGGAATCTTGACCGGTGTTTGGTTCGCGTTTCGGCCGCCACGAAATCTTGTTGTTCGTTTCTTCAGGAATTTTCGCCACAACTGCGGGCGGCCGTTTTCTCCACCGAACCTTTTGGCGGCGCCACGCTTGGAGTGGCGGGGGTGGGCGGCAAACAAAGCGGCCTTAGTTGGTGCATCTAAACAAAGGTACCTTGGAGAGCGGGCCCGATGCGCGTTGAATTCCGTCGGCGTCGACCCGCGTGTGGAGGTGGAGATACTCGGCCGAGCAAGCCTTGTTGATTATTTAAGCGGTGTGTGTTGGGACATGGTCCCGGCGGTGGGGAGAGATGGCCATGGCTCTTAGCGAAATCTTAAGTACTAACTACGTCTTGAGTTTTTTAGGAATCGGTGTCGCAATCTCTGCTGAACCTCCGCCACACCCCCGCGAGATCATGGTGGAGTTTTCGGGACCCGGGAGAAGTTCGCCAAAGACTTAAGGATGCACCGGAGATGGCGGAGATCGAGCGAAAGCGAGATGATGCGGGGGGAGACGAAGTAGGCCGAGCATCCCTCGCGGATTGGGCCCCAAATGGGCCAAGCATTCAGCCCAACAAACTAAAGGCGGTAAATGGAAGAGGAGGACATCAATGCCCCTACTAGGCTCAGAGAGGGGTAGAGAATATTCGAAAAATATTCGAGGGTCCTGCATGCAATTGAGCCATGATCAGAGCCGAGGCCTATAAATAGGGAGCATTGACTCGAGTGTACGGGATTGGTGAATTCATTTATGGTACAGTAAGGAATTACTCTTTCGTCTTTACTGTTCCAAACTTTGTAAGGTTGACCTCCGCTCGGGGCACCGACCGAGCGGAGTCATTGCGTTATCCCGTTAGAACCACTGTTTCAACAGTGTCGATCGAGAGCGCGGGACGGCCGGGATGCATTTGCCCTTTTCGCGCCTGGCACGCCAACCTCCAACGTGCCCGTAACCGGGGATGACGTGTCGACATGCTAGCTGTGGCCGCCTGTGGGTACGCTGATGAGGTGACCTCGCAACAGGATTAAACACGATGGCTGAGCCGGCTAACCAGCAGTAACCACCACACAACGGCTGGGCCGCCGTTCGTGTAACCAGAAACCACGCCTCAAAAAAAAAAAAAAACAGAAACCAAGTACAGTACGTACGTACGTAACCAGCGACGTTCGTACGGATGCGCCCGCACAAGAAACACGATACATGAAATTAAAGCAGCGCTGAAACGGATGACTGGGCGAGAGGCGCGGTTGGTGCACAGTGCCGGTCGTGACAGGAGGACGACAGCACGTAAGGTACGGTGCTACTTGCCTCCCCTTCCGGCCTTCCCTATCGGATGGACTGGAGCATCCATCTTCAGTTCTTGCATAGGAACGAGAACGACCGACGTAGACGAGCTATAGGACCATATAAACAGCTACTAACGATGATGGATGTTGCAGCAATGGAGTATCCATCTTCTTCAATTCGTCCCGCACACTACTATCGTATTCATTCATACAGTACGTACCAATTAGTGGAACGACCGACGTAGACTAGGGCTATAGGACCATATGGTAGCTACTCAACGATGTCGCCGCGCCGTCCTATCTGCTACTCCCATATTGAACACGCCAATTATTTGCGAGCGACGTAGGCCGCGGCTAGAACCAAAAGCCCTTTCGCTTCGTCCGGTGCCGGGCGGCGCCCGGCAGGCCATTCACGGCTCCACACGAACGCACCGCACCCCGCACCGAACGTAGTAGGCCCCTGCCGCGTGTGCGCGTTCCCGGCCGCGCACATGCATGCCCCGGCCGGCGGGGTCGTCTGGCACTGCCACCCAGAGATCCCTCCCCTGTGTCCTCTTCACTTGTTCTCTGCCCGTGCGCGCACGTCCGGCGATCGGCAGGGTCTGCTTCTTGCTTGGTTCGTTGGCGGCGCCGCCGCCGCGTGCCGTGCGTGCGTGCGTGCAGCCCAAAATATAAAAGGGTTGTTCGGCTGCTCACAAGAAACAACCGACCACTATTCTCTGACTTTTTCTCTCTCTCACAAGATGTATGCATATAAGCTGTGTATTTTCTACACGAATTCCTCACACAGCCCACAATCCAACACATTGCAAGCATTGCGACGCCTTCCTTCTCCGATTCAAACAATTATCTTATCAGAACCTGACGCCTTTACCAGCCAGCAAGGCGCTTGATTAGCCAGCCCTGGTACGCACGAACAGCCCTGGTACGGTTCATGCATGGAATCTTATTACAATCCCCACAGCCGTATAGCCCCGTACGCATGATAAAAATGTGGGTTATGAAACTACCAGAAGAATGTGCTGCAGTACGTACTGTGCTATACGCAGGGAATGTAGAGGATGTTCGCTAGATCGTATCATCTGCGTTGAGGTTGAGGACCACAGCGTTCAGCACTACCAGAAGACGTTTGGCCGCCCCGGGGGCCGGGGCAAACGTTTGGCTCTCGTTGCTTCTTGCCCGCCCTGGGCCGGCCCCCCAAACAGCATCGCAGAGACATCATCATGCATGACACCGTTCACTAATTACTACGGAGTGTTTCTAAAAAAAAATTACTACGGAGTTCCCCGAAAAAAAAACTAATTAGTACTACGGAGTATCATCGATGAGGAGCACCAGATATTTTTACTGCCGCGTACGACGAGACTACGAGCGGTGGGGGTGATTTGATTTGAACTGCACGCGGCAGAGTTTTACACGGTTTCTGAATAATAAGCTCTATTTGCACGGTCACCGTTTAGCTACTGCTGCTACCTTAATAAAAGACGTTTAAAAAATTGACTGGACTCCCCACTATTTTGCTTGTGCGAACTGCACTGAGTTATTTTTTTTTTATTTTTTCCCACTGGGGGCAATGCTTTTGGCCATCTTTAATGTGCTAGGACTAGAGAGACGAAAAGGAAATTTCTGACGCATTTTTCCCACTGAAATGTTTGAGCCATAGGACTAGGAGACGAAAAGGACTGACGGCGAAAGGTACGTAGGACAGTAGGAGTACGTACTACCAAGGTACGTACACTAGCGGTGATAAAGTCATTTTTGTCGGGTGCTGCATGTAGCATGCGTGCAGATGGTTACCTGCTGTTAACATAACAGGCGAGTGCGAGCGGGTAAACAATATTAGCTGTCTGTAATGATGCCTACCTGGAGCCTGCAAAACCAAAACATGGGGCCAACAGCGACAGTGGTAGCCTACCATCGTCCTGGTACTGGACACGATAGTGTCCCCCTCCATCTCCTTTTCCTTTGGAGACCCGATCCGCACCGCATATCATTAGTAGTACAGTAAGCACGTACCTGCCGGGGCGAGCTGAGCATCCTTCGATCTTTTCATGAAGTTTCATCGCCTCTATACCCCCCTGCCTCTTTTCTGCCCTTTATTTGTTACGTGCCTGCTCGTCAGTGCCTTTTCGTGTCTCGCTCCGGTGCCCCCCTATCTCGCCCTTTAATGATTATTAGTATTCGCCAGTCACCGGCGATATGCTGATTTGCTGTGAGAGAGCGCTGATACGCACAAGCGGACAGGCCTATCCGGCCGGCGGTGGATAAGGCGTTCCTGTCCGTCCGTCCACCTCCGCACACATCACCCCGGCCCCCGGTAGTACAGGTAGTAAAACGTGAACGGGCGCTTAACACTCCTTGCCTTCCCAATACCCGCACATGACTGTCATGCTGGTGGTGCCGCGCTGTGCGTGCTACAATGCATGGGCAAGCTAGCATGGTAGTACATCGAGTCCATGTCGTGATATTATACACCTACTGTTCCTGGATCATCATCATCATCATATTCATTCATATCGCTGCATGCAAGATCCGGGAATCGACGGGTTTTCGCTGAGGTAAAGAGTGTGTTTAGAGCCCCAACTTCTCTCCAAAATTTCTACATTCCTATCACATCGAAACATTAAATGCACCCAAAGACACATGCCCGGAGTACGAAATTTAGGTAAACAAAAAAAAACTAATTGCACAGTTTAGATGTACATTGCGAGACGATTCTTTTGAGCCTAGTTACACCATGGTAGGATAATATTTATCACAAACAAACGAAATGTGCTACGGTGCATTTTGAGTTCGGAACAGTATTTTCAAACCAAAATTCGGCCGGAATTTTAGGCTCTAAACGCACCCGGGCGGCTGTCTTATAGTGATGGCGACGGCTGCCTGAAGTGCTCTCTCTACGTTTCCGTCCTCCGTGGCTCTCCATCCACACCCCTCCTCATTGTCCTCAACAGCGACGACTGCGCGTGCATATATACTCCGTATCATTACTGGCAGGCAGTTGGCACGCACCTCTTACCCGTACGGGATAGTTTATCGCGTCTAATCCACGATCTCAGACTCTCGGTGCTCTGAAAAGAGTATTTAATGGCATCTACTCGTAGCATGCAGCTGGCGACCTCGTATTTGCATGCACGCACGGCGTCAGATGAGGTAAAGCGGGACTGCGACGCCGTGGTGGACGTATGCATCTGGAGCTTGGTGGTAGCGGCAGATACTGTATATTCTACTACGTGCCGCCGGACACCTGTGCGTCCTGCCGAGCGCATTGCTTTCTCTCGGCACGCAGAGTTAAATACGAATTGAATCTGCCTTCTTATATTAGATAGATAACATACTTCTATGGCGACCTGCAGATTAGAACGCTTGTCGTTTTTACCTACTTGTTCCTGCGCATGCATACCTGACTGTACGTCTTTTTGACAAGGCATGATGATACAGGATAGATCAGGGCCGTGCGCCCAATGGACGGCGGCCAGCAATCAAAACAGAGCTTATCGTTTTTCTACCGAAAGATGCTATCGAGAGAGACTTCATCTGCTACAACTGACAAAGGCTCCGAACCTAATACCCATCGCCATCTGCAATTGAGATTTGGATGTAGTTAAGATTGCATGGATGGCCCGGCCGGATTCTACATTATCAGGTGTTCAGGTACGAATGTTTCACCTAATCTGGCACGCACTCCTCTGTTCTAGAAAGAGTATTATTCTTAATTCCTGAGAAACCAAACATTTTAATTTTCACTAAATATATACTAAGAAAATACTAATAACTGTAGACATAATTAGTATCATCGCTAAAACATTTTTATAATAAATTTATTTAGATATTAAAAAAGATGCTACAATTTTAATAAACCTAATCAGATATTTAAGAAAGTTTGATTAACACGAACTCTGTCACAAGTCTTTTGGGACAGGGGAAGTAGTATTACTTAGCCGATCTGTGACTGTGCAGAGAACGAATCTTTATTTGCATAGCTAACATACAAAGAGGCTTTAAACTCAATAATCTGTAGTCTCAGAGCTAGTTCTAGCTGTGCCGGCGTACCCCTGTACTGCTACTCATGCTTATCAATCAATTAGTTCATTAGGAGATGACGTGCTCGATCTTTAATGAGGTAGTTGACTTAGGAGGAGGCGGTTGATGCAAATTTAACCAGCGTCAGAAAAATGATCACATCGCGCGCGTCGCATCAGAAAACAGTGCTGTATGCAGCGACCACGACGTCGCCTTTGCAAGGCTGCTTTCAGTAGAATTCCGCGGCCCTAAATTATGAATCGACGGCTGCATGGACGCACCGCTGTCGCTTTTGTTTTTCCCAGGGGCGAGGTGCACTAATGAATTCGAGTTTGGTTGGCGAGGAACATCAGGGTGACAATGCACCCCGACGAAAAGTCCTCCGTGGGAGTACAAAAGTTCTATTCAGGCGTGATGGTGAATTCGGAGTACGTCGACATGGCAACGGCACGGGGGTGCGTACGGCCACCTGTAAGTTGTAAAGCGTCCTGCCTTTTAACCCTAAACCCCTCATCCATTTCCTCTTTCTGCCGTTTGAGTTTTGTTAATCGAGAGACAACATGCCACTAATATATAGATATACGCACTGTTAGTTGCCATTTACATTGCCCATGTCTAAAAATTTATTAAGGGGGATGGAGGCGGGCATCTGTTAATGGTTTCTAGAAAACCCAAAAAAAATAAAAAAATATATATACTGTCCTTATATGGATTCAAACATGTGTGGCCATCAACTTAGCACTAACACCAGCTTACTACCGCACTACAAAAATCACTTGAAATATATATGTAGGATTGTATCTTCTTTTTTTATAAATATTTTGTAATATTGTATCAAATATTTTTACTACTGAAAATGAACTCAAATGAAAAAAGTTTGAATACAAAATTTTAAATCTTGTAAAGCACACTACAACATTTTTGAGGATGTGTTGTCATCCGAGATTGTTTGAAAAAAATAAAAAAAAATTGAACCTAAAACAAATATTTGAGATATTAAAGAACTTCAAAATTAGAAAATTATCAACATAAAAATATAGATCAGGTCGGTCACAACAACTTTTGTATTAACTATGTGAATATTTAAGGTCGTTTAAAAATTCTAAATTTTAAATTTCAAAATCTATAAATTTAAAACACCTATTTGAGACTCTAAATGACTTCAAATAAAAAAAAAAAAAAAAACTTTTCAGCTACAAAAATCATGAGACAATGAAGAATGGCTCTAGGGTGGTCCGATCATCACATACTCACCGGAGTTCTCTAGTGGTGCACCAGAGAGGGGCAACCGAGGGAGAGTACAAAGAGTTCCTCAGAGGCGCTAAGACGGCAAGAGAAATGTAAGTCTTCGTTTGTGTATGGCTTGTTCATGCTTTGATTTGTTTGCTTTGTTTTTTTTTTTTGAATAACTAGTGGCAAGAGCATGCCGGGTATATATTAATAGAGAAGAAGTTTTACAAAAAATAAAATAAAAACAAAACACTCACGAAGGAGGCAACAACACGACCACCACCACAAGAAACACATAACACTAGCGAACCACGAAAAGCAACAGTCATCGAACGCCGCCTTACACGCCCGCGAAGAACAAGCAAACTAGGAGGGGGGGGGGGGGGGGGGTTGGTTTTCCACAACAATGCCTCCAAGGGGAAACGACATCCACAAAAGCCGCCAATGCGATAAGAGAACCACGGTTTTTCAACCAAACTCCTAGAGGGTAAAGGGGCCTCACAACAATGCCTCCAGCGAGGGACGTGACGCCAAAGGCGACACCATTGCCGGCCAGGACCAAGGGCCTGGCAGGGCCTTTGCCCGACAACCCTGTGCCCAAACCCCAAACCAGCCACACTGTGACATGGCCTATCCAAGAACCGCGACAAACCGCTCCTAGTAGGAGATCGGCCGTGGTAATCGACGAGGTCAGCGGCATGTGTGACCTGTCACCGCCACGCCGGCCTACCAGGGCCGCATCCATCCTACATAGCACCAGACCACCATGGGAAGTCACATCTTATTCCCTCAGATCGTGCAAAGAGAGTCGCCGACTTTGTTGCGTCATTGTCCCTCAAACTTCTAGGGTTGTCATGAGCATTCCCGCCGCGTGCACCCGTCTTCAACGAGCCACCATCCGCCGGTTGTCGCAGCAATAGAGAGTTGGCCACCGGCATGCGTGGCCGGGCCACTATCACGCCGTCGAAATGGACCGCAGACCAATCAAGCGATACCGGCAAGTGAAGGCCGCCCGGCGGAGAAAGCTTGCTACACCACAATCCACCCGCCCTGACGCCGCAACCAAGACCTTCCACCGAAACACCATAGTTGGTAGTATTCACGCACGATTGCCACCAACATACCCACCGAAAGCCTCGCCAACCAAAGGAGCCACCGCACCCCACGAAATTGGCCATCGTTGAACGAGACCAATAGCCGTGGCCTCGACCATAGATAGCCGTCGTGCACAAGTTGACACCGATGCAATAGACAAGTCTTTGCCCAAAGCGGACAAGCCGATGCAACGCCGGTCATCGAGGACCGTTGTCTTCTGGCCGGGCGCCGACCACCGTAGGATGCCCCAGATGGAATGAGGCACCCGACCCTAGCGGTCTCGCCCGGCGCCGCACTCCGACCATCGACAAAACCCTTTGTTGTCCTGCAGACGGACAAGATGGGGTGTAGGAGGTACAAAAGCCGCCTCGCCCCGCCTTCCACCACCACAACGGCCCGCCGTAGTACCACGCCACCACCGCCGCACCACCGCACCACCACACACGCCACCTCACCAAATCCGACCGAGGGGCATCGACCGCCGCAAATGACCTCTGCCGTCCCACACCATGTAACAGAACCTTCCAAATTACAGGGGCCCACATGTACTTATTATCGGTACTAAGACCTTTAATAGCCACATATGTGCACCTATGACCGAAAAAGTACTATTAACTATTCCAACGAGGATCCGTTACGAGGTTATTGCGATATTACAACGTTTTTCATACATAATTAGAGTAAAAAACAAATGGAAGACTTATATTACAATAATTTTACAACAAATTTTCTGAAATAAAGTTTTACAATACTTAAGTAGGAGTAGCGTAGGTATACTACATATCTTACAATAACAAACCACGCCCACGGGTCTCACTTCTCACTCATCATCACTATCCTCTTGATGGATCGTCATGCAACACGGTCCCGTGCGACATGACTACCGGTCCCGCAACATGGGTTAACAAACCCCTCGAGTACGGGAGTACTCAACAAGACTTACCCGACTAAAGAAAATAGGAGAAGACTTCGGGAATGTTGGTTTAATAGGATTCAAGGTAAGACTTTTAGCAAGAATCAAGGACTCTTTTGCGAAAAAGCTTACTAATAGTGAATTCTTACTTTCAACATTTTTAATCATCATTTACCTTTAACTATTATCATCTAAATAAACTTATAATAAAGTACAAACCTTTCTTGTCCATCCCATCACTTATTCTAACTTTTCATTGTTTCATAATTAATCTACGATGTGAGTCGAGAAAACCGAGTCTCCATTTTTCGAAAGCACGGCGATTTGAAACCGATTATAACCTAGCCGAGAAGTCCTTACCACACGACATATGTAGCACTTAAGCTTGCATATATCAACCCTTTCTTGGATCGCTCAAAACGGAACTGCGTTTTTACGCCACCCGAGAGCACAAGTACACCTCACACCCGAATTTAACCCACGGGCATCCGGGACTCCCCACGAGTGTACACGCTACTCCCCGCCATCTCTCCACTCCCGGTCTTGCGGTTGTATGCGTTTAATTTTACACCCCCGAGATCGGGCTTACCGGAGTATGTGGTCAATACTAGTTTCGACGCACTTGGGGGTGACACCCGACAGGCGTGCCATTGGCCAAAAGACCTCGGGCGCCAACTTGCGTTCAATAGTCCCGTTACACGGGCCTACAACGATATGGTCCTTAATCGACAAGTTGGAAACACTACACCGAGACTCCTTTCCCGATGCAAGTTACCCGACCGGTCTCAATTTCAATACCATATCCCAAAGATGGTTTCATCATATAGCATTCTTTTTCATCAAATGCCCATTCATGCTGAAATTAGAGACTTGTCACATTTTGACTCAAAAAGTCTAACTAATTTAGCATGGCGAAGCATTTCTAAGTATTTTTACCAAAACGGGTTATCACGGTAGATATCGAAATAATCAAGGATGGAAAATGCATCTATTAGGTATTCACTCAACTCCTATCACCTAATGCAATAGATTAAGCAAACGGTGATATAAAGCTTTGTAAAACACAAGGAATGTTTAAATGAACCGGGGCTTGCCTTGATTGACGAAATAACCCGACTCTGACGATGGATCACAATACTTTCGAACTCGGATCAACAAGAAAACCCTCTTCGAAGCTTGATCGACGATCTCTCGATCACTTTCGTTCACTACACGAAAAGAATAATATATGCTTTACATGATGCCGTGTATATAAACATGATGCTCGAGAGTACATGAAATGATAAACACTTGAGTACAACTTTCCTTCACGATAAAGTTGCAACCCAACAAAACCAACTTGTTGAACTACTCTATAAGATATCATCACCATTGCTTAAGGAGTTTTCAAGGACCATTTGATTGTGGTATGATCCAAGATTCACTAAGCAATACCAAGATCATACAAAACTTAAGTCAATAACACTAAATACTACCCTCTTTCCAATAAATAAATTAAACATAACATAGAAAATAATTTAAGCATTTCAAAATTACTCCAAACTTTTTATACAAGTAGGTCCCATCATAAAACAGTACCAAATAAATTTTTATGATTTTTGAATAAATATTTTATTTTCTAAAAATCATGGAAGATACATTTTTCAATTAAAATTTGTATTTTTAAATCATGCAAGAACTATTTAAAATCAAAGTTTCAAATTTTTCATAGATAGACAACATCATAGGAAGGCTACACAAAATTTTTAGAATTTTTGAGCTAGTATTTGAATTTATATGAATTTTGAAAGATCGGTACTATTCAAATAATTAAAATTGAATAAAACCCGAAATAATTGAAAAAGGCACACGGGCGATTCTAACCCATTACTGTGCGGCCCATGCTGTGCATAAGGCCCATTACTGTTCACCATGGGCTTGTTTAATTTTTATTTTGACCCATGATTTGATTCGCCCATCATCGTGTTCCTATTGGGCGGCCGCTTGTTACAAGATTACCGGCCTACTATTGTGGCTTTGCCACTGTGGGCGTGCCCACGACCATGGCCGCCGGCGGTCGCCGCCTGCGGCGGCACGCGCGTTCCGACCGCGGCAATCTGCGGTAGAGTGGAAAGGAAAAGGACGGCGAGGGGAGCTCCGCCGGGAACTCGATGCTCGTGTTGGTTTGGATGGGGACACGGCGGAGCTAGGTCACCGGCGGCGATGGCGGCGGCGGCGGCTCGGACCTGGCGTTCCGCACGTCGGGGGCTTTGGCTAGGGAAAAAGACGAGCCGATCCGCGACTACAACACCAAAAAAGCAGGGAAAACGCGATGAAGTGCAAGCGGAGGCTCACCACGGCCCGAGCTATCCACGGTGAGGTCGAGTGCGGCGGCGGCCATTGCCGGCGATGGAAAGATGGCCTCGCGTGCGCGTAGCGACGGCGATGAAAACTTGCGAGTCTAGGTTTAAACGGAGCGTGGGGGGAAGTTGCGGTCTTGTTGGCAAGCTTGGACGGCGAACAAAGCTCGGACGGCGGCGGCGCAAGCGGCGGTGAAGGAACTCCGGCGGCGGCGGGTTTTGGAAAAAAGAGGAAAAAAGCGGCGACCCCGCCGTCTTATTTATAGAGAGGGGAATGGGGACGTGGCTGGGGGAGCTTCGCGGCGTCTCCAGTGGTTGAGTTCGCGAGGGGCGGGGTGGACGGCGGCGAGGCTTGGCGCCGGCGGTGGCGGCCGGCCATAAGGCCAAGCCCTGTTTTCCCCCAAAATATCAGCAACCCGATTTCAAACCCTATTTTCAAAATAACTCCCAAAATTTGAACTGAACTCAAAAATCTCCAAGAACAAAAGTTGCTCAAAATTTCAAGATCTACAAATTTCATAATTGGAATATTTTCAAATTCGGCCTCGAAATTAGACTTTTTAAAATGGGGTCAAAAAGGAAGAAATTTGAATTCAAAATTACTTTTAAAATTATATAGAAACTTGAAAAACTTTGTACACCTCTTTTGTACATCACAACAAAATCTACAAACTAGCTTTTGGAAGTTTTGTTAAATTTTCTTAGATTTTGAATTATTGAAAAGGGGGTAATTAGGGTTTTGTTGGAATTCAAAATTACTTTTTATTTCTCAATTAAACTTTGAAAACTCAAAATACCAACTTTGTTCAACTTTGAAAACTCTACCAATTCACTTTTTGTGACCACCCTCAAATTCTTGATAAATTTTGAATAAAAGAATGAGGGACAAACTAGGGTTTCAAATCGGGGTTTCCGACAAGGGGGGGTGGTTAACTTTCGGATTTTGATTCTTTTCGCGTCTTTTCGACCGACAACGTAACCAAACATAAAATAAACTTATTTTAGTTCAATGCAACACATGGTGGACTAAACATGCATGCTTTTCAATGATCATGATGACATGTCACATTTTAGAAATAGTAACACCAGGGGTGTTACACACCATCACGACCAGCGCAGCTCCCATGCCGCCGCGCTGCCTCACCACCTCGCCGCAGATTAGCCTCCACGCTGCCGCTGCAGCACTCGCGCAGGCCAACAGGACCAGCAGAGCCACCGGATCTGGCCACCGCATCGCCGGATCTAACGTCCACGCGAACCATCACCGTGGCGAGCGCCGCCTGCCGCCCCATGCGGCTCAATGAAGAACCAGGCCCGCCGCCGCCGCCCGCGGCGTCGTCCAGCGCCCGCCTTTGCGCCCGCCGCCGAAACCAACGAGATCCGGCAGGGCGGCTGGATCCGGACCGGGCGCCGCCATCGCCGTCCGATGACCATGCCGCGCACCATACGCCTCGCGCGAGCACGGCGGCTCCATCCACCGCGAGCTCCACAAAGTAGTCGCGGCCATCTTTGGCGGCGCCGGCCGGGCGGCGCGGCGAGAGGGTGTAGAGATGGGAGGGAGCGGCGGGTGCGGGTCGTCGCCCATGTCGCTCGCGTGGGAGCGACGGGGGCCGAGTCCTATCAACCTTGTTTGCTAATTAGGCGTGATGCTTATTTATGGCTATCTTGTCTAACTAGTTTGCTTAAGTGTTGCACTTTGATAAACATTTTTAATTAGTCTATCCATGATGGACAACTTTCACATATATTTGTCCAACTTTAATACACGTAGCATTTAAGTTGGACAAAAAAATAGAAAATTGAAACCAACCTAGCAGACTCTTGCCTACTCCGTACGTACTACACCAAGTGGCCAAGCCTGGTAGTACTCAACAGAATACGAAGATCCATAGAGCCCGTGTACGTACGGAGAACTCCGTACTCACTAATTTCGGCCTTGTCCAAATTTTTATAACTCGAACTCATGTAGTACTTTCATTTGTATTTGGTAAATATTGTTCAATTATGGGCTAACTATGCTCAAAAAGATTCGTCTCGTGATTTACAACTAATCTGTGTAATTAATTATTTATTTTATCAATATTTAATGATTCATTCATGCGTCCCAAAAATTGATGTGATGGAGTGGGATTGAAAAAACTTGGAACTTTGAAGGGAACTCAACGAGGCCTTCCTTTATCATCTTTGCTGACAAGGTAGTACTATACGTACTGTACTACTCTAGCAATTACAGTACTATCGGAATCGGACGACGTATGCGTGCGTACGTTGTATATATACTGCTTTGATTTGAATTCTCGCAGGACCTCCCAATCAATCGGGCCCAAAAAAAAGCAGACAGCTCGATCGGTATGTGATATATAATATTTACCAAATACAAACGAAAGTGTTACAGAAATTTAAATTCTAACTTTCTAACTACACAAGGCCCGGCTTTGAAAGTTCAACGCGCGCGGCGACCAATCCAACGCAGCAGCCATGGGTGGCCGCATGGCAGGTGAGACACGAGGCGTGCAGGCGAGGCGGCAGCCGGCAGGCCTTTTGTCTGCGAGCACACGGTGGCCAGGCCGGTGCCATGAATCCCTCTGGCCCTCTCCGTAGCCGGCTAGCCGCCGAGGGATCGCCGGCCCTTGTGGTCGGCGCAGCAGCATCACTGCGTCAGTAGTTCAGCCTCCACGACGGCCGCGGCTACAGCTGGATGCCTCTTTGGCGTCTTCCGGTGGATTTGATGAGTGTTGCCGGCTAGTGGTCAAATAGTAGTTTGACCATATTTTAAAAAATTCGAAACATAAAAAAATACTAATTTTTATGATCCAGCGACAGCATATAAGGCCTATTTGACCGTGTGGAAGCTTCACAGGCCGGTTTCCAGCGCGATCGACTGTGCATATAGAGTTGCTGCTTGCGTACGTACAGTACGTAGATAGACAATGGTCAGGTAATATACGGCGTACGTGTGCCTAGTTCATAGAGTACTACTACTATGCCGCAATGAGAGCGCGCCTTGACCTTTCCACGACTCTTTGCACAGAATAGATCTTCAATTATTGGAAGGCCCGAGGCCCTAATAACCAACACCCTGCCAACACAGCTTTGGTATTTCGCGTTCACATTCGCAATCGCTCCTCTGAAGGCCAACCAAACCAGGGCATGGCTATTCCATCCAAATCGACTGTAAATGCAATGCACCTTCGCTTCGCCAAGCCGAAGGGAGAAGATGAGCTGGACCGCCAACCAACCGTGGTGTACTACTCCTACATGGAGCCGGTGCCCAGTGCCCAGTGCCCAATGGTGCCCTCTTCTTGTGTCACGTCCGATGCTCTGCTGGCGGCGTGGCCTGTGTTCACGGCAGAGTAGTCGTACTCGTAGACGGATGGCAGGATGGGTCATGCGTAGCTGTGCCAAAGCCGCGTGGTGACGCCGTACGGCACGAGCAGTGCTGCCGTAGGCCGTACCGCCAGGTCGAGGGCGCCAGCCTGGAACCCATGAGCCTGCCAAAGCATCTGTCTGCCTGCTCTTGCAGTTGCAGTCTTGCTTGCCGGTTGGACCTGCCCCGAGGATACGACCGAGAGCGACGAACGGGACACCTGGCGCCGCTGCACGCCCTCTGCCTGCAGCAGGAGGCAGCAGCAGCAGCCTGAGATCAGAGAGCACTGTGTCTTGACGTCGTCTCGTCGTACGGGCCGGGCCCCCTGCCTCCAGGCTACAGGCTCCTCCTGGAGAAGGAAGTGCGGAAGTGGTGGACAAGGAAATGCAAGCAGTAAGCACCGTTCTACTAGCTCAAAATGCTTTGCTGCCTCGCAGTAGAAAAAGGATGAAATAGGAGTACGTATAGTAGGTAGCTCGACACACACACAAAAAAAAAAAAAAAAAAAAAAACTCTTTTGTGAAACGGAGAAAGAATGTCCAACCAAGGCAGGCCTCGTGCCGGTGTGCGTAACGTGTCCAGCACTCCAAGGCACCCGTCAGATGCTCAGCGCAGATCAGCGGGCGCGGGGCGTGGTCTTGCTCTTGCTCCTCCCTCTCCTGAGATGGGCGCCCTTTTGGCGACGGCATGTGACCGTCATCTCATCTCGGTCTCGGTGGCAGTCTGTCACGATGGCAACAGGTGCTTCCAGAGTGTTTTTTTTTTTCAGAAAAGAAAAAGAATTGCTTCTACAGCAGAGCAACATGAACAAATGAGCCCCATGTTGCGGTGCGGGCTGTCGTGCAGCCATGCCATGCCTCGTCGGAATCTCTTTCTTTCTTTCTTTCTGGAAAAAAACCGAAAGCGATTACCCTACTTAACGTGCAAATAATAATACTCCATTTGTGCAAAGCAGATTAGTTCCTAGGACAAGTTAATCGTGGGGAGCAGCGCATTTTGCGCAAGCAAGCCAGGCCCGCGTCCGAACGCCGTGATGCGACTCCGACAGCTGCCTGAACGCCGAATCTGTATAAAATAAAGATACCATCCTCGGAAACCACCGACCTTAATGGCACACGTAAGTACACGTACTACACCCGGCCTCGTTTTGTCCCCTTGCAAGTTACTTTCCACAAGTTTTTCCACCCTCTTCCCGTCACATCACATCATATTAATATTGAGACGCATGTATGGAGCAATAAATGTAGATAAAAAAAATAACTAATTGCACAGTTTGGTTATAAGTCACGAGACGAATCTTTTAAGCCTAATTAGTCCATAATTGGATAATATTTACCAAATACAAACGAAAGTGCTGCAGAAATTTAAATTCTAACTTTCTAACTCCTTCCCACCAACTAATCAAGGCCCCACCCACCAATTCGTGTGGGCCATCCCATGGGGATTGCAATCACTCGGTTAACACACCTTAGCTCTCGTCTCGGTTCCCAAACCATGGGCAACGACGGCCGGCTCGCTCTCGGTGCGAAACCAAAAGGATCACGCAACGAACAAAAAGAAAAACCTTGGAGAGCAACAGAAACAGAACAAAAAGGACGGACGGGGGATTAAAGCGAGGGAGGAAGGTGCGTGGGCGCACAAGCATCACAAGTTACCTTTTCCGTTTCCTCTGATGTGAAGTAAACCCAGGAGCAAGTATAGCAATTAGTAGCAGCAGCTGTTAGACTGTACTCCTACGGGGCAGCCGCGAGAGTGCGAGTAATCCAGACCTCCCCGAGAAGGATCCGTCTTAGCGCACAGGGGTCTCTTGCACGAGAGAGACAACCGCTCACGCACCGCCGCCGCGGCAACAGGCACCGCCACATTGGCATTTGCACAGCTCATCCCGCGACTACGAGCAGCCTCGCCAGGCTCACATTTCTGTGGGCATGCGGACGTGCCGCGATCGAGCGCGTCGTCTTGCGGCGTCTGGGTGGCTGGTGGCAGCAGCAGCAGCAGCAGCAGCAGCAGGGGGGCGCGCGTCGCGTGTGGCCTCCGCAGACAACGACCCCGGCGCCGACCAAACAAAGTACTGTACGAAATAGCCACCTGGGCCGTTTTTTTTTCTTCCTTTCCTCAGGCGCCGCGCGCTCCTCGGCGCGGGGCGGACGGCGAAATGGCCGCCGGGCACGAAGGCGACGGGGGCAGGGAAATCCGCAGACGGGAGCGTGTCCGTGCCACTGTGTGTGACGCCCTGCATTTTTACGCGGCGGCCGTCGCTGTCGCGGCCTTTAAGCGCACTGCTGTCCTCCCGCCGCGGTCCGTTTCCTCGCGCTCCTGTCCTGTACGCGGCACACGTCACCGTTCCGAGCCGCCGCTCGCCGTCGCATTAACACAAAGGGTGAATTATTATTTGCGCTGTTACATGGGGGCTCCTGAGCGGAGCGGGGGATTCCTGCCGTGGCTTGGAAGGCGGGAGACTTTTCCTGATCGTCTTCTCACCAGATGAGACAGGTGACTAGTACTCCACTACGAGTACGTAGGTGAGTGGCAGAGCTCGCCCAAGTTATCGCGTAAGTGTTTTCTCCCGTTACCAGAAGAAAAAAACCGTCGTTTTTTCATTTCTAGTCCCAACCAAAAAATTAAAAGTTCCAGTTCAGAAAACCATCACAAAGGCGAAAGCTGGATGCGTAAAAATTTATAATTAAAAAAACACTTTAGTCCATTTTTGCCCCAAATAATTTTCCCGAAACAAAACGTTTGTTTGATGTGACTAATAAAATCTAAACAACACAAATATCACTGTCCATTTGGCCCCAAATCTTTTTCCCGATCAGCTTTGTTTACCACTAATAAAATACAAAGTAAGCAATAGACCCAAAAGTAAGGGAAGATAAGATGCTCGTTAATTATACATATTCTTGTCCCCAAGTCAAGCAAGAGAAGGAGAGAAAAGGAACTGACTTTATACAGGCGCGGCCCCTAAATCTGGCCAAAGGAAAACAGGAAAAGAAACCGCAGAGCAATCTTCTGGAGTTGAAGGAGAAGATGAAGAAAGAAGATAGAAAAAACAGAGGAGCGGAAGCAGCGGCATTTACATGTGTCCGATCGATCTAAACACTCAACAGCTAGCGATGCATGAAGTCGCTGATGACCACAGGCGACCGCTCCAAGAACGGGAACTGGCGCGGTGGCATGCATTGATCCGTTCAGTCCTCCCACAGCAGCGGCTCCTCGATGAGCCGGAACGCGCCGCCGCCGGCCACGTCGTCGTCGACGGCCCACGACGACGGTCCGCAGCATCTCAGGTCCAGGAGCAGGTCCGGGAGGTCGAACAGAGCGTCGTCCTGGCTGGGCTCGGCGTCCTCCTGCGGGGCCGGCGGCGGCGGCGGGGGGCGGTGACGCGGCGCTGCCGCTGGCGTCGTCGGAACTGCTGCTCACGGGGCTCTTGGCATTGGCGCCGCCGCCGGGGCACTCGCACGACGACGGCGGCAGAGGGAGTCGGCGGCCGCGGCGAGCGCGGCCGCGGCCTGCACGTCCTTGGGCGCCGCGGTGGCCGGGCGCGGGAGCAGGTGCGCAAGGGCCGGGAAGTTGAGGTGCGCGTCGCGGGCGCCCTTGATGGCGAGCGCGGCAACGTCGTGCGCGCGCGCCGCCATCTCCGCGGTGGCGAAGGTGCCCAGCCAGATGCGCGACTTCTTGCGGGGCTCCCTGATCTCCGACACCCACTTGCCCCAGCTCCGCATGCGCACGCCCCGGTACGTCGGGTGCCGGCTGCCGTCCTTGCGGGCGCGCTTCTTCGGGGCCACGGAGGACGAGGAGGTGGAGGGACGACGAAGACGGGGACGGGGACGTCGGGGAGGCGGGCTCCTGAGCGTCGTCCATGTCCATGGCCCGCGGCTGCCTGCCTGCGGAGCGGCGGTGGTGGAGCTGTTGGGCCGGAGCGACTGGGGAGTGGAGACCTGGAGAAGTGGAGACGAGGAGGAGCAGAGCGGGGTCTCTGGTTTTTATGGGGTGCCGTGGAGGCCGGAGCGATGTGGCACGGCAATGGAAACATAAGACGACGACGCTGGGAAAACATGAGGCCTGTTTGGACGTGTAGTTTTCAGAAACCGTGTTTATATGTTTTTTTTTTTTTTTTTGATACAATATACAATACAACGTGTGTTTGACAGCTAAAAAGTTTTAGTGTAGGTAGAGAGAAGCAGCAGGGGTGTTTTAGTCCATATAGAAAATACATACACCTATATAGTCTGAAAGTGGGAGTAGGTATCCAAAACACGTTAAAAATGATAAGGATGAGGTAGATGAAGAATTATAATGGCAAATTTTATTATAGGTGAATTGTAATGGCAGATCTCTATAGCTGAAGAATTGTAATGACATGAATCCAAAAAAAAAAAAGGGGATATACTTGGCACCCATATGATCGAACATGTATACACACTCTTCTAGGGGTCAAAAGCTACAAGTTTTGGATGATGATTTATAAGTTTAGGGGCCGAACGACACAACCGAACAAGTATGATGACCTAAATGATCGATTTACGAATTTAAGAACTGAAATGACACAAATCGAACAAGTATAGGTACCGGTGATACACTTTATTCTAAATTTTAGTAATACCTTTGGTGTACCTCCAAGTATTTTCACATGAATATCTTTTATTTTTCTCCAGTCCAATTTCTTTATAGATGGTTCATATCTTTTCCACTATTATAAAATTTCCCTTTTATTTATTATATATAATATACCGCTTTGACCCTTATACTCTTGGGTTGAAGTTTCAAAGCTACAAAACTGCCTTACTTCCAAAATTTGACTTTACAACAACTTGTAACAAACCTTTATATAAGTGGAAACCAAGACCAAAAAGAAGAAATTGTCTTCTTGTCTTCCCGAGCTTCATGAACACAGCTCAAACCACGTAGTGCAACTAGAAACTCCGTTGTCCTATAAACTAAAGTACGGCATCGATGCTTATTCTTCCTCTCAGGAAAAGTAGCTTGCTTAAGAACCTATATATGGGATGATATTAGAAGTCGTCGTTTAGGACACTAACTTTGATCCATTTTAAATTATAAGATGTGATATATTTGACTTTTTTTTAAGACAAATCTACTCATATAATTTTAAGTTTGAACAACTTAAAAGTTATTGATATTTAATTTTTTTTGACCCAAACCTTGTCCAATGTCATATCTTTTGTTTTTTGTAACTTATTGTATTAATAAAAGTTCTTCAAAAATAATTTAAATTTAAAAATGTTTGCACAATTTTTTTAGTAAAACGAGTGGTCAAATTTGGGGTAAAAAAATTATGCAAATATTGTCAAATTTAAGGAATGGAGGGAGTACTAGAGTACTATGCAGAATGAGATATGCAAGTTGCGTTATATTTTTGATAGTGCAAGTTGGACGAGTAAACATTTGGATAGTGCAAGTTGGACGAGTAAACATCTGAAAGGAATGGCGCTTAACCTCCAAGAAGAGCTCGGACACTCTATACATTCATGGGCCACCACTCCAGTTCACGTTTGTTTTGAATCCGTTTTTCGCTGGTTAGATTAACTAAAACAGACAGTTAAAATTTTCATGCATCATAAAACTTTGTTATTCATCGAAGAAAATTCTCAAATCTCGAAACTCTTGTGTTAACTAAGTTGTAAATCATTTACGACACACGTAATTGAGACCAAGACACTTTCTCAAACTCGGCACATAACATGATGCTTACAAAGTTACTCAAAGATGGAAATACACTTGGGCAAAGTTCCCCTAAGTGCACACAACCTTTTTGTGGTGTGTTTGTATTAAATAAAAAATAAAAAAAACCATTTTTGTGGTGTGCTACTATCGATTTTGTCATGCGTACCATACGGTCCTCCTAAATTGCTTGGGCTTAGATATTTATCTAACACATGTCACTGGCGACAAAGAAATCAATGGCTAGGCAATGGACGAGGTCAGAGGAGAGGGCGCGCCGGCTTCTGAAGCAAGATTTAGGAGACTTGTCAATGCGAGCCGATCAAGGCGTTTCGTGTTCGTGCAAACGGAGTACGTACAACCAACGGTACCTTTGTCCTTTGTTTGAGCACGACACTCAACAGCTCAAGTCAAGTCACCCTCCTCTCGAGGCTCGACGCTCCCGTGCGTGGCCCAACGCCCGTTGGTCACCTTACGCGTCGCGGTGCACGTCGTGTTCAGCTAGGCTTTATTTCGCCTTCCGGATCCCGGCCAGAGTGACGAACAAGCCGGCCGGCCGGCACCCGTCGTCGCGGCCGCCCCGGCGGGGCGCTGGGCCCAAACCAGGCGCGGGCCAGCAACTTCGCTAGGCTCCTGGGCCTTTAGAAAACTGCAATGCCGCAATACCATTTTTGGTGCTCACAGCTCATCATTACTTGAGACAGCAGTGATATGAATTGAGCACGGTAGGGCCGAGGGGTAGCGGCCAGCTGCCGGCCACACACCACCTCATCGAGCCCTCGATCAGTGAGAACATGGCGATCGATCCCGGCCGGCAGCACAGACGGGCTAGGCTAGTAGCGTTGGAAATTGGACTCCGGCGAGACGAGCAGCAGACAGGAAGCCAACCAACCTAGCCGAACGAACAACAACCATCATCAGCATCAGCCAGAATGGCGAACAACAACCATCACAGATCGCCATCATCAGCATCAGCATCAGCCGAATGGCGAACATCCTACCATGAGAACTAGCCATCACAGATCATCTAAACTGAAGTACTCCTTTACTCGGCATGGCAGTAAGCGTCCAAACAAGGCCCTACTCGCAGTCGTCCAGGCAGCCATGAACAGCAGGTAGCACGTACGAACTCCATTGCCACTTGCACCTCGATCAGTCTGCGCGCTACTGCCGAACTGCTAGCTAGCTGATCGCTCGGCTCGACTGATCGGACACCGGAGTACAGTAGCGCGTAGCGTAGCCCACAACCACCTCCTCCCATAGGAGTAGGAGTACGTCCCAGCTGCCCTCTCTACGAGCACGGATCGACCGGCCAATCATGCACCTATGGCGGCGCTGTGGCCGTACCAAATGATTGCCGAGTTCACAAACTGTTAGGAGTAAGCGCTAGAGGCGACTAAGTACCACTGCAGGTACGAGCGCTACTGACAGGAACCCAACGATAATAACGCATCATTCAGAGCGCGGGTACGATTCCGATCGGGCCGTGATGCCTCCTGCGCTCGGCCAGCCGGACACGGCCCGCTGGCCACCACTGTGCTCCCGTCCCCGTTCCGTGATGGAGATCAAAAAACCCTGTAAGGTTGCATCGCGCTTCAGTGTTCCAGTGATATGATGATGCGTGGACGTAATACCACTCACAAACAATCTCTTTGATGATGTTGTTGTTGCAAGCTAATGGCAGAGCTACCCAGTAGCTAGCTAGCTGTTGTGAGCGACACCGTGTTTAATGATCCTCGATCGGTTGGTCTTGGTACCTAATTCTTCTTCAATACGGCCACTGGTGCATTTGCTCGCAGGATTCTTGCAAGCAACATTGCTTGAATTGCCCAATGACCAGTAAGAGGACGGACGACGATGGTACCTGGCTGTGTGTGCTTGATTAATTATAGCTTGGATGATGATTCGGCGTCTCTTTATGATCAAAGATTGAAAGAATATCATGGCATCTTATATATATACCTCATTAAGTGCACATGTTTTCGTGATTTATTTGGAGTTTGAGGTGACAGAGGATCGATCGGCGCTGCTTGTGCAAGAGTTAAAAACTTATGCGAAAATGTTGTTAAACATATGCCGGTTTCACGCCAACATTTTCAACGCGAAAACACTAAACATTTCTTAAAACACACAATTGAGAAACGTTTTTAAAAAATCAATCGTTTTATCTTTGAAACATTTTCACCGCTAATTGTTAAAAATTGAGTGTGATAGTTTTACTGGCGCTTTCACTACTTAAACAAAAAACTTTTACAAGGCTCATCCATTTTAATAACCGTAACGGTTTTAAATTGGGCCGCCACAAAAAAAATAGAGGCCCAAAATCTCACCTAGACTACATATAGAATCATTTAATGTTTCACTCCTCACCTCCCTCTTCAAAGCCTCTCAGGTCGAAATCCCTTCCCAGCCGCCTCTCCTTCGTTCCCACCTTGCGCTCCCTTCCCTTCCCTCCCTTCCTCGGCGTGCCACTCATCCCCTGCCCCGCCTCGCTCCTGGTGCCCCTCTTGGCCCATCCCGCTATGCGTGAGCGGCTCACGAGCTGGCGGGCATACGGGTGACGCGCAAGGCGAGGGCACGGGGGACCGAGGCGAGGCGCAGCGGTCGGCAGTCAGGGCCTCCCTCCGACATGGTGTGCGGCGGTAGCGCCAAAGGGCACAACACCGGCGGCCATGACGCCATGCGGGGGCGGCTCCGCGGCGCGCCGCGGATCTGGTGACCACCACCAAATCCGGCCATGAGCCTGGATGCGGTGAGGAGGAGGCGGATCCGGTGTGGATATATGGCGCGGAGTGGCGTTAAGTCGTTAATGAGGAGGAGCAACAACAAGCGGCGGGGCTGCGGCGGGGTGGAACCGACGGCCCGGATCTGGGCGCGTTAGGGTTGGGTCTAGTTTTTATTTTTATTTTATCCGGATTAACTGCGTGTCATTTTTTTGGTGGTTTCGAAAACCGCCATCGTGATGGTTTTAAAACTGCCACAATAAATGAAAAAAAATACACGGAAAAGAATTTATGTAGTTGTGTTTAAAACGTGAGTCGGTAAGACTAATCATTATCAACGCCGTCTTGGTTTGGTAGTGAAAATGAGATCAGGTATGTTATATTCATGTGCCCATTCTAGCTCGTCACTTACTCTATATTATCGAATCGAAAAAAATTCTGTATAACCGAGGGTGAGAACCTTAGCCACCAATCTGCCCCCTCGGACACTACTCTCTTATGTCTCGTTCTTCACCGATATTTACCATTGATCTCCCTCTCTACAAGACCAATCGCCGGCTGGCCGACACCCTTTCTCTTCCTACCTTGGACGCCCTCGTCCGCTCGCATCTCTCCACACGGTGCAGCTAGCCAGGATTCGGTGCGGCATGGGGACGTAGGACCTCATGGCTCTGCACCGGCAGCCTAGCCAAGATATAGAGTGTCTCATGTGGATCGGTGACCAGAAGCCCCTGTGGTGGCGATAACAAACCAAGCCGAGGAAACAACGACCCCCATGACTGCGCTAGCGGCTTCAAGCTTTAGCGGTGAAGCGTCATCAAAGGTAGTGGAAGCGGTCTTGGGGGCTGCTGGGTGCCGACCACCCAAGGTGGGAGGCGGCGCCGACCACCCCTAGGTGGGCCTCGGCCCGGCCCACGCATTGGTCTTCTTCCTCCTCGGCGGCGCGGCCGTGCCCGCCTTAACCCCCCGTCCCGCGTCCCACGGCCCCCGCCGCCTTCTCCGACTCCGGCGAGCTCCGTCCTCCTCGCCGCCATGGCTGACCTCGACGCCCCCGCCGCCTACCCGTACCCAACCGAATGGGTCCGGCCCTGGCCCGGCTTCGGCGGCGCCCCGCCCGCCCCCCTGCCGGCCCGGGCGCATTCTATAGCCGGGGAGGAATGGAGGAGGAGGGGAGATCGCCGAAGCCCCGGAACCCTAAAGCGGCGGCGAGGTCGACGGCGCGACGAAGACGACGATGCTCCCGGGCTCTTGGGCCACCAAAGTGCTTTGGCCGGCCCACCGGGGGGGGGGGGTTGGGTTGGCGGCCTTCGGCGCCGATGATTGCCAGCGGTCTTGGCACAACGGATCTAGAAAGGGTCACTTTGATTAACAATATCAATAAGGCCCATATCAATAATATTATCGTGACTAACAATATCAAAAAAAATCTTATCTTATATAGAAAGATTTATCTATCTATTTTGTTGTAAATCCATCGAGATATTATTTAGATATCTATTGTAAGATTTGACTTGAGATAAACCTAGATGGATTTGTATTTCCAATAAAAAGTAGCATTTTTAGGACAAAAAGACGACTACGATAACAATTACTGGTACGAGGAAGTATGAAGCTAATTTTGTTTTTTTTTTCTCGTGGCCCTTTCTCTACCTTGACTTGGCTTATAGTGCTGTCTCGAAGTCCCACTTGATTGTTCTTCAGCTAATGGGCCCAAAATCATGGAATCTTTTCCGAAAAAAAAAAGCATGAAATCTTTTGAACAGATACAACCGTCCACAACCGTCCAATTAGAATATATACTCTGGTTTGCTTTCTTCTTAATTGTACTCGCTGTCACTTTTCCTTCCACGACAAGTTTGTGAATTAATTGAATTGGAGGAACTAGCTTACCCCTTAATTACTCCATGCCTGAAAAGCATTTGCCCCACTACAGCAGGTCCCCAACTTGGCACAAACTTGCACTCTTTTATTAGCAATAACCCCAACTACTTCTTATACAAGTCTTCAATTAATACTGGCTGGCTGGTCCGATGCACAAATTATGGTTAGAAGTTCTGAATCTACGTTGAAATAGTACACTCATATATTGCAGAGAAGAACAGCTCGTTTTCCATAGGGCAGAACACATGATCTGATTTGTTTTCTCGAATGGTCAGTTAAATGTCCCATCAGATCATCAAGTGATCACAACCCATAAAAAAGGGATTTGCAAGGTCAGTTTTCCCAATAATTTACCGAATTAAGATGCAAAATAAGCAAGTAGAGCCAAGCAATAATATGCCCACATGACGCAGCACGGAAGACGCCACTGCCATGGCGTGCGCTACAGGTCAGTATAAGCCTTGAATTAATCCTGACTGGTCGATCCGATGCATAAACTATGGTTAGAGGCTGTGAATTTACGTTGAAACAGTACTACAGACTAATACATCCCAGAGAAGAACAGCTCGTTTTCCATAGGGCAGAACACATGCTTTGATTTGTTTTCTCTAATGGTCAGTTGAAATGTCCCATCATCCGCTACCGCACACAGCCGGAAACCCTCGGTAAACCGCATAGAGCGCTCGGTAGAGGCTACCGAGGGCCGCGCTCGATCAGTAGATGTCTCTCGATGAAAGTTGCTGCGCTCGATAAGTAGACGCCTCTCGATGAAAGTTTGCACGAGAATGACCTTTTATCGACCGCCAAACCAGGCCTCTCGGTACAATCTGTACTGCTACACCCTCTCTCGCTAAAGCTGGCCCGACGTCGACGGCTTTTTCCACCGTCGACGTCAAGTTCTGCGAGAGCCCCCCTCCCTCTCGCCAACGACATCCACTTCACCGAGGTATCAACTCAATGCAACCTGTAAAAAAAGGTTGCAAGATCAGTTTGCCCAATAATTTACTGAATTAAGATTACTACAACAATAAGAAAGTTGAGCCAATAATATACCCACATGAGACGCAGCACAGAAGACGCCACTGCCATGGCGCGCACTCTACGGGTCGGTACAAGACGGCACTTCAATTGACAGACAGATATGAACTGATGAACACTAAACAGCAGCTCTAACCCTGCCCTAGCAAGTAGCAAAGCATGCGTAAGAGTTTACACGCATGGGAAAACTTGATCCGGCCGCCGGAGCTCACACGCATATGCATGCTCCCGTCCCGGACTATTGCACAAGACGACATTGGCCATTTCATCTGCGTGCCGACCCGTTCATTCTTTAATCGACGTAACCGCAATGGAAAATTAATTAACAAACCGATCGAAATGCATGCATGCGCTTTGGATGCGACTAAACTAACCTCGTAGCATTCAGCTGCTTTTGCTGAGGTAGAGGTAGCCTGTAGGCATGCAGGCTAGGCTGCCGCCTCTTGCATGGCCATACCTACCATGCAATACAAATTGTCACAAAACCTTGTTGTGCCACTAACCACACTTAGATTGACATAAGTAATGACTAACCTCATCCAGGGATGGTTACGTTACGTTGGCTATGATGTTTGGCGGTTTATTAATTTGGAACGGCTAGAACGGCTCGAGACAAAAAGAGAGACAGAACGGTAGTTCGCTTTAGTTCTTCCTTCTAGAATATATATATGCATAGTGCGTTGCATGATTGCGTCCACTATAAACCAGGAAGGATATTTTTATGTCATCATTAGTCTGTGCTACTAGTTGTTTTGCATGGATGCATGGACTGGTGTTTCATGGCGCATTGTTGGAACATGCAAATGAGGAAAAACTACGTTTTATAGAAATCTTTATATGGACATGTACATATATATTCACGCACGCTCCAATAATCTTGATGTTATTCATTTTGTAGGAAGACGCCCTGTTTGGGATAATTAGTCTCCACCACGACTTGAATCAAAGCAGACGTCCACAAGAATCAAATGATAAAGAAACTATTCACTTGGCATGTCGGCAGTAGCAGGAGGAACTTGTGCCCCGCCATGCCCAGATCTCCGGTAGCTGCGAGGAGAAAGAGGGGTGCACGCTGTCGTTTCCCCGACTAGATCTACCACGTGGATCAAGAAGAACCGACGAGGAGGCGGGAGCATCGGTATAACGGATCACAAGTCTTGACCCACGACGAGGAGGAAGGGTTGGTCACTTGGACACCAGCTGTTGGGACCTAGTCCCGCAGTAGGTGGAGGTGTTCCAAATCCCCGCCATGTTATTTTAGATAACTTTGTGTTGAGACAATCCTTGCAGGATTGGGCGCAAGTCTTTGGCTCAGCGGGCGGAGAAAACATCTCCGCCTAAACCTCCGCTCAAGCCTGTGTCACCTCATTTCAGCCTGGAGGTCTGGTGGAGGTCTTCAAGAGAACAACAATAGGCGGAGGTATCCTAGGAGCGCATGATGGCGACCAAGAAGGAGAGCACAGGGAATGGAGCGGAGATAATGGGCAGAGAAGGAAGGATCAACACAGCTCTCCTCTGCTAGTCAGGCCCTAAATGGGATGGATGGCAGGCCCAAAAGCTAAGGCGGTAACCAGGAGAGAATGCCGATTATACCCCATGCCCGGATCTCTACAGAGGATATAGGATATCCTAGGAATATTTGAAGGGTGATTTTGTAATGGAACATTAGCTATAATCGAGGGTTATAAATAGGGAGCATTGACTCTTGTGTAACGGTTGGTGAATATTTTAATACATCACATTCAGTGTGGCACTGGCTTCCATACTTAGTCATTCTTCACACTCCTCTTTCCAACTAGAAACCCCCAATAAGAATAATCGTTGTATTTGTAAAAAATGGCTTCAAAAGCGTCTCTTGGGTTGCCACGTAAAGATTTTCTTTGACAAAATTTCAAGAAGTGTATCTAAACATCACGCTATTTAACACGCTTTCAACTTTAAGCATATGGTAGACACAATTTTTAACACGTTGTTGACATTGTATTAAAATGACACAAAATTAGCATCGGTTTCAAACCATTGATAACCTTACACACGTTGTAAAGTGCATCTATAAAAGCATAACAATGTGTCTAGACAAGCATCTAATGTGTCTAGGATACGTCTATTCATCTAATATATTTGGTGGTACAAAAATGGGGGGGGGGTCTATTTTTTGGGAGGAAGCACGCCAAAACTCTAATCCTTTCAAAAAAAAAAAAATGCAAAAAATGTTCTCAAAAAAATGGCTTGCCATGGAAACAGCGCAGGAGGAGGCAAGTTCTAAAAACATCTATGTATTGTTGTATATGATACAAAGTGTCCCAAGCGGTTTTGAGCTCTCAGGATCCAGCAATGGCTTTCAGGGCTCTTACCAAAGTTCCTGCTAATGTGCGAGCTTTCCACCCACGGCTCCTCAATTCTCGAATTCAGAGAGCTTGAGATTCTTCACTACTGATAGTTTAGAAGATTGTGATCCTGATTTTTTATGCTCATGCAACGCATCGCAAAAGTTGAAAAACCTCTCTACAGATACACCAGATTTCGAGCAGTATGATAGGTCCCCAACCCCAGAGCTCGATGGTATTATTCAAAAAGCGAAAGATGAAGCTCCGTCAAAGTTGAAGGTGGAGAACATGGAGTAAATTTATGAAGATAAGTTCATACCGGAACTCCTATCTCGGTTGTTAATTCATAGATATCCACTTCATGATAACTCGACACACTGGCTTAGCTAGCAAACCATGCGCACATGAAGAAGGTGCCTAGGTTCACTTCTTCGTATGACGTGATGGCAAGGCTGCTAGAGCTGCCAAAAATTTTCTTGGGTGTACTTCTTAAATTACTTGGTAAAGGAAAGGATTGCTGTGATGGGAATTGAGACTCAATCTCCATTGGTTACCCATATGGTGTACCACCATGCCACCCAAGATATGAATGGCATTCAACATTATAAGGGTGAGACAGATGCGTCCTGGTTTGAAAAATTGTCTCTATGGAGCCTGACAAGAATCCATACGAAGAAAAATGGCTTAGAATCACACTTTCATAAACCTTTGTTACATCTCTAACAGAAACGTGTGAAAAGCGTATCTATTACATGACCGGAAAAAGTGTAGCTACATTAAGGCATATTGTAGTAAGTGAATGCTAGGTCATCAGGTGCAGGTTGGATGTGTTGACACATTGTTGAACCACTATATCAACACCATTGAGGAGAATGTGGGCTTGTGGTCTGATGGCAGGGTGAGGGGCCCTCGGAGGCTACAAATAGAATGAGGGACCCGGACACGAGAGATGGAGGAGACGGGGCACGGTCAGAAAATTGTTCTTATGGAAAGGGTAAGACGGAGGAGATGGGGACAGGGGGGGTTGGCCTGGCCTGTAGCGATTACTGTGTTTTTTTTCTCCGTGGCCTGTGAGGCGAAAATAGGATAGGAGGTCAACATTCTCTTGTTGATTTTTCCCACAATAGCCTTTGGGTAACTTATGGCGGAAAAAATGGCTTAGAATCACACTGTTTGATATCCTTTTTTGCTTTTTTTTTTTTAACACTACCGGTGGCCTGAAGTGCTCCAAACATGACCAGAAGAAAGTAATAGGACATTAAGCATTCAGTTGAGCATATTGTAGTAAGAAGAATGTAATAGATCGTCTGGTGCAAGATGGATGGTTCAAAGCATTGTTTCATGACATCGCAGCTATTTCAAACCATTGAGGACAAGATCGCCTTGTGGTCTGCGGCAGGGTACCGGCCCTTGGCTGAGCTGGAATAGCTTCGTCAGTTGGCTCGAGGATACTCATTGGATTAGTCCCAAAATTGTTCTTATGTAATTACAACCGCAGGAAAGTTTGGGGGTGGTCGCTGACGGTATTCTTTGGATTACTGTGTTACGTTGTTGACCTGTAACAAAACTCTGGTCCTCTGCTTAGTGGAATACATGAAAAGCACATTCTCAAAAAAAAAAAAAAAAAAAAAAAAAAAAAAAAAAGAGCATTGCTTCATGTATTGTTGTATATGATACAAAGTGACATGAGTCTTATTGACCTATAATGGAATAAAAATTCGAAAACTATGAATTCAGAGTTATCACTACATGTGCTTTTGCAAAAAATTGTTGCACGCATAACAGCGACAATGTTGCATTGGCTAGTCTTGGATCGTCAATGTTCCCAAAGCAGCAAGGGCTCCTCGAAGCTGAGGTTATCGGCGAGGTCATCCCACGGCGAGCCACAGTAAGACGGCAGCGGCAGCGGCGACAACATGTACCCGAAGTCTAGAAGAGCGTCTGGCACGTCCAAGAAGGTAAACCCCGGTCCAATGTCAATGTCGCCACCCAGCTGCTGAAGTTGATCTGGACTCTCAGTCTCGCATTCTTCCGGCATTGCCCGCTCAGGCGTCGGCAGCTCCTCCGTCTCGATGTCGGCATCGTCGTGGGCGCAGGACGACGGGACGATGACGACGGGTGAAGCCGCCGCCACAACAGTGGCCGCCGCGGCGAGCGGCGGCGGCCTGCACGTCCTGGGCGCAGCCGACGCGGCGCGGGGCAGCTCGTGAGCCAGCTCGGGGAAGTTGAGGTGCGCGGCGCGTCCCTTGATGGCGACGGCGGCGGCGTCGTGCGCGCGCGCGGCCATCTCCGGGTTGTCGAACGTGCCGAGCCAGATGCGCGACTTCTTGCGGGGCTCCCGGATCTCCGACACCCACTTGCCCCAGCTCCGCATGCGCACGCCGCGGTACGTCGGGTGCTTCAGGTCCCTCCGCGGCCGCTTCGTGCCGTGCTTGCCATTGCCACTGCCACCGCCGGAGTCGTCGCTAGAGCTCGGCGACGACGCGTTCAGGGAGCCGCTGGTGGTGGTGGTGGTGTTGCTGCTGCAGGTGCAGCCCTCGGACACCTGAGGCGACACCTGCTCGTTGTGCTCCATCGACGACGACGACATGGCGCGTGACGAGTGTGACGAACAAACAATGGCGATCAAGTGATTCCTGCTACTAGCTTGCTGCCGATCACGAGTAGGCCAAGTAGTGTTGTTCTCTCTTCCTCTAAGCTTAGAACCTCGCCTTGAGTTGCCTGCACTTGGTGACTGCGATACTATGAGGTACCACCATTCGCATACCATATATATATGGATCAACGACAAGCTACACTCGGACTGATCTCGGAAAGTCAATGTAGAAACCGCAATTCGAGTGTCATATTTCTTTTGATTCTCCAAAGAAATGTGAATGGCATTGAAAAAATATAGAACGATAGTACAAGAGGTTGTTGTACGCGCTTCTCTTACGGTCAGCAGTCCGTCTGCAGCAGTACCGAGTGCTGACCCCACATTTGATTCCGATTGTTTAGTGGTCTCTGGCAGCAGCAGCATTACAGTATGCGTTCGTGCAAAATGTGATTGTGTGAGAGTGCTGGATGGTAAATGATTAATGTAAGCTGAAAATGGCACCCTCCGTACCAATCCGTGGGCCGTGCGCCTAGTATTTTAAGCTGCACCAAATCCCTCATTCAGAGATCCAAAAGATGTGGATCCGTGGCTACAGTAGCATTACCTTGTGTCACAATATATATGTGGTTTCGTTAGCATTATACAATGGCAACGAGGGAAACGCCAGCCGTGGCAACGAGCAGAGAGAGCGGGGTTTGTTGGGGAAAGAAAGCATAATGGAAGGAAATAATGCAAAGCAAAAGCAATCTCCTTTGCTGATACGATAAACTATTGCATCTACGCGTGTATTAGATAGGTAGGGACGATCCATGCAGCGAAATAATCAATATAAACACTGGCAGATTCCAGGTAGAGGCCGTTTTTAAATACGTGCCGGGAGCAACTCGTGGCACGAATTTGAGATACGATGCTTCCTCACATCACACTCCAGAGCCTTTTTTTGAGGTTTGTTTAATTAATTTTTGCTGCGATCGATCAGACGTACGTACGACACAGAAACTCCTCTGGAAAACCAAAAGCAGGAATGGACCAATCATTTCGGTCTTTCGGCTCGCTGCAGCCTTTTTCGTTTGGTCCGATGAGTGTTTACTGAGAAACTAAAGCTGTGGCAGAGACAAATAGCGGTCCTACGTACATATAAAAGCTCGTGCCAATTTTTCAATGTGCACATGAGCTAATTAGGGGTAACTTGCCATAGAGGAATGCATGAACACATAGAGGTCCTACACAAAGGGAATGCATTATTAGCCAAGGAGAATTGGTGAGCAAGAGCATGCTTGAGAGTTGGAGAGTCTGAATTCCATGAACCTTTCTTGGGCCAACAACTATTTTTTTTTCCTAGATAATGGTGGTCTGACGAAAGGAAATTAAATTCTGACGTCATCACTAGCGAAGCCACATATATAGATCGAGGCCAATGTCATTAATTACACATTCAGAGCATCTGTAGATCTGAACCAATCATCACATGAGTTTAACTTGTACTAGTAATTTATTAGCGTGTTAATTAGTATTGGCCTGGTCAAAAGCACATGCTCGTATCAACGAAAATCTTAGCACGAAAGCCGAGATGATAGGTTCAATATATTTGTTACCTAATGTGTATTGCAACGCGAGAACGTCTGCATCAAAGGAGAAAGACGGTCTCGCTAGAAAGCACGTTCAGCGCTGCGATAGCGTATCCTATGCAAACGGCGATTAAAGATCGACCGAAAGACGGAAGACAATATATATGCATCGATCCACAGAAGAAAACGAGAGAGTATATACTCCTCCTATACTAAGTATCAACGGACACTTTTTGCCTTGTTAATCACTAACGACGACGACGGCCGGCGGTAGCTACATCTCCATACGGGGCTTGCTTCAGTTCTAACTTGACCTTCCTCTGCTGCCCCCATGAATGCAGCTAGTCTCACCATATTATTTATTAAACACACAAATGATATGATATGATACGATACGATCAGAAATTAATCTATGACGTGGACCAGCTAGTCATGCTGCGTCCTCCGTTCGGGGGACGTGACAGGAGCAAATCCATTATTCCACAAGACGAAATAATTAAACGCCATTATATTGAAACGACTCGATCGATCGGTCGCAATTCGTTCGCAAGGCGCCACAATGGAAGAAGGACGACTCCGACGTGCTCTCGATCACCGGCGGCGGCCAATCGCGGAGAGCTAGCGGTTAGTACGTCAATTAACCCCCATGTATTAATTCGCTCGCTACGTATAGAGAGTGGTTAATACTACTACATCCGCATATATAACTTCCATTACGACTAGTCATTTTCTTACAGCTAGCAACCGGAGAACGGCACGATGATGTCCGTCCATGCCCGCCCATGCATGGCCGGCTGGCCAAAATAATTGGTGGCGCTCGTTGTCGGAAAGCTACGCTCGTACTGATCGATCGACGGGTGCGCATCAAAAAACCCTCGAGAGAAATAATATATATGTATATATGTATTGCTCATATCGTGTGATGAATAATGAGCTAGCGGTCCAAGAGCAGAGAGGGACCGTCACAGACTCACAAGCGACAGTTTCGCAGTGAAACTAACACCCAGACTATCGGACGGTGGATGATTACTGTCACATGCGCGATTGGGAGCAGTAAGTACGTACGATGTATATGATCGGGATCTGTATATTGTATTATTGTATGGTTAGTGACATGAACTTTTTTTGGCCGTTTGATCGTAAATAGAAAAGGACTGTTGACCAATTATAGATGCGTGGTACGGTGGGCTCCGTCGATCGTCGTCGTTCTTCGTTCTTGGTTCTTTGTTCTTGGCTTTTCAGTGTTCTCCGGCTTTGCTTCTCTTCGCGATTCATGAGTGCAAGCTAGGTAGTAAACCCGTTGCGTTTTCAGGCTTTTAAGGGGCAAAAGCAACAACACTTGATTATGTCGACGACACGTACTCGAAACTCATGAATTGGTGATGGCAACTGCGACGGTAGTAGGAAAATTTTCAGAACAAGAGTACTGGCTTCTTCTTGTCTTGATTGGATTCATTCATGCAGTTCAGTTTATTCATATTAGTTGCTAATTAATTAATTTTGCGACAGCTGGGTGCTCTGGCTGCATGCGCATGCATGTGCAAATCTCTTACTATCGAATCCAAAGCTCAAGCTCGGGCCGAGAGCGTGGCCACGTCGCCTCAATTCACGGCCGTCGGATCGGGCGTGTGGACGATCGGGATCGTGTAAGTCTCAAAATTTTTACAAAAAGGACCTTCTATTTACTTCAACCCGCCCAATCCAGAACCATGCGGTGGGCTCCACGGCCCGGCCGCTCCCGCATGACCACGCGGGCGGGGCCGCCCTCCGCACCGCCCACGGGCGCCGTCAGACGGTAGTCCTAACACGGCCGGCGGCGGCAAATTTCCGCTCCGAGGGTGGTCGGGGGCGCCCGGCGCCCACGACCTCCTCGGCCCGGTTCTTGGCGCGCCGGCCGAGCGGCGATCGTGCGACCGCCGGCGTCCCTTCGATGATGAACCTCCGCGCCCCTCCGCCCGCGCGCACCTGCTCTGTCTCCCTCTCTGTCTCCGATGTGGCACGCGCGTGGCGGGCTCCCGCGTGGCTCTCCGTGAGCCCACTGCGACCGGAGACCTGTGCTGCGCGCGATTCTCTCTCTCCGGGCTCCGGATCGGCATTTTGGTGCGGGGAGGCCTCGTCGCGGGCGGATGGACCGGCGTGCCCGCGAGGAGCCCTCGATGCGCGGCACGCCTGGCGTGCCAGCTTCAGCCCGGGTCCCTGCTCGTCTCTGCCTCCTGTCTCGCTGCGCCGTGCCGCTGCTTGGGAGTTGGCCCGGCCGGGTGTGCGTGGCCTCTTCCTCTCCATCGACGGCAACGGCTGAGCTCGGGCGGCGAAACTGGCGGCAGCTCATCCCTTCCTCCTCGCCATCTGGCTGTGCCGAGCATGCGTGTTGTCCTCCTTCCTAGCAAGCGTGAGCGCCACAAGCTGAGGCAACTGGCAGGCAATTCCATGCCTGTTCCACCTGCTTGAGGGACGCCGCTAGGCTGTTCGATGAAATGCCCATTCAAAATGTCGTGACATGAAAAACATCATTTCTTCTACCTCTCTGTCTGATGAAAGCTACAAACAAGCTCCACAAGCTAGATGATGGATGATGGTGAGTACGAAAGATATTACTCGAGTGCCTGAAATTCTGAGCTGTGGCATGTATGTGCCGGCCCAATCGTTTCGTTGCACGCAGTCCATACTCAGGTCGTGTATTTTGCTTCTTTCTAAAATCTCACTGAAATTTTAAATATCTACTACAGGTATCAGCACTGGCAATGACAAATGGTGGCTCAGATCTCCAGCTATCCTAAGCTGCTTCCACAGCATATATGCTAACTTGGCACCTCTCTGTTTCATCAACTCTATTATATTTATTCTTTTGCCTGATGCTGAGACAGGTGAGGTTTAACACTGCAGCCACTAAGCCTGATAATAAAGCTTCTTTTATTTTCCCAGCTGTTTCTACATTTCTGTTTTGTTTAATCTAAGAAGCTTTTGTTTGGTTCACTATTTGCAATATAAGAGCTCAAATAAACCAAACCATTAATGCTTCTAAATTTTCCTCAATTAATCCAATCAGATTTCAACCAACAGCCCCACCACACAAGCTGATTGCAAGAGACCATGGCAATGACTACGACCGTAGCCGGTCATGGCGACCTACACTTCAAAATATCTCTCTTAATATTCCGCATCATTAAATAGATACATCAATACCTTTTACAAATATTTTCCATCATAAAATAGATACATCAAAGTGTGTCTCTTTTAATATTTTGCATCATTAAATAAATACATCAAAGTGTATGCAATCCTTTCTACTTCATGCAAACAGCGAAGGAACATGGGTCGCTCTCTCTCGACATACTGCAAAATCACGCCCTCGGCACTGGCCTAACATAGGCAACCGCGCGGCAACGCCGCGCGTCATTTCTAGTCTGTAATCGAAATGCCTGCCACCTGCATGGATTCCTTTCGTGCTGTTTACTGAATCTGTCGACAAATAAAATCAGTAGCTTCAGACTCCAGTCGCGCGCCTGTAACTGTCGTATATCCTACAAATCTCAACGAGCTGCGCTTGCATCAGTTCTTGAATCGGAATCAAGAACTGATCAATCAGGGCGCGCGCAACTTGCATCGATCGATCGATCGATCGATCGGAGGGTCACACACCACCATGCATGCTGATGATGATGCTGTTGAGCGCTACCTAAGCACCCGATCATTATTAGCTTTAGGTGCATGGGGCTCCAAACCCGGCCTGGTCCGGCCGGCGATCCCCACACAAAATCTGCAGTCGCCAATGCCATTTCAGCGCGCGGGCAACGAGCGCGACCACTGTACCACTACCCCCCACCTACCGGCGAGAGCACCCGCCGGTCGACCTGGCCGGACGGCGACAAGGAAAGCGCAGATGGAGCCGGCGCGGTCGATTAATGTAATTACCCAGCCGGCGGCAGGCGGAGCGCGCTCCGCACAAGCACAAGCGCGCAACGCAGCTCGTCCGTGTCCTGCGCCTGCCTGTGATGATGCGCAGCGCAGGCGGTGCGCGCTCGCACTGGCCATGTGTCCGGGCATGTGACGGGGTCGCCCGCCCACATACGTGTCGCTCGAGACGGATCCCATTGCCATGCCAAAACCTCGCCGCGCTCGTGGAACGTAGGAATATACCCAAGCCATCCAACTGGGCGGCCGCGGCCGGGTAAACCTAACCTAAAGGCGATTGGCCCGCCGCTCCCTGTTGGTGTTCCTCCCTCCCGGGCTGGCTGGCGCGCGGAAGCGGACAAGGGGAATATCGCGCAGGGTGGCATGGAATTGGAATTGGAATGGAACTTTCCCTGCGGCTTCCCTGGCGTCAGATCGGATTCATTCTTCGTTTACGGCCGGTGCTGTTTCCAGCAGCTAAGCTGTACCGTGTAGTGCAGCAGTGCTAACCTCGGAGGGACAACGTGTGGAGTCAGTCTGCACCGAACCAGGCGAAAGATATTACGAGTTCAGTAGTATGCAAGAGGAGAGCAAGTGGTGTAGTATGTGTCCAGTTGGCGTGATAAGTTAGAAAAAGCACTTGGACTTTTTCGCCGTAACAACGACGTTGGAGCGGCAGCACAGCAGCACAACAAACGGACAGGAGCGTTGCGAACTGGAGCTGTCCAGTGAGAATCTGCCCAACGTTAACATGCCAACATGGACTCTCTCTCTCTCTCTTTTCACCGGCCTGGGCCCTAAAACGACCTCCGAACAGAAGGCAGATGATGGATCCACGCTTAATAGTAACAGCTCAGCCGAACTAGTATTATATTTCTTTCTGTTTTTGTTTAAAACCAAGATCAACAATATAATAATAATAATATTATCATTGTTGATGCGAAATGCAACCATACATCTACTACTACTAGAAAATAACTGCGATTTGCAAAGGCATCATCAGACTGCTTTGCTAGTATCAGTCGACGTCTCTAGCTACTCCTCACAACTGATACACACACAGAAAGAACACACTCTCCGTGCCCAAATGAAGCACAGGCAATACTCGTAGTACGGACTGATAGATTTAATAAGAATAGTAAACATACTAGTATGTCTTTGGTGGTTTTTCCTACTTTTTCTTGGAAAAGACCCATATACGTACTTCACTGAAAGATAGTAGTAGTAGAAACGCAGCGCGATCGAGTAACTAGCTGCTACTCGGACCACAGGAGCGGCTCATGCATCCCGCCGACGACGTCGTCGCAGCCGTCGTCGTACTCCTCGGCGGCCATTGCCGCCGCAGGCCAAACCGGTGGCCACCACAGCCCGTCCCTCAGGTCAAGGAGCAGGTCCGGCAGGTCGAACAGCGCGTTCTCCTGCTGGCCCTGCCCGCTGTCGCCGTGCGTTGTCGTCGTCGCCTCGGCCTCGGGGTCGGGGCAGCAGCAGGCGGCAACAGCCTGCTCCGGCGACGCGTCGTCGGCCGCGGGGGACGACGGCAGCAGCAGCTCGGCTGACGACGACGGCGACGGCGGCGGCGTCGCGTCGCGCTGCACCTCCGCGGCCGCGGCGGCCTGGATGTCCGCGGGGAGGTGGACGCCGGGCGGGGCAGCTCGTGGGCGCGGTCCGGGAAGTTGAGGTGCGCGGCGCGGCCCTTGATGGCCAGCGCGGCCACGTCGTGCGCGCGCGCCGCCATCTCGGCCGTCGGGAACGTGCCCAGCCAGATGCGCGACTTCTTGCGGGGCTCACGGATCTCCGACACCCACTTGCCCCAGCTCCGGCGCCGCACGCCGCGGTACGACGGGTGCTTGTACCCGCTCCGGCTGCTTCTGGTGGTGGCGCTGGCGGCGCCCGCCGCTGCCGCCTCTTCGGCCTCCTTGTTGCCGACGCTCACCTCGTTCTCGTCGGTGCTGCAGCAGCTGCTGCTCTCCTCGCCTTGGTGCCCATTACTGGTGCTGCTGCCGTTGTTGGCTTCTACTTCCTGGGAGTCCGCCGGCGAAGAGGCTCTCTTCCGCTTGTTCGAGCCTTTGCCGGAGTTCTTGGGAACGACCTCTTGCGGCGCGTCATTGACGACTGAGGAGGAGGATGTAGAGGACGAAGAAGAGCAAGATGTGGTGGGTGCATTGCTTGTGTCCACTGCCATGGCTCGTTGGGCTGTAGCGTCCATGGCTATGCTGCTACGAGCACTAGCTAGGAGAAGGAAATGCCGAGTGCGTGCGGGGAGGTAGAGTTGAGCACCCCTCGGCTATAAATAGTGCTAGTCAAGCTCTGCTCCGTGGACTGGTGGGGTCTTAGTTAGTTCTGAATTTAAGCTTTTTTCCTGTTCACAAATCAAATATAAAAATAGAGTAACCTAACATATTAATATGGATAGAAAAATATATGTGAACATCCATAAATGACTCAAAGAAAAGTGTGTATAATAAGCTTAACTCTTCATGAAGAGCTTCTCAATTTTTTTGTTCTTTCTAGTCAAAAAATTATTATAGCCTGATCCAAATAAATTAATGTATTGTTTTTTTATGAAATAAATTAATGTATTGTTGTTTTTATGAAATAAATTAATGTATTGTTGTTTTTAAAAATAAATTAATGTATTGTCTAAGAGCATGTTAACGTACGTGGCACTGCTTAACAAGACGCAAATGGTAGGTTAAGAGAGCATCCACGCCGTGTGGTGTTGCATTTCACCATCTCTTGGACAAGTTTCGGTTCGAAGTGATTGGAAATGGAACGTAACCGTACCTTGGTGGAATTTGCATGGATCTTTTCTAAAGCAACCTTAAACTTGATGAAGGATTAGACCATTTACCTTGGTAGCATTGCCATTTGGGTTTGTGACGCCTTTGGCCCCAAGAAATTTATATGTAAAGCAAATAATGTACCGTCAAATTAAATTAAGTCGAAACTGGTTTCTATATAGAAGATTCTAGGCATTGACATATATAGTAAATACTCGACGGGCTTAGTCTAACTAACCATCTCTCTCGTGGTCCTGCAATCAATAGGTACTTCTGACCTGCTGTAAGTTGAGCAGTAAGTTTTTGATCCGTGGATCTTATTCGCCTCCAGTTGTTGTTAACTAGTTAGACGATGCAAGTCAATCTTCTTCTGGACAAAATCCCAATAGAATAATCCACCCAAATGCATTATTTCTAAACCGATCGATCACAATCCAATAACGTGATGCTATCAGCATAATAATGCAATGGGGGAGATGAGGAGAGCAAGATGCTTATTTATATGAGACTGATTTGTTTATAGGTTCTATAGCATTCTAGGCATTGACATTCACTCAGTGTTACTGACAGTCTGATACTACTCAACGGGATTTAACTAACCATCTTCTGCGCGGTATGAAAAACAAATGAAGCCATCTCTGCAGCACTAGGCTAGAATAGAAGCATGCTGCTGACCTGCTCAAGGCTGAACGGTAAGCTTCTGATCCGTCAGTCTCATTCGTCTCCAGTTGGCTTTTTTTTTTTTTTTTTTTTTTTTTTGAGAATGACAGTCTGCAGACACTCACAATACGCACGCTACGAACACACGTAAACCCTACCCCTATCACCTCCGGCTCACCGAAGCACCAGGTCTGGAGATTCTCGAAGTCACCATTGGCGCCTCGTCGTCGGCGGAACGTCGCTACCACTTAATGCATAACGCCGGAAAATCCTAGGAAAATCCCGGGGAAAAGGTCGAGCACCGGGATTTGAACCCCAGTGGGTAGCGTCCCCACTGTAACCGCCCTACCATTGGACTACAAGCCAATTCGCCGTCTCCAGTTGGCTTTAACAAGTACAGTAAGAATTAAGATGCAGCAAGTCGGTCCTCTTAGCTTCTTGGAGAAAATAGATACTATATGTAGCAAGTCATTCCAGAATAAACTATCTATCAACCGATCAATAAAACGTGATACGAGTATTAGCATAATCATAATCATGCAATGGGAGAGCAGCCAAGTGGCGCCTGATGCCCTGCATACAAAAATGCGATGGCAGATCAAGCAGCTAGCGCGGCCAAGTGGTGGCGGTGGCGCTTGCGTACAGGATGCGCATGCATATAATGCTGCCGTGCAGGCGCAACGCAAATTGTATTATGCTCGATCGGCGAATGGCGATCGTGGGTGCAAGGCTGCCGGCCTGCGCGTTGCCCGGGCCGGGTGGCCGGGCGCCCAACCTAACGACAAACGGGAGGCGTCGAGCTGGACAAATCTCGGCCAGCATTTCGCCGGAATCCATCCGTCCCCGACTTGTTTCCGGGGAACCAGGAATTTCAGCCCAATTTGGCTTCGTTTTGTCCGGTCGGCCTCGCCTTTGACTTGCCTTCCTCTGGCTGCTGGCTGGCTTTCCTCGAGTTACTCCTGCTTCTGAGGTCTGATGGCCGGACGGACTGCCGGAGAAAAATGAAGTTAGGCGAGTGCACACCCATCTCTGCCGAATTTCAGTTCTGGTTTGATTGGAATGTTATCAGGATTGAACTGCGATCTTCTTCATGCAATTGCAGCCTCAAGACCGAAGTGCACGGTTCAGTATATACGCAGTTTCAGTGGACCTCAGTGCAGGTCAAAACAGCGGAGTAGGGAGTAGTCCTACTCTACCAGAAATGTCAAAAAGGCTTTTGTTGCTTCTTTATTTTTGCGATAAGGAAAAATTCCATTGATACTAAAGTAATTTACATCCTCTCATTATAAAAGTAAACCACACTACTACACCTCCATTGATGGGAGACAAGAAACCTTGAAAAAACCATAAATTTCACCATCTAGTATCATCATCCCAAACGGATATGCCACGGACGTAAGCTCCGATCTGAACGAACAGGGTCATCTCACCATCCACCGCCGACATCCTCATACCCATCACTTTTGTAAAAGAGAAATAAAATGCTAAAACTCCACGTGCGAACATAATGAAATTGACGCCGCCGATTACGTCGAACTCATCTTCGTTGCCTTCACCAGATTCGTCATGGGAGAACACAAGTCCAACCGACATCCAGATAGATATCGTTGGAAAACTAAATCTCACTAGCCCATCGCCATGGCTGCATAGAACCACAACGAGACAAAGGAAGGGCCGGAGTACCTTATTCTCCATCAATGGTGATGTCTTCGTATTGCCATCATCGCTGAGGAACGACATGCTCCATTGCTCCATCGATGATCTTGACGACGTCTTACGCCGTGGCCAATCTCTTCGATTGGATCTCCGGAGAAACCTTAAACATTGAAGACAAACGATGGATCCCCACTCCCTTCAACCACCGGCGTGATGCCGGAGGAGAAGAGAGGGGGACCAGCGGTGGTAGAAGGCGGGAGCCGACGGCGGCACCCCTAGGGTTTGAGGGCGCGGCGGGGGTTTACCCCAACTGAATCCCTCGGCTTTTGTTGCTTCTAGTTGATCGTTGATACTGATGAGACAAATTGAATGGTGTCGTATTTGACAAATCCTAGAATGCCATAGAAAAATAAAGATGAAAGTGCAGCCGTGGATAGCGGCAGGAGCAAAGCACCTAACATGCCTTCTTCAGGGGTTTTTAGTCATTTCTCATATTTCTTTTTGCTCTTTTACGGGTTGAGAGTTTCTTTTTTTCAAGAGCACGCCAAGGCGCGTTTTTCATTAAGCAGAAAGAGTGTTACAAACTTGGAACGATCCGGTAACACAAGCATTACCTGGATCACCAACCCTACTTCTACTGGATCTAACAAGAGCGATTACATTGGAACAAATTTGCGACAAGAAAGAACTAAAAGAGATCAAGGCCTAACTAGCCGACCTCCTCTTCCGCAATCCCTGCCATGTTGAGCTCCATGGCGGAGAGATCGATCCCACCAGCTAGCAGGGCCTCGAAACAGGTCCTCTTTTTTTCCGTCATCTTGCCCCCAAAGGCAACCACAAATTTCTGCTCAATTTCCGAATCCACCGCCTCATCCTCGACCTGCTCGCCGAGCTTACGGAGCAGCACCTTCACGTGGCTTGGACGGTTGCATTGGGGCGCGGTTTAGCTGCAATCGTCCACGCTCCGCGAGAGAATGGACTGACACCGGCGTGCGGGGCGGCGTAGCTTGGGCCCATCCTTGAGCGAGGAGTGTCGAGGGGGACGCATATCCGTGCCTCCCACTCCTCCTGGACCGACAGTGACTCGTGCTCGTCATCGGGTTGAGAGTTTCTGTGTAGCCTTTCTGTACAGTGATTTTTTCTTGAGCCTTCTACCTCCTCCATTCTAGTTTTTAAATTATAAGATATTATAGGTTTTAGATTAAGTGCATAGAATGCTATAACATCTGTCCTTTACAACAGAATGAAGGAAATACCTTTTTTAAAAATGTACAAAAGACAACTGTCCATGTAGGTTCGTTTAAGAAATGGCGCAACGGGGAAGGAGGTAAAAGATTCCTTCCACGCATTCGTGTTACCATTCTTGGCAGCCAACACGATGCGATGGTATATGCCACGGCCCGTTTTGGCCCCGCAGCTATAGTTGTTCCCATGCGGCTAGCCTCGTGCACCGGTACGCCTATATTGCGCAGTGTAGTACTAGTAGTACTTGTTTAGAAGCTTCGGTAAGAGTACTTATCGGTACAAATCCCTAACGAAATTGTACCGCATGCAGTAGCCCTTGAGTGAACAACATCGCGGTAGCACGTGCAGCGGCTGAAATCCAGAGGAGCCCGTCCGTCCGTCCCGTCTGCGGCCATCCCGTTTCATTCAACCAAAGCAAGCATTGTTAACACGCATTTTCAACAGCCCCAAAACCGAGCCGTGCAATTACCGCATCCCACGGACATGGACGCTGTTCCCGGCAAGCTACAGTGGTCGTGCATCACGTTCCGTTTGACCCACACAAGAACGTGCCCTTGTTCCCCCTTCCGATCCCCTTGGGCAGCTCCAGCTCCGGCTACAGCCGCGGTCGCAGAGCCTGCCTGCAGCCCGCGCGCCGAAGCCAACCGAGCACACCCCCGCGGCGCTCCATCGTTTTCCGAGCGGGTTGGCCGTGTGATGCCGAACGCAAAACCACGCGGTCCTCCCGAGCAAATCAACCGTGCGCCGGCGCGTCCTTGTCCGCCTGTGCCGCGCGCTTCAATTCGGCGGCTGCGATCGAGTACCCGTGGTTGCGAGCCCTGCAACCCTACGCGATCGATGCAGTGCAGGTGGGACGCGACGGGTTTCGCATCGAAATCATCGTGTGATAGATAGATCGATGCGCCCGCTAGGTGAAACGAAACGAGACTGTACCTTGTTAAGGTGGGTGATCCCAGTCGGGCGTCGGATCACCGAGGCCAGGATCCTGTACGTCAGATTGCTACTCCTGTGGTGGTCTTCACTCAGCTTGCCTAACCTGACCGACCGATCGACCTGCGACTGTACGTGTGCGTAGTAGATGTACCGGCCGAACAAGAGCAGAGCGTGCTCGGAGCTAGCGAATCGGCGTGCGGGCGGTACACACGTACTGTCTGTGTCGCGGCACGCTTAGTTTTAAGTACGTTAATGGAGGTTGTCCGTGTGTCCAACGCATGCATTTACTGCTGCTCCTGCTGCTGCTCTACGATCGATGACTCGCAGTGCACGCTGGTCTCGACGTGTCTTACGGTGGTAGTAGATGCTAGTCTCGACGTGTCTTCTTACTCCTAATTGCAAGTAACACTTCGCCGTCAAAGTTGGCCTGCCCGTGCGTGCATCCAAACCGGACTAACCTTTGCCGTTAGGCATTGAAACATGATGCTGCTGCGCAACATGGAGTAGTAGTACTGTACACCGTAACGGCCGCATATGTACAACGTACTACGGAATCGCACCACTGAACACACTGTACCTACCTAGGTATGACGCCGCAGTCACGCCGTGCACGCACAGTGCTACTCTAGTGGACGTTCACGACGTGTCTTATCATCGTAACCCTAGGTGCAACTGTGCAAGTACTAACAATTCGCCGTCGAAGTTGGCTGGTGCGTGTACCCGATTCCAACTACTAAATTCCGTAGGTAGTTCTGGCTTCAACTTCACCGAGTCGGTCAGAGCAGTAATTACAGTACTAATTATATTAGGCGCCGTTGCTGCGCCAGGATGCATGGGACTTTGGGAGTGAACCACTTGTAAAGTGTACACCGTAAGAAACTGCACTGATATACTGCAACTAGTATAACAATGTCAGTACCAAGTACAAATATATACTATACCGGGGGTACGATACTTGTATATTGGTTAAATACTTGTATATTGGTTAAATACTCTGACGCCAGTACTAGGTATATATACAATACTGTACATTGCACTGATAGTCTTTCCAGTCTGTACATAATTGCGGGCTCGATCAGGGACAGAGTGTCGACTGTCGAGAGAGAGCAAATATACAATCTCAGCTCACACTGTTACCGATGAACATCAGTTAATAATACTCGTCGTTACGGCAAGTTAAAACATTAAGATCACTCTCAGCTCGCAACAAGTGCTCAGATGCCAACGGCAGGGTCATCAATGCTAGTATTGCTACAAGTTCTGACTTCTAACAGTAACCTCACGTTACCTTCCTACAATACGCACTACTACAGTCCTAACATAAAACTACTGCTGCAGAGGGAGTCAACAACAGCCGGCTCCCGAGATGCTACTGTTTTATTTACTCCTATCTATCTCCGACGATGTAAAGCTGAGAGTCTTGAGACGGGATCAGTGCACTGTCAACGCAACAGGCTGTAACGCATCTAGTTTATAAGCTGGCGTCGGATGCCGATGCGATGCCGAAATGCCGATGCCGTCATGCTCAGTCATCGGTCATCGTTTTCTATCGCTGCTGGCAAGCAAAACGGAAACGCAGAGCTTGACATGACCAATTAATGGAGCCTTTAAACACTGTCCGCCCTCTCCAATCTTGAAACTAGGAACCCTGACCAACTTTTGGCGTGAACAGTCAACGTTTAGGTCTTGATGCTATCAGTAGGGCGCGCAGTCTCGGTGCAGCAACAGATGCGTGGCTGTGTTGTTCTTGTTTGCATAGTTGCATGCTTCTTCCGCCAACAGGTTGGCCCCGAACCTATGATGCATCAGCGAGCACACGGCCAGATGTTGCAGCACGGAACCTGCTAGATTGGTACTGTAGTCAAAACTGGAGAGATTTTTAGGAAAGCATGCCTGGCAACAAGTGGCAAGAGAGGAGTCAACGGTCACGAAAGCAAACGGCGGATCTCCATTGGGACAGCTGGAGACAAGAAAAGTGCAGGAATGGTAGCAGGACAAAGGATTTGTTTTGCAGTGGATGCATGTCATGAGCCTAGAAGAGGTCCAGCGGCGATTCCAGCTAGTTCAGGAATCAGGTATGAAAATGTCAATAATGTTAAAGGCAGTGAAAGTAACAGTTAACGAAACAGAAAACCATTGCATCATGATCTGCGAGGTACCGGAACTTTGACTTCTAGTCTTCATGGTTCAGAAAAAAGGGAACAGAGGGTGGTTATGTGGTATCTATCCATTATACGATCAACAACAGCCAGCTCGTTTCTGTAATTCTGCCCAACCTTATCAGCTACTGTAGTAACCACAATATCAGATTACTGCATAAAAGCATGCTGCTCATGAACTTTATTGACTGTTTCACCATGTTTACAGTCTAGTTTCAGATTCTCATATCTCAAACGCTGACATAACAGTTTCAGATTCTCACATATCAAATCCTGACATGCCAAGTCCCAGGATCCCAGCAGCAGCTACGGATATTGACGCATGGTGTTCAACCAAAGATAGCACCAATATATACCATTATCACCATATGTTTACAAACCATATTTCCAAGTCCTAACCAAGCCGTCATTATCAGTTTTTTCTTTCCAACTAGCCGTCAATATAAGTTTATCACCATATGTTTACATACTTTGACCAAGTACAAATGCCTAGCTGGCAACTGCTTGTCTATTCCTATATGACTGACAATAAGTGTCACAAATATACCATTATACCATTTAATTTTTTCATGCACAAACTCCACAAATCGGTGTGGGTTATTATCACTTATATGATACATCATGCGTGAAACACGGTCTCACGTCTGCTGGGAACACTGTACTCTCGGACCAGCATCCTCCTCATCTTCGTTGTACGCTTCCTGCCGCCTTTCGTGCTTCTTGCGCCTCATCTCCTCTACGATGTTGACATCATGCATGATGGTCTCCTGAAGCCTTGGTTGGCGTCATGGCATATCAACTGGGCAATGTTTTCGCACCCGTCAAACTCACATGGATGTAGGTATTTTTGTTTGATTGCCGTGGTAAAATGGTGTTAGTCTGTGCCTTGTTTGTGTAGTTCATTGTGGCCGTTGCAGCCCTTGTAGTTCCAGCCATGGTAGCAGGTTCCCTTTTGTTTCACAGCATGTAAACTGTTCTATCCCTAAGGCTTCTTTTGGCTGCTAGGGGAAGCAATACAAGGGAGAAATCCCCCACGCAGGGATTGAGTTGATCCCTCCCCCACCCAATCCCTGTCCCCACCAACGTGATCCAATCCCTTGCTTCCCTGGCGTCATTTGGAGTTTTTGACTGTGCACAAATTGTCAGGTCGAATTGCATCCATGTACTACTCAGGTCGATAGCTTATTGGGATAGATGTAGATAAACATCCATGTACTACTAATGCTCATAATGCAAAGATAGAAATTCTAACTGAACATTGACTTTACATGTTATTTGACCATAATTTAGTTGACAGAGTTCTAAAATTCAGAACTAAACCATTGGATACAACAAAAAATCAGGAAACAGTCTCTAAAATAATAAAATTCAATAAAATACTAGTAAAATCCATGTCTAAAATTCAAAAATAATAACAGAAAATGGGCAAGAGAAACCACTTTCATCTATAAAATTGAAAAAATAAATGTATGAGGTGCAGCAATGATTGAAACATTTATATATAGAAAAAAATGTCTGATGTGATCACATAATCATATACTGAAAAATTCCTCACCAAATCTAAAAGTAACTCACGGCTAGGCAAGAAAGACATGCCCATCAGCATATTGAACTAGGTAGGTTTCAAATGCAAACAATTTCAAGACATTTTGTTCTCAATATTCCCAAATAAATAAAATATTCCCATCATCCCAGAAGCGCTGAGGAATGGATGATCAATGTGGCCATCATCCCAGCAGTGCAGAACGGATCAATATGAACGGTCTTGCAATATGAAATGGAAGGTGAACTGAAAACTATACTTTTAGAACTTGCACTTTTTTCAAATGAAAGGTGCATCTTTCACTTCTATTCCTGCAAGCAACTCCATTTATACTTTTTGAGACATGGTTGTGACAACAAGGCAAGAATACTTCTAAGATACCGCAAATAAGTGATAATCTAGCTAGTGCCGTACAGTATTACACTAACTGACTTACCTCCAGTACTGCGTATCTCAAATTATTCATTATCTGTAGGCTCGTGGATCAAATGATCAATCCATCAGCAATTTATTTAATTTAAATGGCTGGTAGATATTTACGGTACTAATTGTAGATATCAGAGTGGTGGCAGTCAGCAATATACTTCAGCATTATTGCACCTGTATAATATTTATGTGCTCCAGAGGACAGCAAAAGACTAGAGAACATGGAGAAACTAGTTCTGCTACCTACAACCTACCTAAACGGCTAAATAAGAATTACACTGAGCATATAAAAATCCAAGTGCTAAATTTCTGAATCTTCTTAGATGTTTTTCTCTGAGATCTTTACTCAGTGACAGCCACAACAATGACCACCCACACCCAGTTCCCATCTAGCATTGAAAAAACTGAAATATACATCAGGCATAAAAAAGGTGATCATGCTTTGATCATGGATAAAATAAATACTAGTACTAGGCACCACCAGAAAGTGGAAATACACCAAATACAAACCTGATACTTGGTCAGGCAGCACGATCCAGTTTTCTTGGGGTAGAGGTTGAGGAGCAGCTTCTCCTTCTTGCACCTTTCTTCTAATCTGGAAATTTAAAAACAGAGTTTCTATCAAAGCTAGAAGTCTGACAACTGACATACAGACACATATAGATCAAGTACTTTAGGGGAAAATTGAGTTGCATTTTGTCTATCTTAGAAATAGGGCAATTATTATTCAATTGAACAGTATCCTTTAGTACTACTACGGTGTCTATCTTAGAACTAGGCAATTATTATTCAATTGAATAGTATCCTACTATCCCTTTAGTACTACTACAGGAAACTGAAAAAAAATCCTTCTAGAAATAGGGTAATTATTGAAAGAGACTTTACATTTCAGAATATGCATAGTAGGTAGAAAACACTGGAGCAAGAATGCAATCCAATCCAATCGACAGTAACAATTATCTTGTAGAGAATGCTTTGAGAGATGTACACAAGAGCATATTATCCTACTGTATAAGTCATCCGCAGCTCCTAGTACATTATCCTACTTTAATATGCAGAATATTAACAGCAGGATAACATGCTTCTTGATTATTAACAGTCACTTTTCATTTCTGTTGGGCCAGTGTGCCGAGAGAACGCGAACCCGCGCTAACACTTTGACCATTGTCCTCGTTTGTTTCTAAGTGCAGAAGTTCGGGATGCCTGGGCGGCGGAGCTCACCTCGTCTTGAGTTCGCACCGGCGGCCGGATCACCTCGGTCGCCGAGCCGCCTTGGCCAAGTCCCACGGCCAAGGGCACGAACGTCGGAGGCTTCGGCCTCGACACAAGGAAGTCCGCTGGTTGGCCTCCACTTCCGGCGCACAGGTCCCCGCCGAGCCACCTCAACCGCGCGCGGGCGGGCGAGGATCCTTGGCCGCCCCCGCCCCCCAGGCCAGGGGCCTCAGCTCCTGAGGCCGAGGGGCCTCAGGCACCTCAGGTCCCCTCCCACACTCCCGCCCTGGAACCTCCGCTCCCGAGGCCAGGGACCTCCGCCCAGGGACCGCCGCTAACGACAGCCCCGCGCTCGGCGCGCAGAGGGACGCGGCACTACCCCTCCGCTTCCGTCGCGCGGGGGCCCCGCCCTGGACCGCCTCCGCCCCGCACGCGTGGGGTTCCGCCGCGCTGCTTCCGCCCCCGGGGCGCAGAGGGCAACCAGGTCAGTCCCGCCCCCGAGGCGCGGAGATCCCGTCGCGCCGCCCCCGGCCCCGGCACGCGGGGGCCCGCCGAGCCGCCCCTGCCCACGGGTGCACGCAGGCAGGCACTGCCCCAGGCGCGCGAGGGCCGCCCGTCCGCCTCCGCCGCGGGCGCGTAGGGCGCGGCCCTGCGTCTCCCGCCCTGGCCGGGAAGCGCCGAGGGAAGCCTCCGCTCGGGGAGCACAGGGGCCCGCTAGAGAGCTGGAGCCGCCGACTGGGAGTGGGAGCTCGATTCCTGAGCACGGTCCCTAGTCCTGGAGCCACCGCCGTCGATTGGAGCCGGGGAAAGCCGGCGCGCCCCCACAAGATGCCGATGCCGCCTCAGGGTGATGAACCTTGGGCCTTCGCGGTGCGAGGCCTGGTCGCCCCTTTGGGCCGGCCCGTCGCCCTTCAGAAAATGCTGTAAACACTGTTGGGCTGGGCCGAAAGCTGATCCATCTCCTCTGGTGACTGAAGCTGAAGACGAAAGGAAAAAAGTCTACTTTCGGCCCCAACTTTTGCAAAAGTTCGACTTTGGTCCCCTCAACTCTAAGGCCCGGATAAAACATGTCCGTCAACTTTTTTTTAAACCATGCAGATTTTATCTCTTGGCGGGTTTTGGACGGTGGTTTCACTACAATAACTCTGGTTTGCTACACCAACAGTGGTTTCGTTTTTTTTCTTTTCTTATTTATTTTGGCTGAATATTTCAAAAATCACAAGAAATCACAAAAAAATTCATAAAATCAAAAATCTAATTTTATTGGACTCCACATAAGTGGAGCTACGCAATGAATATATAATATGATATACTTTAATATAAAAGTTTTGCTACGAAGGTTTTACCTTTTTCTTTTTATTTATTTCGGCTCAAAATTTAAAAATCATAAAATTGAAAAAAAACCAATTTTATTAAACTTCACATGATCATATTTACACAATAAAGATATATAGTTGTACTATTTAATTTATTGGCCAGGATCCATCGATCAGGTTCAGAGCTTGCGTATCTACGTACGTAGATCAGCACAGGAAACCTAACCTAACCCCTGCTAAAGAGGCACATTAACTGCGCATTGTGTTATTGCGCGCGCCTCATGTGGAGTCCAACAAAATTGGATTTTTATTTTATATTTTTTTCTATAATTACTATGATTTTTTAAAGAATGAGCCGAAATAAAAAAAAAAAAAAGGCAAAACCTTGTAACAAAAACTTTATACTAAAGTATACCATATTATATATTCATTGCGTAGCTCTACTCATGTGGAGTCTAACAAAATTGGATTTTCTATTTTATAAATTTTCTATGATTAACTATGATTTTTGAAAGATTCAGCCAAAATAAATAAGAAAAGGAAAAAAAAACGAAACCACGGTCCACCGTAGCAAAAACCAGAGTTCTTGTAGCGAAACCACCTTCCAAACCCCGGGGGGACGAAATCTGCACGCTTTTGAAAAGTTGAGGGACTGTTTTGTTCGGTTTTGGAGTTGAGCGACCAAAATCGAGACTTTCGCAAAAAGTTGAGGCACCAAAAGTAGACTTTTTCCAAGACCAAATTGCCCTCGGGCTCAATGTATGCTTAGAGAATATCCACATATTGGTGGGGCATGTTTGTAAAATAGCGTAGACCTGGCTGTGCGGCTATAAAAAGCGAGCAACCCCCTGTGTAAAGATGGTTGGTGAAATATTTATGAAACACATAACTTGTTTTGCCTACATCATCTCTCGTGTGATGTGATCCTCTGCCTGAGGCCTCGCTCGGGCGGAGGTCTCCCCTACCCCCCGTCGAATTGTTATGCCAACAATTTTAGAATATGCTTTTTGACATAGGTAGCCGCAGAATCGATAGTAGGGTAATTATCTTGTGCAAATAATTACTAACAGCAACATGAATAACCTAATTTCTCTAAATAAGAAAACATTAGAGCAAGAATCCAATCCAATCGACATTAGGTAGAATAGGAAATTAAAGCAAGAATCTTTATATTGTTACGTACATACTCTTTTGTAGGAGCTACAAGATGGATCAGTGAGAGAAGAAAGGTGAATCGAATCCCTAGACTCAAAAAGATGAGACAAGAGAAGGAGGACGGGAGGGAAAGGCTTACTGGAGCGACCGAAGTAACACCGGCGTGGCGGTGGCTGGAGCGGCACCAGTGTGGCAGTTGCCGGAGCGGCGGCAAGGCGGGGTCGGCAAGGCGGGGTCACCGCGGGTCGTTGTACTACCCACTCGACGGCGTCACCGCGGAGTCTAGTAGGACTGCCGGGTCGAACTCCTCCACGAGCCTCCGCACGTGCTTGAACGCGGGATCTTCTGCCGTAGCGTCGACGGAGACAGTGTGATGGCTGTGCACCAGCGCGAGGCAGCGCGCTCACACAAAGAGAAAGATGTCATACCTCGTTCGGTCCCTCCACACCTCAATTGGGGATTTTTATTTTAGAAGTGTATTCACGTGTTTTGGGGCATTGTCCACCTCAATACTTGAGTAGCCAAATGCAAATTTCACCCCAACATGGGAGCTCACCCCGACGTGGGTTTTGGCCCACAACACACATTGGTTTGTCGCCTGATCCCACTCCGATACAAGTCCAGCCAAACAAGGCCTAAGGTGGAACTTTGTCGTTGTTTCAATAAAAAGGAAATTTGTTATTGTTTTGAAAAAAGAACTTTGTTGTTGTTGTGTCTATTCGCTTCGAGTGTTCGCATTCAATTGTTTTAACTTGCCTGTCGGTCTTGTCTTGGAAGGTATGTGGTTTGGCCAACCTGCATAATTGTAGGATTGTGCGCGATTCCTTACACGCTGTAGTCTTAAGAATCCAATAAGCGCCAAGATATAACCTTGTTCAAAGTAAAAACCTTCCACTTTTAGGGTGTTTCAAATTCTTTCATGTTCAATAATGCAACTACGGAGGCATTATCACTGCATGGATTTAGTTATGTGCCATGTTGTATGGTAGAGTAGCAAAGCTGGTTTTCAAAGCAGGATTAGAGTAGCCTAATTATAACTGATATAGATTGGCTATCATTGAAATGTTGAGTTATGTTAATTTTGATTGAGCCTTGAGATGACTTTCATGTATACTCTCTTGTTAAGTAATACCACTAGTGAGTGTGTTGTTTTTTGCAGGCTTTAACCATTTCCTCCACCCTTGTTTATGTGGGTGACACATGTATGTTAGATAGGTTTATATGTTGTTTAGGAGCCATCCCAAGGCAAATTGGGGGCTTGTTACCCTTCTTGGCGTGTTTACTCATGCTTCCTGCTAGGTAAACAATCATCCAGTAAATTGTAGAGAATAAAAACAATATGTGACCTTCATGTGTGAAGATCTGTTAGTGTGCTTTTCATGTTAGCTATATAGATGCTAGTTACCTATGTTCATAGTCATTGTGAGCTAAGTGCTTGAATCATGCATGTGTGATCTTGTTAAAGAAACAAGAAAACAATCTTTCTACTTATGTCTTTGAAATGACTTTAGACCTAGTTACTTGTGAGCAACTATTTTTGTAATGAAAATGATGTTTGATGTGAATGCAGTCTATACAAAAGTTGTAGATAACTTGTTGATCTTAGTTTTTCTAAAATTTGAAGATTTGAGGCCAACGGTTTGGGAGCTATAGATTTTACAAAGTCCCATTTAGATTTTGCATGTTTTTGGTATACTTCTTCAAGGTTGTGCTTTTTAACTTAGTTAAACTTCGAATCATCTCTTGGTGATGAAAAGAGAGTTTATATTACTTTTAGTAGGCGTTCCAAAATGTTAAAAAACACAACTTTGGGTGGACTAGAACTCTAGATACACATTTATGAAATTCTTGTCACAATTACGTACATGTGTGTACAGATCCGGTGACATTGTTGAATTAGCTTAGGGTATATTGTAGGAAATTTCATAATATTTTAAAAAAGTATAAGAACACCTTTATTGGATTTTAAGTTATGGCTAAAACAATGTGCTCTGCCCCGAATACCTAAAGTAGATTGTTTTCACTTTGTATTGCTTTGTGTGTTTAATAGTGTTTGATTATAATTTCAGTGGTCTTAAATTAATTAACGATATGTTATTAATTTGTTATGTGTTAGTCACATAAATCACCAAAATGTTGGTCTGTAGGATGTACCTAGAGTCTTATTCAACATTTGTGAACTTGATACTCAATTGACCAAGACCGACATGGCACGACTAGTATATGCGCGAAAGGTTGCTCCGGTACTCCTTGGGACACAAGAGATCCCTGTGCTTCCACTCCCAAACCCACTTACAAGGATTTCTCATCACATAATTCTTCTTCACAAGCCGCTGGACACATCTTGTGTCATGGAACTCAACTCATGTTCCGTGACACTAATATGTATTTCCTTGGATTTCGTTGGGCGACGCTACTCCACAGTACCACTAGGGTTTTACCTTTGTCTTCTATGATTTGTATGAGGAAAATCCAATATTCTTTCAAGATATAACTAGTGATTTCTTGCGCGCCCATGCGCGCCACATATCCAAGCAGATTTTATTTAGTTTGTTGCAAAATCTAAACTGACATGGAGTCGTAACAGTTTGTTTGCTGCAGGAGATTTAACATATATCATTGTCAACATAGAGGAGTTTGTTTGTTGCTTAACTACTGTCTAATAAAAAACAGTCACTTCAGGTTTTTTTTAAAATAGTAGCGGCACATGAGCATAGCAAACGCTGTAATCAGCTATAGATTAGCATACACAAGACTTAGGAAATAAGGAAACCAATGGTTGTTCTTACATGTACTTAGGGCAAATCCTAAGATGGCACAAAGCTGCCTAAGAGGTGGTAACTTCAGTGTTTACAATAGTTTGGACCAGATTAAGAGAGTTTACAATAGTTTCTCCAATGGCCGTCGAGATTGACCCAACGATGTCACAGAACCTAAGTCTGGGTACCAGTCGATCAGTGTGAGGACAGCTCGGCATAGGAGCAGGAGTTCTTCATGCCTAAACCTGGCACTCAGGGTGACTACATGCCATGAGGCCGAACTTGCTTGACTAACAGGCTACCACATTAGCAATAGTAGGCAGAAGTCTCCTTCGAATGGTGAGGCTGACATGTTCCATCCGGGGTCTGTAACAACATATGGCATGAAAGGCAGATAAATGAAGATTCAGATATGCAGTTCAAAATGGGAATAGATGAGAAGCTTACACTGCACTGGAATCACTACCAGAGGACCAGGAAGAGCAAGGTCGCACTGACCATACGATGTGACGACAGAAGCAACCTGATAAGTCTTCTCGGCTTCATCTGTTCCATCAAGAGAAATAAACAAAATTTTCTACCTAATGTTTCAGCCAAAAGATATATTGTGTCAGTCTGTCAGATACCCCAAGATTGAACTCTAGCCAACATAAATCTAACGATACAGTTTCAAAACTTTGTGTCCAACTATTTACACTTCAGAACACTTATTTAGCATAAGTGTTGGCTGCTTTGTCCTTTCAGAGTATGTACCCTTTAATGGCAGGCATTCCAGATGTCTCACGGCTCACAAAATGTTAAGTTCCAGCTAGGAACCCGATGCACAGAAAGCAAAATGAAAAATGGAGCACAAGAAAAGGTGAAAGACTATATGTAGAGAATGTATACTTTGTAGTACCCTTTCAATTAGTTGTTTCCAACCAGGGAAATGGCAACATAAATTCAAGATGAGGCAATCAAGTTCGACAGATCTTCAAGAATATCTTCTATTTGGTGCTGCTTTTATATTTTCTTATATAGGAAATAGACCTTGCTCACATATACACGTAGAGCATTAGAATTTACATACACAACTACTGAAAGGGAATAAAGAACTAAAGAAAAACCCATATTACCTTAGTCCAGTAGTCGGTACAAAAGAGGAACCTGGCAATCACCAGATCACATTTGGAAAAAGAAGGGTGCACTGGTATAGTTAAAACGACTAAGTACTTATATAACAAAGACTCCTCTGTAGGGTCAGAAAATGTTAACTTTGGGCTACAAACGTGATGATAGGAAGCAAAATAAAAAAATAGATCAGAGCAAAAGCTGAAAGATTATATACAGAGGCTGCATACTTCGTAGCTCCTTTTCAATTACTATACAACTCTATATGGACACCTGAGCTAATTATGTAAAAAGCAAAAGCAGTTCAAAATATAATTTTAATGCACAGAAGCACCACGACTTTCATTTTAGGATTTTCACCACCCTGTTTTTCAAAGCCAGATTTGATTTTGCTTTAGCCCGAAACTACAAAAGTTAGTCAAAGTAATCAATCAAGGACAGCGAGTAATTATTTTTCATCTAGAATGAGATGTTTTTAGTAATCCGAACATTCTTTCATGAAGCCTCGTCACAGTCTATTATTAGACACAAAGCACCTTTCATAGTCTATTCTTGAGCTAATTAAGTATACTAACCAAGAGGCACAAGGCAAACTTACTAATGCAATAACCAGTCACCTTTCATTTAGGATTCGTATTGCACCACTGGGAAGCCCTCCATTACCATCTTGGTTTCCAAAAGATGGCCTCCAAAGAACAAAAAATGACAGATCAACAAACTAATTTTAACACAGTAATAGAAACTCAAGTGTAGATATAAAATCTATTCCTTACATATTCATTTACATAGCCTTATAATTTACGTATAGCATTCCAAACTATATACGCCATGTGGCTGAGCCAACCAAATAGATATTGTAGATCCTATATTCAATAATGGGGAGTCATTTGCTTGCCATCATCATCTATACAATCACAAAGAAGCAAACTCATTTTTAATATTACATTCTGAAGACACAGACTTGAACTGTACACTAATTAGGATAAAAAAAAAGAACTATACACTAATTTTTAACTTGACTATAAAATGAGAGCCTAGGGGCAATCAAGGGTTGTCACGCTATATCAGTCTAGCTACCATGAATCTAACAATGAAAATCTAGCACTTTTATCCAACTATTTATCTTTTACGCTCCCGCAAAGAAGCAGGTTAGATTGAAAAAAAAAATTATAATCAAAGACGGCATATGCTCGAAAAATAATTTACAGACAATACGGTCATTTGCTTTGCACCAAAAGACCATAGCATCGGCACAAAAACAATGTGCTCGGCTTTCATTGTCGAAACAGGAAGTTTTCGATTATCGTTGCAACATCACGGATCGTCAATCCAACGAGTCGCTGGCCGCATCGAAAGGCTATTGCCCTAGCGTCCCCGTCCACACAAAAAGTCATTTCTGAAGCTCTTATTCTTTATTTAAAAATGATTAAAGCATGAAGTGGGAAGCATACAAAGAAGAACGAATGGAACTTACAAATGCAGTTATAATGCACCCAGCCCCAGCCCTATCCCATGTTATGCCTGTACAAACCAAATGGATGCTTCTCCAACATGTGCTGAGTTTGGTGTCTCTGCACACTCCCCTTCATCTTGTCTCCTTTGACTGTTGTCATCAGGACATTGGCCAAACGTATGGATGTATTAGTTGCAATGAATCAACAAATTCAGCATAAATCGGTCTGAGAATAGTGGCAAAATGGAGGTCAAACAACAAGCATAATTGAATATTGAGTTCATTTCATTCACCGGGCATACATCGAAACTTCTGCATCAACCAAAGCTCCATCGTAGCAGAAACATGAGCACAAGCATCAGAACCGTGGTGGTCATTTTATCGAACACCTTGCAAGCAGCTACTATCCCTTTCATACAAACAACAAATATCAGCTTTCGTTCATGTCTTGGCCATGGAGGCAGGGCCTAGATCGGCCTAGAAAGGAACGGTGACAAGCACATACCGACGCTCGACTCCGTTGCCGGCGATCCAAAGAGACGAGGAACAAGGAGAGAGGTCGCACCGCCGGTCCGAGGCGCCGCGCATCTGGAGAGCTCGCCCAAGCACCGCCTCCGGGGCGCGCTCACCCAGCGTCGCCGCCGCCGGGGGGGGACGCTCGTCCCGCGGCCAGCGCCTTTGCGTGCTGAGGACCGCCCGTCGCACCGGGGGAGGCCTCGCCTAGGCGCTATGCCACCGCCCCGAGGGACGCTGCGCCACCACGTCGGGGGCGGCCTCGCCTACTCGCCGCACCGCCCGAGAGAGGAGGGGAGACGGAGGAGTCGAGGAGTGGCTGTACACGTGAGAGAGCCCTAGGGTTGGAGCCGGTATATATGTGACATAGGAGGAGGTAGCGGCACCATCGATCGCCAGATCCAACGGCCGGAATGGCCCAAGGACCGTTGCGGCCGCTGGCTGTGGCGACGCGGAAGGACGGCAAGGCACCGGGGCCGGGGACGGCGCGGCGAAACGAGCCCGGGCGACAAACGCGCGTCGGCGGCATGGGTTGGTTCGGGAAGCCCGCGGCGGCGGCGAGGACGCGCGGCGAGGCTGCCGCCGGGCCCGCGATGGCCGACCAACCACCGGACGACAACGTCACGGGGCGGAAAAGAGCCGGACGCAGAAGCCGTCGGAGAACCCACTCTCCGCAGGCCATTGGCACGCCAATAGAAACTCGACAACGTGTTACCTGGAAACGGGCCCGCCTGGAGATAAAACACCAACGGGCGGTGCACAAGGTCAATGCGATCCGAGCCAACCGTAACGAATCAAGCGGTCAGGGGAAAAATCGATGTCGTGGATGCCCTGGTTGGCGAGCTCTTCTACACCCAATTTTCTCTTTAAATGATGGGACTCAATTCAGCTTACACAGCGAGAGAGTAAGAGGAACATTTTCTTCATCTATTGTACCTATTAGTTGTAATTTTAACTGTAATGTAAATTAAAAAAATGCAAAGATTTCTTTAGACTAGAAGGCATGCTATAGATGTTTCATACATTTTACACCTTTGAGGAGCATGCAACAATTGACGTCAATGGAAATGAGATCTCAGTGGAAAAAGGAGTGCATGACAAACTCAAAAAAGACCTAGAAATAGCAGTCGAGAGAGCTATTATTGTGTTTAACGAGGCCTTACGACAAAGTCTCTACACCTTCATTAGACATGCTTTGGAAACTCGTGCGTGCCTAGGACACAATCTCTGCCAAGTGCTAGAAATGAGAAAACGGAGGGTGTTGGATCTGGACAAATGACTACCAGCACAAGATGATTACCTTCTGCATGGGTTCACTGTCTAGGGCAACCTCATCAGGCAAGACGGTGAGCTGGTGTTGTGCAAAATGCAAGTTAGATTAGTGACCAGCGACAAACTCGAGCAAAAACTTACATAGGAGCAACCACACAGATATTTTGTTGATCCTACATTTGAGCAACAGGAAGAAGATGAAGTGGCTCAACACAGACGAGGCAAAAGGACATAAGAAGAGGAGAGCGTAAAAAGAGTGTTGGTGTTTGTGCACTTCAATGATTTTTTTAATTCTAGAACAATGCATGTATGAACTCAAGCAGTTATACTGATAGTGAATTCTGTTCAACTCATCATGACTTGCGCTGATCTGTTTAGCTTGAAATATCTGCACAACTTCAACTATCTTTTACCTATGTGAATTCTTGAAATGGTGGTTCCAAAAGGTGGTGAGGAAACCTCGGCCCGGCCGGTGCCATTGGCAAGGTGAAGCACGAATGGATAAGTATGAAAGTATGAGCACTCAGTAAACTTAATTCTTCATCAAAGTATTCACCAACCATTACACAGGAGTCAATGCTCCTTATTTATATCCATCATTGATACTCACATCTTAATTACAATTTAGACCCTTGAATATTCATAGAATATTCTTCCTCCTCTTTTGGGCCCTGTGGGAGCAGAATGGTCTTCTCATCTTTGTTACCGTCTTAGCTTCTGGGCCTATCGTCCGGCCCATTTAAGGCCTGATCCGCTAGGTAGAGTCGTGTTGCACCTTCTCTCTTTAGGCGTCATCTCCACTCCTACGTACTTATGGATCCACCTCCTCGGATGTGACTTTAGGCGCAGGTGAAACCTCTACCATGTCTTGTGCTCAGCCGATACCTCAACAAGGCCTTCTTGGTGAGAGGTTTAGGCAGAGGTTTCGGTGGAGGTTTGGACAAAGATGTCATCTCTGCTTCTCAATCCTCAATGTTGCATCCATTCCTGCAAGTGATACCTTAGAACATGGTTATTTTCTTAAAACCTTTGCTTTACCTTGGTTACCTCTGCTTACTGTCAGGACTATGTCCCAACAATCCCCTCCTTGAGTACTAAGGTTCAAGGCAGACACGGGCCTTTGGCCTCAACCTCTCCTATAGTGGTAGAGGTGTTAGGTACTACTCTTCCCCCCCGGGCACATTTTTGCATTGGACCTCCGATTTATTTATCTCGCGTATAACTTCCACGGTTGCCCAACCGACACACCTTTTTATGTCGATGTGACCGTTAAAGACCCATTGGCTGCGTCCGTTGGTGGGGGCATTCGAAGGGTCATGGGGTTACATATAACCCCCCTAGCGGAGGGTCCCTTACCCCTGCTGTTGTCGCTTTCCTTGCTCGCCTTTCACTCCACGTTGGTAGATATCTTAGTCGCCTTGCTTACGTGATTGAAAGAACCCGACACGTGGCTTTCTTTTCGCTCATAAAAAATCTCCGCTCGCTTATTCACTTAAGTTTTTTAAAGGTGGCTCCCCTGTCAAGACCTTTTTTTCAAGACACAATATCTTTGACCCATACTCGTAGATTTTTAAGGTTAAGTCTACGGGCTTTCTTAGCCTGTACGAGAGTTGTATGCTTGTAGCTACCGAAGCTTGTGATCTCCAAGAATGTATTTCTGATGTCAAAGCCTCTGTCAGAGATTTAGTCAGCATTAAGGAATTTGCAAAGATGAGAGAAATAACCTATGAGTTTGGGAAATCGAAGATGACCCAGGAGATGTTGGACGAGTTGATTACGCAAGGTTGGATCCCTGAAGGCATGGCGGAGATTCCTAAAGGTTAGTCTAAGCCGGAGATTCCTGGGGAAAGATAGAGAATTTCCTTTAAGGATTTTTTCTACCGTGGATTTCGGATTCCATATCGCCCCTTCGTGCGTAAGGTGATTGAAGCTTTCAAGTGCTAGCTCCACCATCTTACACCCCATGCTTTCCTAGCCATGACCAAGTTCTGTTGGGCTTGCAATTCCTATGGAGCCCAGTGGAGGTGGACACTTTCGTGGACTTCTACGAGCTCCACTATTAGCCGAAGACCCAGAAGCTAGCAAATGGTTCGGAGGGCTACATGTCAGTATGACAGTTGCACCTTGTCTCTTAAGAGGTTCCCGAAGGGAGAAAAGGTGGGGATCTCATTCAGCCAGAAGCACAGGTGGGATGTTGAATTGCTAGAATACTGGTTCTATGTGAAGACTGGTACTGGTTCTATGTGAAGACTGGTGTAGTTAATACAACTTTTAAGGATGGTAGTCGGGCGGCTCGTTATCCACTTGCATCAGAGCTGACTCCTATTAATATATACAACAATGCATCTGCAAGGCCGGAGATGACAGAAGCCCCCAATTCGTTGTCGTGCAGCTTTCCTGAAGGCTGGCCAGTACTCCCCCGATCGCAACCTTATTGAAGAGACCTGCGCCACCATTTATTCTTTGTTGGCAAAGACAAGGCATAGAGATGATTATAGAGGAGATTGTTGACACTGCTTAACGACATCACTAATATAGCTCTGGCGCCTTAACGATAAACTATAAAAGCAATGACCCGAAGCTGCTCCAAACGATCCTGACCACACAATACAAGATCCGACGACTGAGCGTTTTTTGGGCGACATGCTGGTTCTGGCGGAGAAGCCGCTGGGCCTTGTCTAGTAGTACTACCTTAGGGGTTCCATTTGAATTTTTCCTACAGAATTCTAATCCTCTAAAATTTTTTCTTCAAAGGAGGCATAAGACGAACAATTTGTATTTGTCATTAGAGACGGCTGTAGTACGATGGGAACTCGAAATTCCATGTTGAGTCACGTGACGGTCATTTTTCGCTTAGCCATGACTCATATGTGCCGCCGCACGTGTCACCTCTTCAGGAGCAATTGGAAGCCAAACCCGTCAATTTTAGATCAAGAATTCATGAAGAGCGAACTTCATTTCCTTGTGACAAACGGGAACTGTAGTACAGTAAGTATGTTGATAATAAAAAGCGGCCCAAAAATGGCACTAACACTGTTTCATACACCTTAGTACTAATTTCCTTGCATCTCTACAGCTAACGATCTTTTCAGGCAGGAGAGCTACTGATTATATTAAAAAGAAGATAAAATCAGACTGAGCACAAGGATACAACTAGACAACCAAGAATCACTGGGGACAACAAACATGACTACCAACAACATACCGACAATGACAACAACAAACTATGATAACGATCTTAATCTTACAGCATACTAAGCTTTACATACATCACAGACAACTATGGCCAGTGCCTCAATGGCCAGTTTGGCAACTACGGCACTCGGGATAACAAAGGCCAATCTCAAAATCCAGAGCTCGTCGCAGGCGGTGACAGTGGCGGCGGCGGCGGCGGCTGATCAAGGGAATCGAACATGTCCGGCGGCAGGTCGTCGAAGAAGTTGTCGGGCGCCGCGTCCGGGAGCTCAGCCTTGACGCCGCCGTGCGGGTACTCCGTGCCGAAGAACGGGAGAATCATTGGAGCGGGTTGCGTCACCGGTAGCAGCTCCTGGTAGGCGGAATGGTCCATAGTGCCGGCGTTGGCGAACGCAGGAGCCATGTTCCAGCCCGCCGGTAGCCCCGGGAAGTCGAGCAGAGGGTACGGAGGCTGGTCGAACGGCAGCAGTGGTGGCAGTGCGGCAGCGTTTGACGACGAGCACGCGTGGCTGTCGGAGGCCAGCGGCAGTGCTACGTCGAAACTGACAAGCCCGGAGCCTGACCAATCGTATGGGGCTAGTGCAGCACCACCCTGCGCGTCGATGAATGGTGTTGCTGCGCTGCATGGGTGGACACCGGAGGAGCTGCCTTCGAATGGAACTTGATCCAGGCAGGGAACCTGGCAACGCATCAGGGATTCATGTTAAAAAAAATGTATATCAGAGAATAGCGAGGGACATGACTTGTAAAACAAGTAGCCAGGAGCGGGCAATGTGCGTTGCAAAGTTGCGAGGGCTTTACCACGGCGGCGGGTCGCGACTCGAGAGAGGAGGAAGCAACAGCAGGCGCCTGCGCCTTGGCTCTCCTGCTCCTGCTGGACCGGCCGCGGAGAGGCGTCCCCAGCAGCCTGGCGAGCCGCTTCTGGCGGGTGCTCCAGAAATTCTTGACGTCGTTGTCCGTCCTGCCCGGCAAGTAGGTGGAGATCCTCGCCCACTTGTTGCCGAACTGCGCCTGAAGCTCCAGCACCATCCGCTCCTCCTCCGCAGAGAACTTGCAGCCACTGTTGCAAGGCGCCCGATCAGGCGATCACCATGGTGAATGAATTTGTGACGAACTCGTGCACAAAATGCAAAACACACAACAAATCAAGCGCAGTGCAGAGAAGAGAGGGGTCCGTACGAGGGATGGTTCGCGATCAGTGCAGCCTAAACCCCAAGCAAAACGAAATTCTGACAACTATCGCATCAGTTCATGACAAAATGCAAATGCAGTTAAGAATTCAAACTAAGCAAAGCGAAATCAGAGAGGGGAGAAAACAAATAAGGTAGGGTTCGTGCGCGCGTACGTACGTACGTCTTGAGGTCTGGCCTGAGCTTGTTCACCCAGCGGAGGCGGCAGGACTTGCCGGTGCGCGGCAGGAAGCCTTTGGATCGAATGGAGCTCCAGTCCCGAGGGCCGTGCACGCGCACGTGCTCCAGCAGCACCGCGTCCTCCTCCGCCGTCCAGTGCCCCTTCCGCACCGCCTCGCCCCCCCGCCCGCCGCGTCCCTCCTGCCGCTGCCTCCTCCTCCTCCGCCCCGCCGACGGGCGCCGCCAGGTGCTCGAGCCATTGCCTCTACGCTAAGCGATCTCGCTGGCAGTAGAAGTGTATGTTCCGGGAGAGCGCAGCGTGGTCGTGCTCCTTATGGGGGCCCGGGCGGGCGCGAGCGAGTGGCGCACGTGGCGCTTTGGAGGAGCGTCCGGCAAGGATCCGACGGACGGGCTTGATTCCCAAGCGGCGCCGCCAGCGTAGCGTCCATGGAGCGGGCGCACGAACGCGCGTGGTTAAGTTGTTAACTAACCGCTCATCCCACCCCCCACGACCTCCGATTTCCGCGGCCCAAGAAACTCCGTGTCCCTCCGACACATGGTGCGGGAAGTAAAAACATTTTTTTCTGTTTTGTTTTTGTTGTTGCAGCCTGACAAAAATCCAGGTGTTCTATTCTATTGCCGTCCGATCAGGAACTAACGAATTGCCATCCTTCCTTCCAAGTTCCAACCCAACCTGCGTATATTCGGTAAAATTCGATTTCAGATAGTTTGCATTTGTGTTTTCGTCAGAAATGAAAATCAAACAAAGATGCAAAGTAACTTCGCAGTTTTAAGGGATAAAAATAAGCTTGTGATGATACAATACAAGGTACAACAGTGATCTTATTAGTCCTATGCGTTCTGCATTCTGAATTCAGAAGGGTCACCCAATTCAGAATGACACACGCTCAGCTCTGAAACGTGAAACAATCCACCCCTGAGCATTCTGTAGTTTCCTAGCAGGGCTGAGTGAGAAATCCTCATCCAAATCACGGTTGCAGACTTGCAATGTGCTGCTGGTTACTCACTGCCTCCCGCTCGGCGAGGAGGAGCTCCCATCCACCGCCGGATGCTCGCGCCCACGCTCTTCATCTCCTCCACCTGCAGATGCAGATATATACACATTCCACACACCGGATGTTCAGATCAGCCAAAAATCCGAGCAGCAAAATCGTTCGCCGTACGGGAACGGAAAAGCTTCGATTAGACGCCTCACCGATCCGACGCCAGCGGCAACTACCCCAGCGCCGACGGCGGTGGCGCCGGCGCCGACGAAGAGGGAGGCGATGGCGAATGCCTTGAACGGCATCGCCACCGCCGTACCGCCCCTGCCCCGTCGGAACCACGCGACTCCGGCCGCGGCCTGAGCCACGCTCGCCGCAGCCCACCACGGCCACCTCTCGGCCTCTCCGCCGCCGCCGCCGCCTCTGTCGTCCATCCCCGCCGCCGTCACTAGGGTATTCGGGGTTCAGCTGCTGGAGTGCCACGCTAGAGAAACCGAAATGTCACAGACATGTGGAGCCCGCGTGGAAGTATCCAAACTACTTCCCCACTGACATGTGGGACAGGTCCCCGTCGAAGCGCCTGTATGAGCAGAACGCGGTAACCTTACCACCCAGGGGCCGGCGGAATCGCCAGTCCACCCCCAATCGCGATGCCTGCCTCCATGGATTCCATGAGGCGGAACTCCGTGCGGTTTCTTTTTGGGCTCCTGCTAATTCGGTTTAATTGGTGCTCGGTAAGCGTAGATCCGAGATTCGATTTGGTCTGTGGAGTTGTATTGGTTTGTTACATCATTGACTGATGACGGATTTCGATTGTTGGGGTTTGTGGGAGTGCAATCAGGTGGTGGGCGACGAAGGCGCGGGTGAAGTAGGCGTGGCGTTCCCGGTGGTGGTGAGCACCTGGCCGTTCCGGGAGGCGGTCAGAGCGGCGTGGAGGGTGGTTTCGGCCAGTGATGGAGGTGGTTCGGCCATCGATGCTGTCGTCGCTGGCTGCTCCGCTTGCGAGGAGCTCCGCTGCGATGGTACAGGTCAGTCCCTGCCCTCTTGCCCGTGCTGTTCTTATGGCAATCGAGCAAGGTATAATTGTAGGTAACGGGACCGCCGAACTTGCGTGGCAATAGCGATGCTGCTCTGTGAAGTATATTGATTAATCAGCAGTACGACATTAAATCGTAACATGATACAACATCAGGGGCTACAATAGAATTGAATTGTTAAATTCATGGTTTATATCAGGACTATCTAAAGTTGTATGCCAGTGTTGCTGCTTGCATCTGTAGTTCTCCAGCAGTAAAGTGCTCTCTGTAGCAATTGCATATGTTGTTCAATGCCTGGTGCCACACCTTTTGAACCCTTTTTTCCACATTGTCCCATTATAAGGGCTTATGCATGAAACTGGTTAAAAAAATTTGTGTACTTATATCAAATTGGATTTGGATTTCTGTACAGACTATACATGTGCTTCCATTGCTGTCATAATTTAACACTCAAACATGCAGCCAACATTTTCTCATAGACCATTGGTCCCATTTGAGTTCCCCTATTGGTACTTTGAACCAAAATTTCTCCATTCATTTGATACAGTAAATGGATAAACAATGGTTGCAGAGCTTAATTGGATATTTTTCAGTCATGTGGCCTTCTTATGTTGGCAATACTAAAATATTGTAAATATATGTGCCTGCCTGCATAATTCTTAGAGAGTTTTGCTTTTGCTTTGAGTTGTGAAACAAAATATTAACAAGTCCGAGGTGTCAATCGTAATTCAAAGAAACATTTGTGGTGTTACATTGCCTAAATTATTTTTTTTTTCTCTTATATGCAGTTACATAGGTAAAACAATCGATGCACAAAAAAATCCTTAAATGGTTAGCAGTGTGAGGATAACATAAATTACAACTGCTTTTACGCTGTTGTTCATAGTGTTGTACTCCCTCCGTTACAATTTATTAGACATTTTGGCTTCTCTAGATACAATGTTTTCACTATGTATCTAGACATAGTGTATATCTAAGTTGATAGCACAAGCTATGTGTATCTATATAAGCCAACGTCTTACTATTTTTAATGGAGGGAGTAACTCCTAATCCATTTATGGACAGTAATGGTCAAGCATCCCTGCTTCTTGTTTTTTACTTATTATTGAACAACTTGCCTATTTTTAGCATGCATCTTGAATATATCAACCTGGTTATAATTTTAGTTATTTTACATGTTATGCAGTTGGTCCAGGTGGAAGTCCAGATGAGAATGGTGAAACTACATTAGATGCTCTTGTCATGAATGGGGTAACATCTGCTGTACTTTCTCATGCTGCAGTTCAGATTGATATTTTATTTTGTAACCATCATTCATAGTGGATGCATATTGCATTATTTTCGCTTAAGGAAACTGTCAGGCAACAATGGAAATTGGAGCTGTGGGAGCCATGAGATATGTGAAGGATGGAATCCTGGCAGCAAAGTTGGTCATGGAGCACACCGAGCATACTCTGCTCGTTGGAGAGAAAGCAACAGCATTTGCAATTTCAATGGGTCTTCCAGGACCAACTAACCTCAGTTCACCAGAGTCAATTGAGAAATGGGAAAAGTGGAGACAGAACTACTGCCAACCAAATTTCTGGAAAAATGTTGTTCCTGTTGGTAAGTGTGGTCCATACCGTCGTATCAATTTAGCCTCTGTTGAGGTTGAGGACTCTGTAAAGAATGGGGTTGAGGGGAGTCAAGGTGGTCTCTGCCAGTGGTATTATGAAAGCGATAATTTTCTGGAGCCAATAAAATCGCATTTGAAGGTTGTTAATCGTCACAACCATGACACAATCTCTATGGCTGTGATTGACAAGGTAGTTATCACATTCAACATTAGTTGACTCTTTCTGTTATTGTGAAACTAATATCTGTGTTATTTTCCATTAGATGGGCCACATAGCTGTTGGGACATCAACCAATGGTGCTACATTTAAAATTCCAGGAAGGTGAGCATTTTGACTAATGTAGGGTGACTTCACATCATATCCCAACTGGCTTATCATAATTTTAATTAATCACTGTATTGGTGACTTCATGCATTTTTCCCATGCTTTTTACTTTTTAGTGTGGTATCTAGTCACTGTATTGGTCAGATCCTCTGGTCTTGTTAAGTGGTACTTCCTCTGTTCCAAATCATAATTCGTTTTGGCTTTTCTACATACATTTCTTTTATTATGTATTTAGACATAGTGTATAACTAGGTGCATAGCAAAAAGCAATGTATCTAAAAAGCCAAAGTGAACTATAATTTGAAACGAAGGGAGTATTGTATATTTGAATCTCTCTGTGTTGGATAATGATATAAATCCACCAGCTGTATTCTTTTTCTATGTACCAACTCTGTTATGCATTTTGCATTTTTGTTACATGTGCTTAAACCATTTTTGCTATATGGTGAAACATACCAGACTAGACCTTCTTTCGTGCCAATGTCATCCATTATTCCCCTAGAAACCTAAACGCTGCCCATTGAACTGCGACTTTCCGACTTGTTGCTTGGCATGATACCTGCTTATTCATTTCCGTAACCATATAACCCATAGAAAAATGAAATCTAACGAATTCATCTTTCTGTGAGGCCAGTTGAGTTCTTTTTTGAACGCAATGGCAGGAGCTCTGCCTTCCAATAGGCCAATTGAGTTCGAAAATCTTCAATATTTTTTACAACTGAATGAACTTGGTGAAGAATTCTCAATTTCTCTTTTTTTAGACACCCTGCATTCCAAATTATAAGGCATTTTGGCTTTTCTAGATACGTAACTTTTTGCTATGCACTTAGATACACACTATGTCTAGATACATAGTAAAAACAATGTATCTAGAAAAGTCAAAACATCTCATAATTTGGATGGAGGGAGTAGCTAGTACTGACTACTGACCAATCATTGGATTCCAGGGTAGGCGATGGGCCAATACCAGGATCTTCTGCATATGGTGATGATGAAGTTGGGGCTTGTGGAGCAACTGGTGACGGTGATATTATGATGCGCTTCCTTCCATGGTAATAAAAACATAATTTGTGATTTTGTGTTAAAAATAACATTTGAAAAAAAGATGGCTCAGTGCAATGTCTAGCTTCTCAACTAGAACCGGATTAGTTGCTCCAGGCTGTGATATTCTTTGAAAGATAAAGAGATGGTAGAGCTGTGCTCTGGTTATTATTAACTTCTTTTCCCCTCACGTTTTTTTTTCAAGTGTAGGTGTAGCATCCTAACACATGGTGGTATGCAATTGCAATCATCTTTGGGCATTCAATTTTAAATAGTACTTGCATATCCATTTGTAAACACTAATGCCTGTAGCAGCATATGGCAGTTGTTCTCTCTATCCCAACTTTGTTGACTCTCATGCACTTCGTGCCAATCTTATTATAAATTCTGTTGTAGCTACCAAGTGGTGGAGAGCATGCGACAAGGGATGAATCCTCGAGGCGCTGCCAAAGATGCTATATCGAGAATTGCCCGTAAATATCCAAATTTCATCGGTGCTTTGTTTGCAGTCAACAAGGAAGGAGTGCACGCCGGGCATGCCATGGATGGACATTCCAATACTCTGTACGCAATGCCAGCATGCAGGATGTGGAGGTCATTACAGTATATCCTTAGCAATGACAATTCACCAAAAACAAAAGTTTGCTTTATTAGCAGGTAAAATATTTACTCATGATGAACATTATTTTTTTCAGAACCACCCTGTGATGTGTGGATTATTCCAATGTTTTCTTAAAGCTGATTGTTTTGAAACTGGTAGTACTATATGTACCAATTCGACCTTTTCTTTTCTTCTATAAAAAGTGCTGAATGTCTAAGAAAACTCTTCCTTTGGATCTGCCCTGTTTCTGAGTTGAATTTACAGAGTTGGACTTGCATTTGCATATAGTCAACTTTGTAGAAACCAACTATCATGTTTATAATATTGTAGTTGTTTTAATAATTAATTTAATAAAAGTTGAAGATGCACAGGCCATTTTAGACATTTGTGGTTGTTCCCCTGCTTAAGAGGATTATGGTGCTCCAGCTCTCAAGATTCCTGAATGCTGAGGGGATCTCTGCCTGCTGCTTTGCTTTTCTTTTTGCATACAGATTCTTTTGCTTCTTTGTCGTCTGAGTTGGTTTATATTAACATATAAGGATGCTAATATTTTGTGTGTTTCTTTATGAATAGACTCTAGCAGTACACACTTTGGTCAGTAGTTTATTTATTCTTTTTATCATCTACGAAAGGATAGGCCAATTGCACATCTTGCCTAACGGCCTATCAGGCTGCATAAATGTTTTTTTACCGGCAATTAGTATTTGTTGTGGTCAACGATGCTCATTGTCGACAATAATAGCACTTTCACCTTTCGCTTTCTTGTACTAACTGTACTTATATAAGTCTGCAACATGTTAGCACGACATGAATGTGCGTTATCCACACAATGTTTAATTGTTTATATGTAGTAACAAAAGGATACTAATATAGTTTTATTTTTTCTTTATTCATCTACGGAAGGATAAGCCAATTGCACGTCTTGCCTGAAGAGTCTGTGTTCTTTAGTTGAGGAGTGTTCTTGAGGGTGTGTTTCATCTCTCTCAAAGCTCAATGGCGCTTGGGTCACCGCTTGCTGCTTGTCATGGGTCGATGGGACCGGGATCAGCAGCAAGCAGCAGGCTTGCTCACCAGGCAGTGGGCGTAGTTTGTAGGCGCGGTTGGTTCTTTGAAAGAGTCGCTTGCTCACCACCTACTTACTAGTGGGAGTAGCTCTGATGAGCGGTGGGATCTACGAAAGAGAACGAGGAGGAGAGGGTCACGGCCTATTAGGTGGCCGCATAAATGAATCTTTTTCGGCAATTAGTATTTGTTGTGGTCAATGATGCCCATTGTCAGGTTTCACCTATCGCTTTCTTTTGTTTTCTTGTACTTAACTACTTACACAATTCTGCAACCACGTTAGCACGACATGAATGTGCGTTATCCACACAATGGAAATAAATATCCAAACAATGCTATGTTGTCACGTCTTGCGCTACTGGCTTCTGTCAACGTTTTTTCTCCGCGCTCCTATGATGGCCCCCAAGTTGAATAAGCATTTAACGAAAAATTGTAAGTATTGGGAGTAAAATTTAACGAACTGAAAAATTTGAAGAATCAGGACACAAATGGTTCCAGTACAGCCTTGCAGGCATGCAATTCTCACGAACCATTTGCGCTGTCCATGATTTCAATGGCAAGCAGCGTCGAGGGTAAGGCAGACCGTGGACGGCGGAATGGTTGACAAATGTTTTTCTGTTGCCCTTGTTTCCGGACCCGGGACAGCCGGTAATCTGTTACCAACCACCAACCTGGCAGTAATTTTTTTTGGACGGAGAGAAGAGGCGCCAAGGCGGTGCACGCAATGGCAAATACGCACTCATCCGAAACGACAAAAGAAAATAAAAGAAAAGATGCCGATAAGGCGATAAGCTATGCCCAAATCATTGCAACGATATATGCCATCACGTCACGTTCAAGTGGGGCCTGCAGATACAGTAAAGCCCCAACCCCTCGACACTACTGAACAAGTGTACATGCCCCCGTGTCTAACATGGGCGGAGCACGGTTGATTTGATTAGTACAGGAGATACTAAATTAGTCTGCCGTTAGAATAATAACCAATCTTGATTTGACAAATAAAGCATCCAACGCTCAGATAATGACGACGTAGCTTCACTGAAAGAGCCAAGGTCGGTTATATATCCTAGCAAGCAACTCTCCGGCCATCATATCATCCCTTGTGCAGGAAGCGAAGCAACACACTTTGTCCAACAAGTGAAGCAAACGGTCGCTCGGCCGGCCATCCCTTGTGGCTGTGTGGTGGAGTGGAGGTCAGGAAGGTTACGCAGCAGCAGCCAGCAGGGCCCAGAGGAGCTCGGAGTCGGAGGTCGGAGCAAATACCCGAAGAAAGCAGAGCCTGCAGCGGCGGAAGAATCAAGGCGACGATGCTGATCCTGGACCTGGCGATCTGGATCATCCCGGTGACGCTCGTGTTCGTGCCGTTCCGGCGGCTGGTGGTCCTGGTGGCCAGGCTGCAGGAGCTGGAGGAGTGCATCATGCGGCCGCGCCCGCCGCCGCCGCCGCTCATGGACTCGTGGGCGTGGGGCCGCGTCAGCGGCCTCCACACCATGAGCATCATGATGTGAGGTGGGGTGGGAATTCAGGCGCGCGCGCGATCAAGGTGCGAGCTCGACCCTGCAATTAAGCTGCAATGGTGGTGCGTACGGGCTTGAGGCTGGGGAGAGAGAGAGAGAGAGGAGTGAGGGAGGCCTCGGTTTTACTTTTACCTAGAAGGTGGCAGCTTCTTCGATCCGGTTGGTAACTCGTCGCCGAGTTCCTGTTCTGTGCAGTCCGATCCTGTCGGCTGTCGATCGTTTTTCTCGTTTTTTTTCCTTAATAATGTGTTATTGTGCAATGTTAACAGTCCTGTATGTAATGTAAGAAAATGTAGATACCTTCAGTCCTGTAAACATGTCATTCAGACATTGATTCCACTTTTATTTTGCTTGGCTCCATCCAACGGAGCACTTGCATTCATCACTTCACAATCACAACGCATGTCCAATTGTCCATGGCCATGATTCAGGCGGCTGGCTCTGTTGTATAGCTTCAGCTTCCCTCTCACTCAGTCTCATCACACAGTTAGTGAGCTGAATTTGGCGTTGCAGCCCGGCGACAGAGGCGCCTTATCCGGGAGGGACCACGTGTGTGTGATATGCGTAGCGTAGTACAGGAGGCTACAGAAGCAAGTACGGTGGGTCGACCTCGGGGGATCGTCGGAGATCGGCCCTCCACACGATTCCGATCTGGTCCTTCGTCCCTTGCTCCGGTGCGGCGATCACAATCAGAGAAAACAACGCCTGCCGGCAGGTGGCAGGAATCAGTCACACACGCCCCGCTCCCCGCGTCGGCCGGACCTGCCGGCTGTCCTGTTCCGCTGTCAGCCGCTGACATGGAAGTTCGAAAAGATCTCGACGCAGTGGAGCCTCAAGAGGATGACACGACATTTGTTTTTGTTTTTTTCTTCTTGAAAGAAATGCTGATCTTATACCTAAGATAAGGAAAAAAAAAAAAACCGGTTCAGAAAATATTAACTTGTAAGAAAATTATAATAAAAATGTTGATAATCCTTCTTCTCCATTCTAACCACGACTATTTGGTGAGTCTTTTTCTCGAAACGACATTAGATCCTGCAACCAATGCAATGAACAATAGAATTCATGGCCAGTACCGTCCTCTAGTCGCATAGGCACTCTCACTTCTTGTGTTTAAGTCACCTGGTAAAGAGTGGAAGCGAGAAACCACCCTCCTCTTTAGTGTAGATTAGTAGATTTGATCTTATAGTTGTCTACCAGACAAAGAATAAATCTTTCCCCATCTTCATCAATTGCAGTAGTGACTAGTCTTCTAGTGTTGTCCCATGCCGTCCTCTGCTTTGATGGTTTCTTTTTATGGCATGATTGGTTATGTCATCGTGTGAATAGTGTCGTCGATCGTCTGGCATAGTTGATGTTGAGTGACAGTCTTCTCTCTCTTTAGCTTTTAAAATCCTCCGTTTTTGCACCATGAATGGTTATACACCGTACGTGACATCATATCGACCGTACTATGTGGGTCAGCTGCGAAAGGGTAAATCAGATTATGTTTATTGCAGTGTTAGAGTCACTTGAATTATACGTATGAAAGTTATGATATATGATGAGAGCATCTGCCGGCAACTACTAAGTAGCTAGGTACCAAAAGAGGACCATATCTAATTCCAGGGTAGTCACCATAAGATAAGAGTTTGATTTTAGAACAATTTCTAAGGTTAAACTATATTTTTAGATTTTAAATTGCATAATTTGTAGAAAAAATAATTTAGATATATTTTATAATAAAGACACTTGTATTTGACAAATACAACCTTCGAGATTGGCATGGCACCACTACAACCGTTGTCTTATATACAAGGATACTAACGTCCAGTTTTATAGATGGGGCGAAGAATGGACATTGAGAATAATTGATTTTTTTTATCAACATTGAGAATAATTGATTTTTCTTTGAGCGAACATTGAGAATGATTGATAACGGAGCTAAAAAGCATTTAAATTTAAATAGAATTCTTATTTGGGCCTAATTTTCTGGATTCCTTTGTTGACCTTGAAGGAAAAAATCCCACTTTATATGAAACTGGGCCCTTATTTTATGCCCCATATCTGGTGCAACATTTAGGTCCGTTTGCGTGCATTAAGGCCTTTGGAGAAGATACTTTGGTTGGGTTGGGCTGAAGAGTTCATTCATGGTAAGGCCTCTTGTGGTGCTGACGACCTGTGCAGGCAGCACTTGTGCTATGGGTCGTGGGGCCTACAACGGGTCAGCGTTTGCCACACGCCGGAGGCCCATGGCTATGCTGCATTTCGGTCTCGGCCCAGCCACCCAACCGCACGCCTGCCAGCCCACAGTGCACACCTGACACCACTACGACCGCAACACGCTTACGCAATGCACGTCAAGAGCTCGTCTGCCACTGCCAGCCATGTCGGGGAGTGACCGGGACAACGTAATGCCGCACATCCCGTCGTTCAACGCGGCCATGATAAGCTCTCTGAGAAACGCGGCCATGATAAGCTCAGCTCTCTGCAGGCAGGCAGGCTCCAACAGCATGATGCCAATGAAACTTCGGCGCCCCTTTTAGCTTTTCCACGGCTAGCTCATCAGATTTCACGAGGTGACCGAACGAACGAGCACCAGACAACACCTGCACAGGCGCACACAGCAGCTAGCACAGGGCAATCCGAGCGCGCCGGAGACGACACGGCCGGCGTGCGAGGCGAGCGTGGTCAACCGATCGATGAGCGGCGCGCGCGCGGCACGGTTTCTCATCGGCACTGTCGTTGTGTTGTGGCAATGATGATCCCGGGCCAGCGCCATGATGAGGAAGCGTGCATGATGCCACGCATCGTACTCAAGCAGGACGGCAGGCCGGAGAGATCGAGCTGCTGCGGCAACCCGGTGGCGGTGGCTGATAATTTAGCCGTAGGACACTGCAAAAATGCGTGTTTAGGCGGAACACACCGCAAACGGCGAAATATCTTTGGGTACCATTAAAATTTTGTGCTCCTTTCTTTGGAACACACCGCCGCGAATATTTTATTCATTTCTTAGGTTTGGGGAGAGAGAAAGCATGCGAAATGTCGTTTATACCCTCGTCTTCAACCTCAACTGTTCACCAAAATTTGCCATAACACACTATCCTCAACTACCACCGACGTGCTGCTCTGGCCAGGGCCGGTTGCGTGTCTGCTGTTGTCCATTCCCATCCCTATGCTCTCGGCGGAAAAGAATAGAAGGGAGGAAAAGAGAGAAGGCGTGAGATGCGGTGTAGCAGGCCGACGGCAGCCCGCCATCGTGAGCGCAGCTCGGAGGACCGTTCTTTGTGGCTGCGTCTGCTGAGCCGAGTAGAGCAGCCGCACAACGATGGCGAGGTGCCGAAAGCACGGCAGGGCGGCGCGGCTTGCCCCGGGTAGCGCGTTGATGGTAGGGCGCTGGCTTGAGCGCCATGGGCTCCACCTTGCTCGGCTACTCGCCATCCGGGAGCCGAAAGGCGCCGCGAGTGTTTGCTGTTTTGGGGCACCAAAATCCCGTACGAGGCCTCGTACTGCGTGCGGCTGTGCTCGTCGCTTTTGCTTCGGGATCGCCATGGCCGCTTATGCTATGCCACGCGAGGCCCGCCGAGTCGGCCCCCCGCGAGTCGCGCCCGTGGGGTCGGTGGCTAAGCCGCCCATGCGGCCGCCAGCGTAAACGCGCCAAAGGCCGGAGGAGCCACAGCCAGCTGCGGCGGCGGTGGCGGTGTGTTATGGCAAATATCGGTGATGGCTGGAGGTTGAAGACGAGGGTATAAACGACATTTCCCGTGCTTTCTCTCTCAAACCTAAGAAATGAATAAAATATTCGTGGCGGTGTGTTCCAGCAAAGAAGCACAAAATTTTAATGGTACCCAGCATATTTCGCCGTTTGCGGTGTGTTCCAGCTAAATAGGCATTTTGGCAGTGTCCTACGGCTAAATTCCCTAAGCACAAGTGTCAGGCCGACACAGGGCTCTCGTCTTCCTCTTCCACCCGTTTCAGATTGGAGTTGCCTGATGCACTTATGGTGAGACAGTTGCTATTGCTCCTAGCTACTGCTGCTGCTCAGCTAGTCGTCATCGTTGTTCCATAATCCATATCATCGTGTTCCTTGCAAATCAAGCTACTCCACGTAGTACCCAGCTTTCGGATCGATCCAATGGTTGTCTATCGATCGGGCGGCGGCCCGAGTGATACTGATAATAACTGATAAAAGCCTTCACTGTCAGCTCGCTCGATCAGCTGAGACATCAGTGTGTTCTTGAGTGCAAAAGTTACAGCATTCACTCACTCGTTGTGTACGTAGTCATCAGTTGCCTGCCGCGGCGCTGGCCATCTAGCTACTTGGCTCCGCCTGAATGGCCTGCCCGCGGCGGCCATGATTCTGACGGTGACGGGGGAATGGTGGCTATCATGCGCGCGCGCATGACCTTGATCTCCGCAGCCGCAGGTGTTTATTTCAGCATGGCTTCCAGTTCATGAATGATGATCATACGGCAATCCAGGGTTTCATCACCCTGGATGTGCCATGCGCGCCGCCGCCGTCGTCGTCGTCGTCGCTTCTACGCCACTGAACCTGGCCGGGTGTGCGGCTGGTAATTGGTAAACATACACATACGCGTGACACGCCCTGCGGACACAGCGCGCGCATTTACCTTTGTCTCCGTCACGCGGTGAAAGTGCGCGTGTCTGGTGGCACGCACGGTAACTTTTCGCCATCGATGGAGAGCTAGCTTCCTTGTTACTTTCAGGGGCCCATTGCCAATGCTCGATCTGCCTGCCTGCCCGGCGCTTTGCTTGCCGGGGGCGCCTAGGTAGCTAGAGGTCAACCAGCCCTGTCCACATTCCGGCCATCAGAACAAGATCAAAAATTGATATCCTTCCTTTACTGACAAGGATCGGCCAGCCGGATGAGCGACGGAGATTGCATGAATGAAGATCGCTCGATCTCTCCTTGTGTAGTAACGCTCAGTCGGCTCCTTTTTCCTTGATGAGAGAAGCTAGCCCTAGGCAGCCTCCTCCTCATCTTGTTTGGAACCGTACGTCTCAATCCAGCTAGGTTCAAAGGTTGGTACCGGATCGGATGCCTAAACGTGCTGACGTGACTGAAAGCCCAATAGATCGACGAGCTTTTTGAGCCCCCGCGGTTGCTTTCGGCATTCCTAAAGAATCCACCCCCGATCATGCGAAATGCGGCCTCATCCGGGATGACCGGCACAGAAATACCGACACGTACAGCATACACAGACTAGTCAGCCGCTCCCTCGCGCGCGGGCGTCGGCCAACGGCACGGCGGCGCGGCGACGATATCTTGGGGTACGGGAGATCGGGGCGACAATGATCGGCACCGCCACCGGCCGGCCGGCGTGCATGGGGTCGTCGTGGGATGCCCGAAGGCGACAGGACGACACGCGTGAGGGCGGTCGTGTCGTCACCGCAGAGCCACAGCCACGGTGGTAGGCCCCGCCGTCACCTGGGCTTGAGGTCTCCGTCTCCGACGGCGGTGGGGTGAGCAAGGCCGCGCCCCCACCTGCCGGCCCGCGCCCGTGTCGGACCGGGCCACGTGACGAGATCCCGCTGGATCGGCCCCGTCGTCCCCCGCTGCCGCTTCCATCCATCGAGGATCCCCGTCCGTCGTCACGGTCGCGGTCGAGCCCTCGTGTCCGGCTGGGCGCCTTTTTTTTCCCGCGTCGCTGTGCGCGCCGGAGTGCAGTCGCATGATTGAAGCTGCAGCGATCGATGGATGCTTTTCTTTCCGCAGGGCGATGAGAGAATCTCCACCACAGGTAGACGACGGATTGTCGGCTCACAACGTAGTACTTTCCTGTCAGGGGGTTTGTTTTGTGCTCGCCAGTCGCCACAGGTTTGTATCCGCCGTATCACGAGCTTTACTTAGTTACGGAATACATTAGTTTGCCACCTTTGAAGATAAATTAAAGCTTTGATTATTCTTGTCAACTGATGGTGGAAGTATTTGATTATTTGTGCGATGGAGGACCAGTAAATGTGCTGCAAAATATATCGCAATCATTGACGTAAAGTGTGGGAGGGCTAGCTCTCGCTAATTAATACCCCAGTTTTTTTCCCTTAAAGGAACTAATGGCCACCCATTCTTATATTTATGAAAACGTGACAGCAACCTTTGAAATGTGGTATGGTCCCACAATTCACAAAGGTATCCATTTCGCAGGAAAAAAAAATCACAAAGGTATCCAATTATGCGCTACGATTCCTCATCAACTGTGTATTTTTAAGAATTCCGCTAGATACGGATTTCTGAGTGTATACTTTTTAAGAATTCTGCTAGACACGGATTAATTTCTTGGGGAATCTGGATAATTTCCCACACCCCTCGCGATTATCAAAGACAATTGTGTGGCTTTTTTTTTGCTAACTTCCGTTGATCTCATAAACATAACGTACTCGACCAAAGGTTCAGAGTTAGCCACGTTTAGTGACTTTATTGATAGCCCATGGCTATACACAGAGTGCTCTTGGCCTTGTATACGTGGTATAGAGACATGACGCATTGCATGTCGTCTCTCAGCAACCATGTTCTTGAAAGGGAACATAAACATTGAACGAGAGCCGAAACATGAAGCTATACTTTGTGATGTGTTATGTTAGTATGTGGGATGGGAATATAAATGTCCTGGAACAAGAATGCCAATGCTGCCATAACTATGTTCTTAGAACGAGGGACGCGTTCATGTTCCAATTTTTTAAGATGCTAAGGGATGTCTACTTAGGGCATGTTTAGAATCCCTGGTCTAGAGTTTAGTTGGCTAAATCCGAGGAGTAAACATTAAATCATTTAGCTCACTTTTTTGTTCTAAAGTTTTTTTTAAGGTTGACTAAACTTTAGATAATACTTTAGACTTTCCTCAAGAGCTAAAGAGATCTAAAGTTTAACCACCATATGATCCGAACACGATCTTTTATCTGAGAATCCAAACAGGCTCTTTACTACATGTAGTAAATAAGACTGAGAAAATAGATTTCAAAGGTCTTTGTTAGTGAGAGATAAGCCCACTTTCCCTCGATAAATATGTAAGAAAAATAATAAGAAAGGGGTTTCATCAAGGCTAGCACGATATAGTCCTGAGATGGCTCTATCAAAAACATCTCCAAATATGGATTCTATGTTGTCCTGATTCTAAAAAAAGGGACCTTTGCTCAGTGGCAGTTTTTGTGAATGAAAAAAAAACACCACCATTAAGCATTAATGTAGTAGTCAACGGGCCACCTCTAGAACTGCCCTTTAAAAAGTATGCATCGAGAAAAGGGCAGTATGACTTACAATTTGGAACAGAGGGACTAGCATAGTCCTCTAGTTACCTACCACGAAGTTCCTCTTGATCAATATCCTAAAACCCTAATCTTTTTACGATAGCGAGCTCGGCTCGTACTTCATTAAGAAGAAACAGATTGTTCAAAGATACACGACCTCTGTCGTTTCCATGGCAAGCTGTCGGGGAGCGGACACAGGTAAAACACTAACACAAGGCATCGACTGTAACGGTGGCGTAGAAAGGCATAAACTAAGAAAGAACAAAGCTGCGCTACAGTATGTTGGGAAGACTGCTCTAAAACCCTAATCTCGAACGTAGTTTAGCATGGTGAGGTTATTTAATACTCCCTCCGTCCCAGAAAACATGCAACTATGGGTTGCGTGCCGCATAAAGTGGCTCACGTTTGACTAGCTTTATAACGAATAATATTCATATTTGTGGATTGAAATTATTTTACTATGAAAATATATCTCATAATTAATCTAATGATATTTATTTGATATTGTATTAATAGATAAACTTGGTTGACTAAAACAGAACAACACCTTTAGAATTGCATGTTTTCTAGGGCCGGAGGAAGTAACTACTAGGGTCTCCGAAACACACATGCACGAACGCGCCACGCATGGTCCAAGGTAGGGGTGGTAGTGGATCCGGCCCTTAATCCTCCTTCACAATTTCACTTGGTCATATTTATATTTAGGTCGAAGGTAGGGGTGGTAGTGGATCCAGCCCTTAATCCTCCTTCACAATTTCACTTGGCCATGTTTATATTTAGTTCAAAATTTATATAGTTTTACGATCCGATCTTAATCCGGCCCGATCCTCAAATTTGCTAGCTTAAATTAGACGGCCCTTTGCCAACCCTAGTCGAAGGAGGTGGAATACCAATTACGACCAAGTATGAGTACTATGTACGCAACTCATATAAACCGCTAGCATAGCTAGCTCCAAGGTATAAATGAGGATCGAGTAGATGCATGGTGGAAGACAAGCGCGTTGCCATGTCAAAAGGATGGATGGATGGATGGGCGGCAGGGACGCAATGATGGGATTATGATGGGTGAGGAGATGAGAGATAGGCGCCGGCGGGGGCCGCGTGGGGCTAGCCGGCTAGGTGCGTGCCGGCGCAAAGCGGGACACGATGATTTGGGCCTGGTGGGGAAAGGCCGGCCATGCGCCCCGCCCGCCCGCCCGCCCGCCCTCTCGCTCGCGCGGCGCGCATCGCATGAATGGGCACTTGAACGACCTCCCTCCCGTCGCCGTCCGTCCTGTGGAAGCGTGGACGAGGGGTGTGGCGCCACTGCTGCCATGCCATGGCCTACCGGCCGTACCATTGCGAGCACGCCCTCTGCAATCATGCCGTCCATCCATCCTCGTCTCGAACCGGCCGGGCCCGGGCAGCCTTAGCGTTTTGGTTGGTACCAACTCGAAAAGCCAATCATTTCTTCATGCACTGCTCCTACGTGCTGCGATCATTGCATGTTACTACTACTACTACTACTTCTCCCTAAGCTAGCAAGCAAGTGTTGTCTAGCTAGCTGCTAGCTTCATGCATGTAATGAGATCGATGTGCACATAAGTACATATATCGTCCCGGTATAGCTAGCCTACGGCCTCCATATTTGTCAAAACATGAAAAAGTAGTACGTCGAAATAATCTATTTTGCACCAGGGCTGTGCAGCACATATAGTAGTACTATGCATGATCATCAGGATTCCATGCATATATAGATCAAGAGAAAGGCGTATATATATATATATGTACATATATAAATACTCTCCGAGATCCATGCACACTACTATTATTCTAGTACTAGTGGTCAGATGATGCATGGATTACAAAAACACTAGCAGCAGCTAAGCTCTCGATCGTCAACAAAGGGGAAGGAAATATCATGGTCGCCTTTCCGTGGAAAAGAAAAGAAAAGAAAATCCTAATATATATATCTGGGTGGGGAGGGAATAGCTAAGTTAGCTAGGCCAGCAATTTTGAGGAGGTGGTGGGGAAGTTATGATTGCACCAATTAAGGAGCCCGCCCCACAAGTTAATGATTGCTGTCCCAGAAACTATGTGAAGTGAGATCCAAACATTCCTCCCGCAGCATGTCTTTAAAACCCTCGCCTCGCTACCTCTCCCCCACTTCTTTTATCGCACATCACTTGAGCTATCTATCGGACAGCTCCATCTACCGATCTATTGCTGGTCTGCTGCTACTCGTACGTCGTCAGTCGTCCTACTATATATATTAATTTCTACCCCAGTTCTTCCTTAGTTCCAGCTCTACACATACACATACTGGCCTATATGCCTCTCGCATATAGCTAGATTGATCGGTAGAGAGCTATCAGCAATCGAGGAAGAGATCGAGGCGGTACACGGTCGATAGATGATGGAGAGGGTCGAGGACTTAGGGCTCAGTCTCAGCCTCAGCTCGTCGCTCGCGTCTCCTCGCACTCACCATGTCGCCACCATGCTGCTACGACCTCCAGGTAAATGCAACATCAGTTGCTACAACTTCGATTTATCATTATCATCAGCTATATATTTAGCTACCGAGAGGAGTAGGTCCTAGCTAACTGTGATCAAGCTAGCTACTGCATGCATGTGAGTTGATGTCGATCTGATTAGATTAATCGTCATCAGCATCTAATACCGTGTATGGCTTGCACTTTGGATCACATATCATGCATCAGAGAAGAGGTTCCTGGAGATGCCACTGCTGCTCCCCGCGAAACGAAGCGAGGCCATGGGCGAGGAGGGCCTGCGAGGCAGCGACGAGGAGGACGGCGGCTGCGGCATCGACGGCTCTAGGAAGAAGCTCCGGCTGTCCAAGGACCAGTCAGCCGTTCTCGAGGATAGCTTCCGGGAGCACCCAACTCTCAACCCTGTAAGTATAGTAGTACTCCCTAGTAAGATCGAGATGCAGTTCCGTTCTATGCTCTATCCTCCCTTAGTTTCCGGCCGGTGATCAAGACTCCTCTTGGAGGAACTGCTCGCGAGCAGTAGTTGTCAATCATTCGCCCGGTTGATCTCGACATTAACCTTACTATTTACCCTCTGCCTGCTGCGTGTAACTTGTACCAACTGGATGGATTAATGGCGTGCAGCGGCAGAAGGCAGCCTTTGGCAGCAGCTGGGCCTGCGTCCCCGCCAGGTGGAGGTGTGGTTCCAGAACAGGCGCGCCAGGTACGTTACTCGTAGCGCACATGCGATATGTCGCCGTTGCACAGCTTTAATTTCGCACAGCTATAAGCTAGCCGCTGTAGAGAGCGTCTTCTGATGAACCTCTCTGTCTGATCAGTATGCACACTTGACTTTTCTCTGTTTTGTGCAGGACGAAGCTGAAGCAGACGGAGGTGGACTGCGAGTACCTGAAGCGCTGCTGCGAGACGCTGACGGAGGAGAACCGGCGGCTGCACAAGGAGGTGCAGGAGCTCCGCGCGCTCAAGCTCGTCTCGCCGCACCTCTACATGCACATGTCCCCGCCCACCACACTCACCATGTGCCCCTCCTGCGAGCGCGTCTCCTCCTCCTCGTCCAACGCCAACAACTCCGCCGCTGCCACGGCCGCCGACCGCAAGACCGCCGACGGCGCCGCCATCGTCTGCCACCGCCCGATCGCCGTCCGGCCGCAGCAGTCGTGACCAAGCCACTAGTACTTAGTAGTAGCTGCTACACTAGCTAGCTAGCTGTTCACCCGGCCGTCCGTACGTGTAAGCCAACAAAACAGTCTGCTCTGCCGCCGCATTTATTCGATCGTGCAAACGACGACTGTTTCCTCGTTAATCTTGTCTCTGTAGTAGTAGTCTCTGTACCGGCCGCATGACGGCTCAGAGAGAGCGAGTATTATTGTTATTGACTAGTCACCCACAGTATTAGACTTGAAGATCATTGATCGAGCAGATTATAGTTGCCACTGTGTTGTTGATGGAGAGTTGTGTATGTCCCGGACGGGAGAGCGTACGTGTAGGGAAGGAAGAGAAGGAATATTAGCAGGAGCAGCTGATGGTCCTGCAGTGGTGCGAGAAAGGGGCCGGGTGGCTGGATAGATATGGTGGGATACGGGTGTAGGGAGGGTGGGGCGCAACGGGATGGCACGGTGGTTTGCCCTGTCGACTTGCATCCGCGCGCGCCCGGCCCCGGCCGGCTCGGCGCGCCGCGGTGATGATGACGGCCGGCCGCCCGGCGATAGATAGATAGATAGATGATGCACCAGGGCTAGACCACCTGCAGAGAGGTCGCGGTCCATCGGTTTGCAACTCTCTGCATTGGCTAGAGTTTGCTGGACTGGACAGCCGTGTCCCTGAAGCCTGATCATAGCTACCGTTGTTAATTGACACGGATGATAGCCATGTTCCATCTCTCTAATCACTCTTGTGATGGTCTCGTGCTGTGCAGGCGGCTTAATTACATTAATTAATTTGATGGGCACTCACAGCTTAATCTAGCTAGCTAGCTTAATTAATAATGCAAAGCTACCTAATTAATCTGTGGTCCGAGAAATTGAAGCAAAATTTGCTAGGGCTTTGATAGGTATTTGATTAGACTTAGGATTATCCCGTGGCTGGATCCAATTAGTACTGGAGATGGATAGCTGTAGGAGTATACGTGTGAACAGCAACGCGGCACAATCTGGAGATTTGAAGCAGCAATCCGCCCCTGTCACTCTGTCAGCGACGGATTTAATTTGGGTCCTGTCGATCGCGAGTCCTGGGAACCTAGGAACCGTATCTATGATATTCGTGTTGGATAATTATTAGCCAATTTTCATGACTAATTTCTTAGGGCGAGAGGTTTTGAAGACCTACACGCCGCTGTACACAGGCATGGTCGATCGGGATAGATCGAGAGACTATGATGGCAACTTAGCAACTAGGGGCAGAGTCCTAACTCAAATAGATGGGTTGTATGTAGAAAAACAGCCCCGAACAATCTTGTCTTGTGACCAATATGTTTATTCTAAGAAGCGAGTCGCACAAAACCATTTTTTGGCCAACAAACTGTTATCCAACTAACAACTAGTCCTAGTCCAAACTAACAACTAGTCTTAGTACATGCAAACACGGCCAAAGCTTATTTATATCCATATACCAGGCAATGTTTTTAACTTTTGGCTAAGACATATACCAAGGTAAAGCCCTCTGAAATAGCTAATGGACAATCTAAATGAGGCTAACCGCTAAATTCACTAGTACAAAAATGATTTTTATAGATGCCTTCGTGGCACAACATCTTTTGAACTCCAGCCGCTAAATTCACTAGTACAGAAATGAGGCTTACCTGCTATTATACTTGCTCTAAGGAGCCGGTGAAGTTAAAAAAAAAGTTTCATCTGCTCCTACCCTCCGACCTAAATAATTGCACCCTTAGAGAGTTAGAATTATGTTTTAAAGGCGGTTCCATTAAGAAACCCGCCTAAAAACATATTCATTTCTAAGGGTGGTTCTTTAAGACAACCGCCGCATGAAAATACGAGTTTTTTTTAGGGACAATTGTCTTCACAGAACCGACTCTAAAAAGCTTTGTAATGGCATTGTAGCGATTTGAAACCACCTCTGAAAAGTCATTTTAACCGTCTCTAGAAAACCTTTCTGTACTAATAAATGTACGTGAACACATACCTTGGTAGCAGTAATTCCGTTTCAAATTATAGTTCGTTTGACTTTTTTTTACCCTAAGTTTGACCACTGCGTTTTATTCAAAAATTTGCACAAAAATGGTCAAATTTAAGTCATTCTTAAACACCATTTGTTAATAAAGCAAACCATAATAAAAGAAGTTATATTTTGTATAAAATTTTGAATAAGACGAGTGGTCAAAGTTAGGGTTAAAAAAATCAAACAAACTATAATTTGGAACGGATTTAGTACCTCGTTAACTATGCTCCGCCTGAGTGATCAAGACGCGACATAAAAATCGTAGGTTGGAAGTGTGTACACGAAGACGAATCCTTGCAGGGAATAACTAATCCAAAACCATAATAAGCGCACGCATGTCACATTGACACCGATCTCTCATCTCCTATATACTAGATAGCCGCAGCAGTCTACGTCGTCGCCTCCAATTCGCAGCATTTTCGCCACTTTATTCGGTGCCCTGTACCACAGCACGGAATTGAGATATGGGCAAGAACGACGACCATTCTAACGTAGTATAGGAGTTTGTCCCCAACGTGCGTGAATATTCTGCACTCAAACAAAAACAATGCGCGCGGGCGCGGCAGGTTTCTTGGTCGGGAGATATCGTCAGCTTCCACTCGATCCACAGCTGCAGCAGCCAGCCAGCAGGTAGGTAGGCAGATAGCCTCATAGCCTGAGCTTTTCAGGAACCTGACGTGGACAAACATACACAGATTCAGGCACCCAGGGACGATGAATCGAATCGCGAATGCCAGGGCTTGATTTTGGTGCTCACACGCCCACCCTAACTTCTGGAGCAAAAGCTGGGGTTCGTTTCTCTCTGCTGAACCCTGAACCCCATCCAAGTTGCATCATCTTGCATGCTAATCTAAGCTTGGAGGATAGTATATATAAATAAATAAATAAATAAATAAATATTGATTGTTATTAGCCCGTCTGCCCGTGCCGTGTGTTATGACCACACCACACTCATTGGCACTCCGCCGCGGCCCGGCTTTTGCGAGATTGGCTAGCACAATGATTCGCAGGAGACAGGGTCCTCACATGGTTGGTCGTGCTACTGTCTCTGCACTGCTTCTCTGCTGGAGCCCAAATCAAATTAAATCAACGAGCAATCACAGGTCAAAACTAGATGAGTACTCCGTACTACAGAACCTGCAGACAGAATGAGTTCTTTGGACCGGCCGGGACCAGATTATTTATAGGTAGTAGTAACTGTCATTTGGAAATGTATAATTGTACATTTCAGGAGCACATAAAAGGGTCGCTGTGTCAGCACTAGTGTTCATGCTAGTACTGTACTTCTGAGTTTGCCAGGCTGTTTTCTACTCTTTTGCCAGTTGCCACTGCTTATGGGCCAAAGGATGGTAGGCCCAATTTTCGGACAGAAAGATGCCAACAGGCCCAAATGAAATTTCTAAAAAAAAAAACAAGGCCCAAAGGTAAAGGAAAATCCAACACTGTTATATGTACTCTAGAGCTTACAACGAATCTCAGGCATGCTGCATATCTATATGCTGCATCTTCTGTTTAAAAAACAAAAACCAAAAAACCTTTACAAATACTACTACTACTGTGGTAATCACCAGTAGACAGGGAAACCGGGATCAACTTCTCGCGCCCAACACTCAAGGCCGCCGGCTATAGCACTGGCGTAAGGGAACCCGTTCTCCCGGAGGATGCCGACGGCCACGGCGGAGTCATCGCCACTCTGGCAGACGAAGTACAGGGGCGGTGCCTGCCGTGCGACACGTCCGCCACCTCGCTCAGGGCGTCCCTGAGCCGGGGAAGCCTATCCTGCAGCTCGTGCAGCGGGATGTTCACGGAGTTGGCTATGGAGGCGATCTGGAAGTGGTGCACCGGCCGCACGTCCAGCAGCAGGTGAGCCCTGCCGCTGTCGAGCACCCTCTTGTATTCTCTGCAGGTGGTGCGGGCGTTCTTTGGGAGTAGGGTCTGGATTGCCGTGGGCTGCATTGTGGTAGTTTTACATACATGTCAGGTTACAAATTTGTCAAACTGTATCTGATAGTGGCTCAATCCATGATAATGCTAGGTATACTTCATACATAGATTGTGTAGTTTTTCTAAGGTATGAATTTTGTGTTTTCACCCTTAAAATGAAAGTTTTCATTATATAGCTAATTTCTATTTAAGTATTTATAAAGAAAATGTAGTTTAATTACCTTGCTAGACTTTGTAGACTGCGCGAAGCTATCATAATCAAACATAACAAAATTGTCTTGAGTCAAATTAAAATTATCTCCGCAAGCTGTGCAAGTTGATGACCTTTGATGAATCTTATTAACCTGGCAGAACAATAATGTACAACAGTACATGAGCTTTATGAGTCAAACAGCAATTGTAGTTCACGCTAAATTAGGATGAGACATGATTTATGAACTGTAGGGACATACAGTCTTAAAACGGGAGGATAATGCATCAAAGAGTAGCATTCTTCCACAAAGGGGTTCACCAACACGAGTCGCAACCTTTATTGTTTCAAGAGCTTGTAGGGAGCCAATCACTCCAGGAACTGAACAATACAAGGGCAGTTAGTAGATCATTCATAGATAATTTGGTTCTTATCAAATAATAATGGTGAAAACATAATATGGTCATATAAATGTTTTTTTAGAAAAGGATGGTCATATAAATGTATTCAACGCATATCATTGTCTTTAAGCAACTCTCAGCAAAATGAGATAAACAGATATCAATTAACAGAGTACAGTGCAGTTCAATATGCATGGATATGCTTGCCAAACTATTGAATCACCTAAATTATACTCCCTTCATTCCAAATTATAAATCGTTTAGGCTTTTCTATATTCATATAAGTTTTACTAGCTATGTAGCTAAATATTATTGTGTATATCTAAATAGATAGCAAAAGTTATGTAACTAGAAAAGCCAAACGGACTTACACATTGAGAATGGAGGGAATAGCCTTTAAATAATGTCCTAATTAATTTCTCACTCAGTTTGGTTTGGGTTAGTAATATCTTGGAATTATTGGGTATTATAGAGAATCTTTACAACTTACCAACCCCAAGAGTGCAATTAGTAGAACTACTCTGGCCGGCTGTTGGGTTTGGAAAATGACACCGGTAACAAGGACTTCCATTATGGTTATAAACCGTCAACTGTTAAAAGTTTAAAGAGTGTCAAAAGGTGAACATTAACTTCCTAAGGTTAAATTTAAGCCATTTTGAGACAACAAGAATTACCTGTCCTTCTAGACCACTTGTTGAACCGGATATGAGAGGCTGAAGAGTAGGTGGTAATAAATCAGCAAACAACAAGTGAAAAACCACTTTGAGAAAAGATTAACATTGATAAAGATTCGGTTGTTAATTTAGTATAGCTAAAATTAACAAACGGGACCATTGAACTTCGCCAAATTGTAAATTGTCAAGGTTGTTTGGTGGAAAGGCGGGTTTCAATTTTAAGGTAATATATGTGCCAACAAAAGTACAATATACTATTAGTTACCTTGTGGAGAAGGACACAACAATCACTAAGCATGTACCGACTAGCAACGCTGTTTGTTGCATCAACAACTATGTCATATCTGAGATCATTTAGTATCGAAAACAGGCTTATAGTAATAACCAAGACGGAAAAAAAAAACTAAATTCTTCTTTCACATTCTCAAGGATACTGCCTCACAACATCCAAAGCATTCTTTGATTTCAGTTTGAGATGATGCTCCAACACGTTGACAGATGAGTTAATCCTGATTTAGAGAACAAAAAAATCCGAGTCATTGATCATCACATATATAAGAGGTCGATCTGAGAATAAAAAAGATAGCTTGCATGGTAGTAGACTCTCTCTCAGAAAGTCAGAATACTAGAGTATACTTACGCCCGGCAAGCAGCTGCTGCAGATTTCACCTTAGGTTGCCCAACATATGCTTCTAAGTGTATGACCTGAAAAGGAAGGCAAACAGAGAGACTAAGAATCTAAGCAAAAGAAGAAGAAAAAAAAAGGTATGGCGCTTATTTTTGCCAATAAGAAAACAAATGGTGTGGGAATTGTCAAACAATTTATTGTCTTTCACTTCAAAACAATTTATTGTCTTTTTTTTGACTAGTCTGAATTCCACGACTATGTACCGGTGGCTGGCGGCAATGTACATGACAACTACACGGCATAGACGAAGTATAGTGAATCGATCTCAGATAGTTACCTGACGATGGAGATCCCCAAGTTCAACGCTGTCTCCATCAACAATGCCTAGAGAACCTAATAAACAGATAACATCAAATTAGCAATAATAGGAAAAAAGAGTCAGCAAAACTAGTATGAGGGAAAATTTACTAGTATAGTAGAAAATAAATTAATTTTTATTAGTTACCAACTCCACAGGCAGCCAGGTACAATGCTACGGCCGAGCCCAAGCCTCCGGCTCCGACCACTAGAACTGATGACCGTGACAGTCTCCGTTGCCCTGCCATCCATGCATTTCGTTTGTTGAGAAAAAAAGAAGAAGAAGATAACCCATTTTCCTACGCTTTGACCACGATCGACCTCGGAAAGATCGAGCAAGCTAGCTAGGAAAATTACAGGTACCAACCTTGCACGCCGAAGTCGGGGAGGAGGAGGTGTCGGCTGTAGCGTCTAACCATGTCGGGGCTCAGGCCGGCGGCGGCGGCGTGCAAGCCCATAGCGTCGAGCTTGGTGGACAAGCTGGGAGGAAGCGTGGTCGGCGCGGCGGCGCCGACGCGGAGCTGGGACTGGAAGAAGCGGATGCGGCTGTCCAGCTCGTCCGCTGCGCGCGCAGGCTCTCGATCTCTCGCATGATCGCCTCCGTCCTCCCGCCGCCGATGACGCCCATTGCCGTTGCCACGCTCCGTACGTCGTCGTCGTTGCTACTTAACTTGCTACTAGGCTCAGCTCGCCGGCCTATCGATGCACGTACGTGTATAGCAGCACGAAAGTAGCAATACGAGAGAGCAGCAGATGTGGTGGTTTTATAGAGCTCGTAGGTATGCCTCGTCAAAGTCCTCAAGTGTCATTGTCGAGTGTGGAGTCGAAGCGTGGCGCCCGCGTTTGCGAGCAACACGATTTTTTTAGTTGACTCCGTCAGGCAACTGCGTACTTGGAAACATGATGAATCTTCACTTCAACGGCTAATCAACAGTCGAGAACCAGGAGAATTGACTTCGTGTTCACTACAGGTAGTACTTAAGGTAGTATCTCCTGTGTCTACCGGTGCAGTGACATCAGTCCAATGGGCCACTTCAACGGTAAGAACAGTCAACGAACGACGAAGTAATAGTAGTAACATAAAAGTAAACGAACCCCCGCTGGCATCCGGCGCGTGGCGTATCAAACAATTTCACTATGATCCATGAACACGAGTTTTTTTAGTTACATACTACCTCTTATACTAAAAAAATACTTAATTAATATGTTTTCTTTTGGTTTCTTTCCTAAATCAATTTGTTTCTTTCCTAACACAATTGCCTAATTATTATTATGATAAACTTATAAATTGCTGATCTGCTTTTTGTTTCATACCGTAGTTTTTCTCCATATGAATAGCACCTCGTTGTATACCTACAAAATGTATTTAGTTGAAATTGTACCTTAAATTGTGGTGGATCTTATTGGAGTTCATATCTTATGACGAATTAAATCTAAATTATAATTTTTCAAATATTAGTATCTACTCATTGGTTGCTATAAATTTTCTAATAATCCTCAAGTTAAATTTGAGCTCCTGTGTTTATTATTGCATATTTATTTACACTGCATTTTTTACTTTATTAAAATAAGAGCCTTAGATCATAAACTACACTCGTATAAGTAGAACATGGCATTAAACAGTTAAAAGCCTGCACCATAGGTCCATGTAATTTAAGATCAGTGACAGACCATCTCCAACAGTGTTGTATATGTGTTTTGACATTTGCATTTTTTGCTAAAAGTCTAGAAAACAATGCTCCAACAGTTTTGCAAATCCCTTTTGCATTTTAGTGAGTTTGGCAAAACCAGGTCCTCCTTTGGCATTTTTGCCAAACTTGGGAAAGTCTCTTGCAAAATCCGAGGCCCAACAACCGATTTTCCCATATGCCAAACCAAAAATAGCAAACTGTTGGAGGAAGCCTTTTTTTTTGCTTACATTTGGAATGGGGAGTTAGCAAAAAGTCAAATGCCAAATCAAAAATATCAAAATTGTTGGAGATGCTCAAAAGGAGATCCTGGGTAGCAATGCTAACCATTCATCAGAAAGAGAAAAACAAGAATAATTCTGGCCCAGTACAGATCGTAGAGATGTAGTTTGCAGGGAAAGAAAAGATAAACAGGCCAATACTAAAAGATAAAGTACAGACATTGTGGCCCATTTGAAGAAATTCTAGCCCATTTCATGCAATAAAAAAACAAGGAAGAATTCTGGCCCAGTTCATGTCGTGGCCTGTGTTACCACCGCCGCTTCTGCTCCACCACGACCAGTCAACCACACCTGGAGTGGAAGGGGTAGGGACGGCAGCGTCAAACTGGTGAGATGGCGTCGAATATTACTGCCCCCCTTTGATTACTCCAGTAACTTGAACATTCTTCTTCAACCTCCCGGAGAAAAATTAAGCAGAACAAGGAAACGCATAGAATCTCCTCCTTCCCGGGGGTGGTAAAGGATCGGATAGCTGCAGAATTAAGCAAAGGATAACCCATGCATGCTCAGAAAAAGCCTGGAGGTACTACCTTTTCCCGTTCCCTGAAAATCTACACACCTCCTTTAGAAAGCCGGCGTTCACATTTCAGATGAGGCGAAGGCGAATCACGTCGCAGCAGCAAATCGGATCGGATCGGATCTATCTAGGGACTTGTGTAGTCGTCTTCAAAATCAACACGGCCGTACAGAGCATCCAACTATGCATATCCTCCTGTGCCAGCATGCAGCAGCTACGAAAGAATGTCAAGGAGCTAGCTTCAACAGAACACGCGCGTACTATCACTCACCACGTACCCTAGCCTAGTCCCTAGGTCGGTCCCTAGCTTTTGTGATTCTCTGGAGCACGCCGGATCAAGGATCAACGAACGAGTCCTGAAGTGTGGACTAGCTTCGTTTCCTGTTTGGCACATGAGGATCATATCAAGATGGTCTGCATGTGCGCCCGTTACTAGAAACGTCTACGGGAGATGATGGTCGGAATAATCCACCAAGCATGAGTAGCGATCACCGATCGAGAAGCAGGTGAGTGAGTGAGCCCCATTGTCTGACCTTGGCGAATGGCGACGCCGCCCGCCCTTGTGCCGTGTGTGCTCCGGCAATCATGGATGCACCGGCAGCCGGCTCCACCATTTTTGCGTGTCAAGGCTAGCTACACGCTAGAGCGTACTAATGATTAGTCTAAGACCATACAGTGCGTGTAATTCTAGAGGTTACTACGATGCCAAGTCCCAAGTGCCCAAGAGGCCGGTCCTTTTCCTCGAATTTATTTCGCCATTTTGATCTAGCACATTCCTGCGGTTTCCATCCACAGCGGTTAATCACCCGGGAGAGGCCTACGACTGTCAGATTTAAAATGACAGTGGCCCGCTTCTGCTCTCGATCGGCCGCGATCAAATTCTCAAATTCTTTCCCTCCCTTTCGTTGCATCCATGCTTCACGACCAAGTCTCGTAGCTTAATTCCTTCCTCTCCCTCGACCGAAAGCCAAGGATCTATCATCGCTCCAAGCCAAGCTTCCCAATCCCAATTCCAACGCCACCGCATCGCATCGCACCGAGACCCCTCGCAACAAACATACGCAGCCTCGGGATCGACAACGCAACGCAACGCAAGAGGCGCGCGCGCGTCCGCTATGGCGGAGGCGGCGGCGGACACCGCTCCCGCGCAGCAGCAGCCTGCTACGACGACGACAACGGCCAGCGGCGACGTCTCCGCGTCCGCGTGGCTGCAGCAGGTGCTGGCGCTGCTGTTCCCGTCCAACCTGGCCGCGAAGGCGGCCCTGTTCGCGCTCGTGCTGGCGCTGCTGCCGCTGCTGCCGGCGTCGGGGTCGGGATCAGGGGCAGCAGGCGGCGCCCAGGATCTGGGAGCTGCCGCACCTGCTCCTGCTCGGCATCATCATCTCCTACGGCGTCTTCGGCCAGAAGAACAACGCCGACGCGGCCGAGCTCGCCGACGCCGCCAACAAGCTGCAGCTGCCCGTCGTCGATGACGAGGCGGCGGTGGAGGCCTACGTCTCGCAGATGATGCAGGGATCGCCGCTGGTCTTCAAGGAAAACGACGATGATGGTGGCGGCGCCCAGCTGCAAGGATGATGGCGGTGTCCAGCAGGCGTGGAGCTCTCAGTACCTTCCAGACGACCCGCTCGTGGTCGTCGCCGACACTTCAGCGCCAGGGACAGGGACGAACACCCTCAACAGCGGCAACGCCGTCATCACTGACGCACCACCCTCCTGCCCGTGAGGAAGCTGAAGCCAGCGGGAGCCGAGGAGTCGGCGGCCGGCGGCGACAGCAGCAGGTGATATGAATATGATGAGCGACGGCAGCGGCATTGAGGAGGAGGAGGAGGAAGAGCTACTCCTAGCTCCCAAGGCGGGAACGGGATACGACGTCGTGCGCGAGCACGCCATCCCTTCGCCGTCCTCTGTCCTCGACGCCGACCTGACCCTGTCCCCTTCCTCGCCGCCTCTGCTCCCGCCTCCCCCTCCTCCGCCGCCGCCGTTCCTCAGCCGCGGGCGAGGCAGCAGCCTCCTCAAGGCCAAGGCGAGGAGCTTCAACGAATTCGCAGCACTCAGTAGCAACCGGCGGAGCCCGAACGGGAGTTTGGGAAGCAAGCAGTTCCGGTCCAGATCCGCGGTGCAAGCGACGACGAGGAGCGGCGCCTTCGGCCGCCGCTACGATCCTGTGGTGCCCATCGACGACGAAGCAGACGACGAGACATTGTCGTTGGGTGATGAGATGGTTGCGCCGTCGTCGGACAGCTCGTTCAGCAGTGATCTCGATGATGAGGCCATCAAGGAGGAAAACAGCTGCGAAGATGGTGACGACGACGGCAACTCGTGCGACGAGGAGCTGTTTGAGCTGGCGCTGAGGCCGGGACCGGAGGGGAAGACGGAGACGGAGGTGGAGGACGAGGTGGACAGGAAGGCCGACGAGTTCATCGCCAAGTTCAGGGAGCAGATTAGAATGCAGAGGGTCGAGCCGGCCAGGAGATGACCCACCCAACACGTCACACGTACGCCCGATCAAGTGTTTACAGGAACAGGCAGAGAGAAAGGCTCACAGTCAGCCTCTTTTACCTTTGTTGTTTCTTTCATTTTGAGTGTTGTAATGTAATTACAGCCTTAGCAGCGGTGTAAATTAACAGCGTAGAACCGGGGCTTATGGTTTACTTCTATCTCATTTGAACTATCCTTGTTCGTTAATCCTTACTAGTACTCATCTGTTGTTGAGTTTTGACTTTTGGCCTTCCGTGTAGTCTGAATTTTGGAGACCTTTCTTGTGGCTAATGTAGTGACATATCAGCTAAAACCATTTTTAAAATCATCTTTTTATGAAATAAAATTTGATGGTTTCAAAAATAAGCAAAAAATCGGCTTTCCGAATTGGTCTATAACGCTGATTGCAGCATTCTGCTGCTGGAATAGATTTCAGTTTGTTGTTAAAAAAAAAAAAAGACTTGGTTGAAAATTAGAGATGTCAATTTTGTAAAAGGAAAAAAAGAAAAATTGGAGAAGTCAAATGGACTTCCCTTCCAACACGAAGCAAATTCTGTAGGATCCAGACACCCTTCTCAAGTGTACCGATGAGCCTTTGGGCTGGGCCCAATATCGCAAGCGCAGTTGCAGCCCACCGAGAGCTGCTAGTTTTTTTTTACCAACACCTAGAGCTTTGTTCGGTTCTCCCAGTCCCGCCACGCTGCCAGACAGCCAGCGGCAATCGCCTCCCGGATACCACGCCCGCCACGCCAGCAACGCCCACGGACCGCGCACGCTGTTGCATGCGGATCGAACGGGTCGGTCAGGTCTTCCCTTCCGCGCGGTAGCCGCGGCCGAAAGGAAAAGGCGCGTCCGACGACAACGAGCTTGGACCGTCCGCGAGGGAGGGACGACGGCACAGTGTCAGTGTCAGTGTGCCGGCCATCCGTTGACCGGCGACACGGCTCAAGCAAGCAAGCGCCGCCACGCGGCTTGTGTGTGTCGGTGTTGTCGTGGACGCACGTGCTTGCCAGTACGCCGTACACATCGTCGCTGTATACGTAGAGTACGTGAGTACTGGCCGTCGGCTACGGTTGGTTGGTTGGCGCTTCACACCATTCGTTAGGTACGGATTATACAAGTTTCTCAGTTGTTTTTATCTATCTATAGAGTAAAAAAAATAAAAGACAGAGAGTATGTATGTAGTATCAAAAAACAAGGACCTGCTTGGTTTTATACGATACGACAAGATCAGAATGGGAAGAAGAATCATTCTCGTTCGTTCACGAGTTGAACCGAGCAACAGCAAAATCAAGTGAAGATTCGTTCACAAGTTAAATCGTAGCTTTTCTGCACGGCATCGTTTTGATCTTCGGGGACGACACAGGCAGCTTTACACTAATGGCAACCAAAAATTAGAGAACGGCGTAAAAAGTCAATGCCAGTTGCAATCACACGGCGGCCTACGAGGGGCGGATGCAATGCTTGGATCCCTACCATCTGAAATATACTTTACAACATCTCCAGCAGTGTCTTAAAAAAATACTTCCCTCCGTTCTAAATTGTAGACTTTTTGGCTTTTCTAGATGTGTTTGTTTTGTTATGTATCCAGACATGGTTTATAACTAGGTGAATAACAAAAACAATATATCTAGAAAAGTCAAAATAAATTGTAGTTAGGAACGGATGGAGTGCTCTCTCAAACATCATAATGAAAGATATAAAAAAACCCCTACAACTTCCAATACTTCTCCAAAACTTCAGTTATACCCAAGCATGTTAGGGACCCCCCCACACACACACACACACACACACATTCTGGTTCTGATTTTTGAAGAAAATAAGTCTATACTCCAAAGTTGAAAAAAGAAGACGCAAAATGACTTTCCAAAGCGCAACTTTCTTTTTCTATTAAAATATTTATTAAAAAACTATATATGTATACTTTTATGAAAGTATTTTTGAAGACAAATCTATTGATATGATTTTTACATTTCTAAACTCAATGACTTAAAAAGTTATTAATGATTTATATTTCCAATGTTTGACCTAAACCTTTTTCAAAACGCCTTCCTTTTCAACCATAGAGTAGTATGTATTATGGGTGGACATGATGGTAAGAAAAATATGGTGTGTCATAGTTACAAAAACGAAGAAAAATATGGTGTCATAGGCTTCAACGGATTTAATGGTGTCGTAGGCTTAAAGAGGGGGTTAAGGGGATTTCCACGGCTACAGTCTTAAAGGGGGGCTTACGTCCACCATTGTGGGGGGCAGTAGAGGTGGCGACACACCACCAAAATCGATGGGAGGCAGTGGAAGTGGCGTGCTGCTGGCAACAAGAGATCGTAGAGACTATAACATTTGGGTAGAGAAAGAGAAGACAACTCCAATTAACAGGTGGATGTCTTCATGGTCCATACATAGTTAGGCTTTAGGTTTTATTTGGGTACACTCATATCTACACAACCTCTATGATTAAACTCCCTAAGGTTGTGTGTCATAGGTCACCTAAAAAAAAAGTGGAAACTGGTTCTATCCCCATAAATTTAATTTTGCTATCGTAAAACTTTGATCCTATGTTTTTTCATCGATATTGTGTCATATATTAATAAGTTGGCGCTTTATTTAGTTCTGGTAAAACTCTCGCATGCACCACTGGGACTGGACTTTTTTTTTTTTTTTGACAACTACTGGGACTGGACTTTGTAACGCCAAAAACATTTCATCGTCACCTCCAAATCCTTTTCCTTTCTCACTGACAGTCATGGTCATCGGGTCAGACCACATTCTCATTTTTCACACACAGCTTTCCTCTCTCAAATAAAGAAAGAGCCTTCCTGAAACGAAAGGAATCAATCCCCCAGGCTATAGCCTGTCTAGTAGCCTTCTCCCCCATCCCAACGGCAAGAATAGCAAGCTGAGCGGTGGCTGCGCAAGAGGAAAGCAGAAGCAGAGCAGAGCAGCCCCAAAGCAGCACGCTCAAGCAAACTCTCTCAAAATTCCAAACCCTACCACCACACCCCATTTCCCTACTTTTTCCCATTGCCCATTTACCCCAGCAAGCAAAAAGAGCAACCAAGCACGCCGCGGCGGCCCGCGCTTCCTCCGATCTAGAACGGAGCAATGCGCAAGGCGCTCGTCAACGCCGTCCTTTTCCCGGCTCTCGCCGTGGTCGTCGCTCTAGCCATCTTCTACTTCGTCCGCCGCTGCCGCCGCCGCCGCCGGGGTCGCGGCCGCTCGGTACTGCCCTCCCACGGTGGCGCGAGGGCGGACCGGTTCCAGGCGGCGGCCGGCGGCGCCTCGGGCGGTGGCTACGTCGCCGGCGGGGAGGAGGCGCTGCTGCGGTTCCCGGGAGGCGAGGCGCTCACGGTGGCCGCGATCCTCGAGGCGCCCGGGGAGGTGGTGGCCAAGTCCTCGCACAGCACGCTGTACCGCGCCGGGCTCAGCGCCGGGGAGGCCGTCGCGCTGCTCCGGTTCGTGCGCCCGGCCTGCGCCGCGCCCGCCGACGAGGCCGCGGCCGCCGCGCGGGTGCTCGGCGCCGCGCGCCACCCCAACCTCGTGCCGATCCGCGCGCTCTACGTCGGACCGCGCGGGGAGAAGCTGCTCGTGCACCCGTTCTACGCCGCCGGCTCGCTGCGCCGCTTCCTGCAAGGTCTGTTTCGCTTCACGGCATTTGCTTTCGGCCCAAGCCACTAGTAGTAGCTTCGAGTAAGCCTAATCATGCGAAATGATTTTTGGCTCTCAAGTGTCGGTAACAATAAGGTTTCCTGGTTCAGGTTCCATCGATTGGATTTACTGCAGAACTTGAAATTTATCTCAGATTTAGATGATTAGCTACATTTCGTCATCCCATGCTCGCGAGCTGCGGTAAAAGCGTCGCAGGCAATGATGCTTCGCCGATTGTTACAGCCTTGCAGGGTGGTTTTTGTTACTTTTAGCCATGTGTCTTCACTGTGAGTAAGCTTTATGCTCTTGTCCTTGGCTACACAAAGGACAGTTCATAAAGTGCTTAGTAAAATTTTCGTGGTTGGTTGTTATCTGCTCCACAGAGCTTCTTCTTGTTGTTGTTGCGTAAAGATCTTGTGTTTACATGTGACAAGCTTTCAATAGTATAACGCTTTCATCAAGCTTTTAATTGTTGCCTTTACAATTTGGGTGATGCAAGTCCTCTTATCAAATCAAGGCTTTGGCCTTTGGGGAAAGCCTTTTTTTTTTTTCAGATGGGCATGGTGGTTGTTTTATTATCAGACAGAGAAATGCATCTTTAGCGGTTTCCCTGACTTATTCTGGGCTTTATGTTGGTGGAGTGGTGGCACTTCTGAACTGTTAGTGGTTTCCTGCATCTATCAGCTGAAAAACTACGTTTTCAGGAATAAATACTTTGAGGTGTTGGAACACAGTCATTCACTAAAAAGTATGAATGGTATAAGATTTGTTTTATTGAGCCATCAATTTTTAGTCTCATAGAGAAAGACATACATTTTTTTTTAATTATATTTGCCATACAACGTAAATTTTTATTGCTTGCATGCACAAAACAACTTGTTAATTAGCAAATAAAGATATGTTTGGATTACTGCTAATTCAACTTTGGGCCATTTGCATTTCAGAATATCAACGCGGCTTTATATGAAAAGGACAGTTTTTTATATAAAGAGGAATTTTTTTTCCCTCCAAAATGCACACAGCTCATTTCCATTACTTGTTCCAAACGAGTCACATGTTTTTTTCCCAGTCTCAAGCCTAAGCCCCTGCAACTTGTTGGATCACAGTCTTTCATTAAAAATATCTTGGGACTAAAATACTCGTAGTGTTGTTGTTGTTTGTTGTACTAAGAACTTTGGGCCATTCTCAGTCAACGGCTTGTCTTTTTTGGAAATAATCAACATTTTCCTCTTGTTTTTCAACATTTTCCTCCTTTTTCTTTTTGCAAGTTCTCATCCTTATCTATTCATCTGACCTGCAGAGGGAATCAATGATTCACAGAGATGGGAGATAATTTGCAAGCTGTCTATCGGCATTGTCAAAGGACTGGACCACCTTCACACAGCATCGCAGAAACCAATCATTCACGGCAATCTCAAAACAAATAACATTATGCTTGACGCTGATTTCCAGCCAAGGATATCAGACTTTGGCCTCTACCTTCTGCTGAATGCCGCTGCTGCTCAAGAGATGCTTGAGACATCTGCAATGCAGGGTTATAAAGCTCCAGAGCTGATCAAGATGAGGGATGCCACCAGGGAGAGTGACATCTACAGTCTGGGAGTGATTATGCTCGAGATGCTTGCTCAGAAGGAGGTCGCAAATGATAAGTCACCAAATGCGCGCGACATCCATTTGCCGGCCTCTTTCAAAGATCTGGTTCTCGAGAGGAAGATATCAGCAGCTTTCAGTTCCGAGCTCATCAAACAGAGCAAGAATTCTGGGAAGGAGGACAATCTAAACGCCTACTTCGAATTGGCAACGGCTTGCCGTAATCCATCACCGTCATTGAGACCAGATACAAAGAAAATACTAAAAAGGCTTGAAGACATTGCAAGATAATAATAGATGCGTGTGGCGGTGAGGCTCCAATCCTGTTTAGAAAGTGTGGTGTTTGCAGAGATTGTATTGGGCCATCTGAAGAATGATCGTAACGTAAACTAGGAGCCACAAGCATGTATAGAAAAGTATACTTTCCACGTAACTGCATAGGAACTCATCAGAGAACAAAATGTGTGCGCTTACGACGTGGAAATCTATATAATTTCCTTCAACTGCATTTGTCTTTCCTGAGTTTTTTTTTGTTAATTGCCATTTGTCTTGCCTGAAGACGACAGTTTGCGATTTCAGTTTCCACTTCCAGTCATCAGAGAAACTAGTACTCCTATGCTGATTTGTTGAGTGAACTGGTGATGGAATTTTGTCCACAAGGCCTGACCAAGAAACCGACTGTGTACTCTATTGGAGAACAAAGCCCTAGTGACAGCAATGATGCACACTCGTACTGTACTGTACTGAAGAGGAGGATTGGTCAAAAGATGCCCATGCCATGCCTCTATATGCCTAGTGCTTGTTGGTCTCTCTCTTGATTCCTTGTCATCAACAATCCTTAAGTTTTCTTTTCCACAAGAAACATGAATGAGCAATGAAGTACGCCGGCTCTTTGGAGGCACCGGCTAGTGACATCCTTTCAGCGTCTCTTTAGTGTTGGCCTCGAAACTTCATTGCTCTGCGGTCCCAGGCATGTCGACATCCCTAGCACGGCTATGTGCAGTGTCAATTGTAACCCTATGTTCCAAAATTGACCGAGCCACCGATTTTTAACCTGGAAGAAGCACAAGACTGCACCCTTTTTAAAACTAGTATCAATTCCAAGAACACTGTCACTGCTACTTTCGCAAGAAAGCTTGGATATAGTTTCAGTTGTTTTGGTTACGATCTGTCAACTAGTCCTGCAAAAAGGCATTTGGTACGTACTGTAGTCACTGCATGGGTGAACGAACATCAATATCAGGGCTGTAAGCCTGTAATAGGTTTTCACTTCCAGATCTCAAATTTTCACCCCCGGCATGCGGCCAAATCTGGGCTTCAGATTCAGCATGAAAAGGACCTGTCATTCTTTGTCACACTCGAAGAGATCGAGACTCTTGCAGTCTTGCTACAACCATGTGACCTAACGTAAGCACATCCCCTGTGACGGTCAGCATTCAGAATCCAATCCCATCTGTCATACTGATACTCATACCGGCGGCAATCTTGCCGAGCAAAGAAAATCCACTCAAGGATATCATCATGGCATTAGTTTACAACGAGAATACAGTAATAAAAAAAAGGGTCAAGGAGTTCAGAAGCATTAACTGCTCCATGTGCTGTTGTTCCTGGCACGTGATTAGTTGTAGATGGTACCCTTGCGCCGTGGTGCGGACTCATCACCCAAAAGTCACCAAGCACGGAGCCAATCTTAACAGCCTAATTATAACGCACATTTACAGATTACCCCAAGATTAAAACAGAGATGTGTCAAGGTCCTTGGTGCCCCTGATAAGATGTCGATCACTTGCTATACACGTGATTTTTGCCAATATATACAGGAAAAGCAAAGCGGGGCCAATAAAACTTCCTTTGTCCAATCCAAAAAGAAAAAGACAAGCAAGCAAAGCAACTCAAATGCCCACGAAAAGTTTAAACAATGATTATTGACCCAAATTTGGATACATCTTTTAAGTGTAACCTTCATAGATAACAGGGTTACGTCCGATGTGATCTATAGAAAATTAAATGAGCATGGCTGATGTTCTACAGTTCTTCAGTCAAAGGTACTATTGCAAAGAGCTGAGGCCTCACAAGTCACAAGTGCTGCCGGAGGCTCTCGCTGACTGCTGAGGGTTTCCATCCCCTTTCAAGATCTCCTGCGACAGTGTCTTGACAGGAAGCTCCACATCATCATCATTCATCAAGCAATTCGCCCAGTAACTGGATGGTCTCTGCCTCTCTGGTAGGAGAGCGACGTACTCCTCCTTCAGATGTTGGACCATGTACTACCTGATAACCTTCAGATCCAGCATTTTGGGGCGAGCTTTATCAGTCCTAGTCTGCATCAGCACCTGCAATTTTATGAGGAAGTTGTAAGATGGAGTGACCGAGTGAGCGAGCAATACATCCTGTACACTGTTGTTCATAGTCTTTAGTCTTTACAATTCTTTATGTTAGGTAACCTAAATCCTGTGAGTTACGAAACTAGTTTAGTTAGTGAGGTATATCACTAAGTTATAGGCAAAAAATCTTAAAACCTCAAGAGTCATTCCCACCTCGCATGGTTTAGAGGCTTGCAAAGAACCAAGCACAAAATCATATTTTCATCTACTTCAATGGATGGAGCATCCAGAAACCATTCAATAGATTCAGGTGGTTCCACAACAAACAGGGAGACAATAGGCTTCAAAAGAACCTGCAGACACCAAATATATAAAAATAAATAAAAAGATATCACTGGGAAAAACTGCATGGGTTGAAGGCGGATGGTATTAATAATATCATAGGAACAAAAGATAATATTATTACAGAACATGACGCCGTTTTGAGTTGGCGCCATCTCCAAAGGCACAATTTGACTGCTCATTCCTCTTATAGGTTATCATATCGTTTGTGGCAAAAAAAGTTTAATCATGCATTACAAAGTATTTGTAAATACAAATATAATGCAAGTACTTTTGTACTACAATTTTTATAATATTATTAAACTAATTGGTGGTTAGAGATTATAAAGTTTGAATTTTGAAACACGTGTGCGCCTTAGATTCGAGATAGCAGGAGAACAACAGAACATGAAAGGTCATCCCCATGCACTTCTTTCTGTGCCTTACATTAAAGGAAACATCTGTATAAGACTTTCAAAACTAGATCTCTTAAATTCAACAGTTTTAAGTTTTTAAACTCCAAAATTTACCCTTCTGTTCAACTTGAACCTCTTCAATTTTGGCCTTCTTCTTTTGTTTCCAACCAGCCAAATCATCGTCTTTAGACAGACACCGAATAAATCCCTCCAGTAGATACTTGAAGTAAGGTGTGAACAAGGACCTTCGCAGACAAATTAAATTTTTTTTTAGATAATGGATGAGTCAAAAACATCCGGCCTCTACATCGATATACACAACCAACTTATTACAAGAGAACAAATAACGAAAGTACAAGACAAGTCTCTAAATCGAATAAAGAGTACTAAAGCAGATGATAAACGTGCTTCCACCCTCTGTTGGAAACTTCCAAAGTAATCACTTCTAGTTTCCTGCTAATTTGCGAGAGTGTGTTCTTGTCTTGTTCAACACGCCGTAAATCGACCGTAAAAGCGAACCAATAAGTTCCTCTCGAAAATAATCTGTGACAACGAGAAAACTTTCATTTTGTTAAAGATAATGTCGTTACGACAAATACCAAATGGCCCAAAGATATAGATGCAACACCAACCCAAATCAGATTTCTAATCTTTTTATTCTGATTACTAAGCCAAGAACCAAACATATGGCTTATAGAAACATGTTGATTAAGGCCAGCAGTATAAAAGATAATCCTCCAAACCGTTTTCGAATACGGACAGTCAAGGAAAAGATGTTGGATAGTCTCATTCATATTACAACCAACACATTTCTGGCTTCCTTTTCAGTTTTTCCTAGCAAGCTTATCTTTTGTTAAAACAACTCTCTTTTGAAGGAGCAGACAAATTAAATAATCAAGAGACAAAGTATATAGCAGAAGGTAGTTGAAAAAAAGCATGCGTAATACAATAGACCAATATCATGGATTACTGACAGTTAAAAGAAAGGTGAAATCAAGCTCTGAGTATGCTCTGAACATAACTTAGGATACATTATTCAATGCAGTACCTGTGTTGTTCAGCAAGTTTGTTAACCAATTTGTAGAAAACAATTGCACGGTCCAAACTTTTCTTCGATGAGGACTGATCAACTTTGGACTTGGCCCATTCCAAAGTACAAAGAAAAATTGGCCTACTAAAAGTCAGGATGTTGACGACAGAGCTAAGAGCTGCTAAGCAATGTTCATAAATTTTCGAATGGTAAGTTCCTAGCCAGCCGATCCATTGTACCAACTAGGCTAGAAAAGCATATCGAACGCCAAATGAAAGCTTTGCATCTCACATTTTGCAAAGCTTTCACTGAAGGCCAATATGAACATTGCAGCAACGAAACAGCAGAAATTTTCACTGAAGTTTACGAATCACTATCTGTCAATGAACTCCAGGATCTTGAAGCACAATTTGCTGAAATAAGGACAAGAGCTCTTGTCTACTTTAATTGCAGTATTATGCTTCAGTTTTCGTGCTTTCCTTTGCTTCTGGACCAAACTGTTTCGTCTGGCAGTTTCAGACAACATCCCAAGTGTCTCTACAGAAGTAAATCAATTGTAATCACATTGGAAAAAAAAAAAAAGCGAATAGAGCAAAAATCTGCTAACCAACAAGTACCTTTCTTTTTCACATAACTATCTGAATGATCTAACAGTTAAGTAATTCCTCTGAAATATGTTGAAGCAGTCATCCATCCAGTTATTTTGAAATAAAAGATCCATCCAGTTTTATACTTTTGAGTATTGTATCCGCAAAATCTTTTACTTCCTTAATAATGTCACCCGAAATATCTCTCTTCTTTTTAATCTCTGGTATACACACAAGACAACTTCCTCCATAAGTTTTCCAAGAGAACCCTACGAGAAACTAAATAATTTCTGGAATTCACTATTAACTTGTCAGTAAACAAATAATGTAATATTCCCTTGTTCCAATTGTAAGTGGTTTTGGCTTTTCTAGGTGCATAGCTTTTGCCTATATATGTAACAAAAAGCTATGTACCTAGAAAAGCCGAAACAACTTCCAATTTGGAATGAGGGAGTAGATTTTTGCTAATGAGCAAAAAAGAGAGAGAGAGAGAGAGAGAGAGCCCCAACCTTTTTATTTTTAGATAATGGATAATACAATCCGCCTCTACATCCGAGAGATGTACACAACCAATTATTACGAGTTTAGGAAATTGAAAAGCAATCGCAAAGCGAGTGTCTCAAAACATAGACAAAGGAACTAAAGCAAACGGAAAAGATGCTTCCACCCCCTATTGGAAATTTCTAAGGCAACCATCTCCAATTTTTTTAGATAATGGATAACAAATATCCGGCCTCTACATCCGAGGGATGTACACAGCCTATTATTACAAGCTTTCGAAGAAACATAAAGAGAGAGCCTCGGTCATAAATCGACCAGGAAGCTAAGACAAACAATATAAATGTTTTCATCCATTGTTGGATATCTCTAAAGCAATAAATTCTAATTTCTTGCTTATTGTTGAGAGCGCTTCCTTGGCCATCTCGTCATGCTGCAGCTGTGCCCAGTAGCGTAACCAATACGCACCTCTGAAAATTACCTGTAAAATAGAATTAGATTTCTTTTCATTAAAAACCACATCATTTCGGCATCTCCAGAGAGCCCAAAGATATGGCAGCCACCCCCAACCAAATCAATTCTCTAATCTTTTTATTTTTTGATTAGTTAGCCAATTCCCTAACATATGGCTAATTGATCTAGGTTGAGTCAGTCCGAGTAGCAAAAGAGATAATCCTCCGGATCATTCTCGTAAGGGGGCAGTCTAGGAATAAATGTTGAATAGTCTCATTCCCATTACAAAGAAACGCACTTTAGACTCCCTTTCCAGGTTTTTTTTTAGCAAGATTGTCTTTAGTCAATATAACCCCCCTCAGAAAAAAACCAGAGAAAGATTTTAATTTTTAGAGGAATCTTTATCTTCCAAATCATCCTATGTCGAAAAGGTGTTTGTATATCAATAAGGTCGAGGTACATTGAGCGGACAGAGAATAGTCCCGATTTGGTTAGGCTCCATCTAAAATAATCCGGCCCATCCACCAATTCGACATTTGAGATTCGTGCTACTAGACCAAGCCATTCTGTAAGTTTGTTATCCACCAGAGCCCTCCTAAAAGAGATGTTTAGAGGGTTGGAATCCATCACTTTTGAAACGGTTTGTGTGAGGATTTGAACTATATTATATAAAGATGGATAGCAATCTTTCGTAGGCTTATCTCCTACCCATTTATCGTCCCAAAATCTAGTGGTAGTTCCATCTCTCGATATCGAAGGAACCTTTAGCCAACACCTCATCTTTTGATATGCTTGAGGCCCTCCAAAAATGAGAGTCATTGGGTTTGGCGGTCACTTGATTTAGGGATTTGGAATGTAGGTATTTATTCCTTAAGAGCGATCGCCACATGCCTTCTGTGTTCAACAAATTAATCAACCATTTGGCTAGAAGGCATTTATTTTGCGCTCTAAATTAAGGATACCTAGTCCCCTTGATCTTTAGGGCGACACAGATGTCCCATCCGCAAGTCTAAATCTATGTTTTTCTCAAGAGCCTTGTTAAAGAACCTTGATCTATAATGATCAAGGTTTTTAATCACCCCTTTAGGGATTTCAAAGAAAGACATCATGAAAATAGGTAGGCTGCTTAGGACTGAATTAAGCGTAATTAGTTTCCCCATAAGACAGTATTTTGCTTTCCAAAGAAGAGAGTTTCGCTTGAAACGATCTTCTACCTTTCTTCATTCGAGTTCGAGTTGTCTATGGTGCATTGGGATTCCAAGATATCTAAAAGGATATTCCCCAAGTATTGCATCCAAAGAGAGTAGTATAAAAGGATTCCATCTCCTTAGCTGCACCATAGCAAAAGATTTCACTCTTATGAAAGTTGATCTTCAGCCCGGATAAATTGTTCAAAAGCACAAAGCAAAAGTTTAAGATTTTGTGCCTGCTGCTCGAAGTCATGATCAAGAAAGATAATGGTGTCATCTCGCATATTGAAGTATAGACAACCCATCATCTATAAGGTGGGGAGGACACCTCTTATTTGACCATCGGCTTTCGCTCTATTAATTAGAAGAGCTAACATATCCGCAACGATGTTAAATAAGATTGGTGACATAGGATCTCCCCGTCTAAGTCCTCGCTTGGTCCGAAGTAGGGACCTACGTCATCATTGACTTTGATCCCTACACTCCCCCGACCATTGTTTCAACCCACCTACACCATTTGGGAGAGAAACCTTTCATACGTAGCGCGTTTGTTGAAGGAAAGACCACTTCACTTTGTCGTATACCTTTTCAAAATCAATTTTGAAGATGACACCGTCACGCTTTTTGGTGTGAAGTTCATGAATGGTTTCACGTAGGATTACGACCCCTTCCATTATATTCCTCTACGGGCATAAAGGCGGTCAGTGTTGGCCTCACCACGGTTTTGGCTACCAAATTAAGCCTATTTGTGCCAACTTTAGTGAATATCTTAAAACTCACATTAAGAACACAGATTGGCCTGTATTGCTAAATTTTTTATAGCATTATCCACCTTTGGAATTAAGGTGATAATACCAAAATTCAAGCCGTATGCATCAAGATCCTCCCTATGTAGCTCAAAGAAATAAGGATAAAAGATCATCCTTGATGATACCCCAAAACACACTGGTAGAATTCCGCAGGAAAACCATCCGGCCTGCGGGGCTTTGTTATGTTCCATCCGAAGACCGCCGCCCTCACTTCAGATTCGGTGAACGGGCCGATGAGGATATCATTTTCCTCCTGTGAAACCCGTGGAATATCCGTGTTTTGGTCTTCACTAAGGGAGATATCGAAATTTTCTCGGTTGGCCAAAGAGGTCTTTGTAATAAGACGTAATATGACTCTTGAGCCGATCATCACCGATCACCACACCTTGATCATTTTCAAGTTTAAAAATATGTTGCTTACGGTGTTTTGCATTGGCAACTAGATGAAAGAACCTAGTATTAGCATCCCCTTCCAGTAGGGTTTTAACTTTGGCTCTCTCATACCATTTTAGTTCCTCCTCCCTTAGGAGGTTAACTAAACGTTCTTTTAGATAGTGCTTCATATCAATCTCTTTGTTCGGATAAGGGAGAGATCTCAGCTTTCTTGTCTATATTCTCTAAAATAGCCAATGAGTCTTTTTTTTTTTTTTTTCTATAAGACCCTGCAGTATGTTTCGCCCAACCCCTTAGATATTGTCTGAGCCTACGAATCTTGAATTGCCAACGTTCAAGAGGGGTGAGCTCAGAGCAGGGAGATTGCCAAATATTTGCAACCATTTCATAAAATCCCTCTCGTAACAACCATCCCCTCTCAAATTTGAAAGGACGGTTGTGGGTTGGTGGGTCAAGCACCGCTTTTTCTGAGTACTAGGGGAGTGTGGTCGAGATATTTCTATCCCTAGGTTGTACAGGTTGATAATGGAAACATGAGTTCCCATTCCGTGCTAACTAGTACTCTATCCAACTTTTCAAAGGTTGGATTATCCCCTGGTCCCGCCCATGTGTATTGACGGCCTGTCATTGAAATCTCCTTCAGATTCAGAGATTCAATGACAGCGTTAAAGAGGTTTGGCCATTTATGGTCAAAATCCCCGGAACTCTTATCTTCGGGCCCTCTCATTATGTTAAAATCTCCTCCTATCATATATGGAAGAGTTTCTTTGGAGCACGTGTTGGCGAGTTCTGCTAAGAAAGCACTCTTATTCTCAGTAGTTGTGCTGGTCCGAAACCGTATAAAAGCACAAATTTGAAGTCATTTGATTTGACTCTTAGGGTAAATTTTACATAAAAGTCTCCCTCAAAGAATGGCTCCAATGTTGAAGACATTCAAGTCCGCACCTAGCAAAATGCCCCCCGATCTTCCATGGGGTGCCATGGTGTGCCAAATAAAATCATGCCCTGCACAAAATTTTTTGAGGACATGATCCGGGAAGGAATCCTACTGTTTCGAGAGAGAGCAATAAAATTAATTTGCTCTTCCTTAACCAATTTCGCCAAAACCTATGTTTAGCCAAGTCACCTGCACCTCTCGCTATTCCGAGAAAATTCCCTTCATTTTATATTAATTTTGGAGGGGTTTTTGGTTTTCTGAGGAAGTTTGCCATTTTTATATTTTTGGCATTATGATATTTCTTCCTTCGACGGAGTGGAGAAAGATCTATAATTTGATCATTCTCCTCCTCCCGCAAGTTCTCATTTAGAATTCCACAGCGTGGTGAGAACTGCATCAATTTGGTTATCCCGCTCATCCTCACTTTCAAGATTGAAGGATTTAGGAATAGTTCCTTTCTTTCTATTAGCACTAAAAGCTAATCACAATCTCTAAATTTTTTTATTGAGATTATTGCCGATGAGCCTAGGTTGATGCCTACCCTACCAAGGTTTGAAACAACTTTAGAATCTGGAAAGGTATTGAAGGAGTTACCGGAATTCAAGGTTCTTCTTCGCTGCCATCCGGTCCCACCTGTGTAGGGTGTGGACGTCCGCCGTTGCAGCATTCCCCGAGCTACGACGCAACACTTTGATAGGTGCTTGCTGTAATCAAGTGCACAGCCCCCCACCACCGGGGGGTAGTGGCGCCTCGACGGTGAGCCGTCGACCTCTCGCCCACGGTGGCGGGGCGATGGGGGCGTGGGCGCGCCCACCACCACCCGCGGCGTCCGGGCGTCCCTCGGTGGCAAGGGGCGGGGGGTCGAGCCCCCACCTCCCCGTGATCGTCGGGCGTCGGGGACAAGGGGCGAGGGGTAGAGTAATCCCCCCACCTCCCCGCAGTCGTCGGGGCATCCTCGGTGGCAAGGGGCGGGGGGTAGAGAAGAGCCCCCCACCTCTGGGTCGTCGGGCGTCGGGGACAAGGGGTGAGGGGGTAGAGAAACATCCCCCACCTCCGGCGCCAGACGGCGCCGATCGCGTCGTGCCCCCACGAAGTCGGCCCCCCGGCGCGGGGGAGGAACGTGTCCCCCATCTCGAATGTAGCCGCTGGGGTGGTGAGCGTGTCCCCTCCCGGGCGTCGCCAGCCAGAGGGGGCAGCATGTCACCCTCCTCCACGGCTCCTCCATCCTCTACCTAACCGGGCAAGAAGGGACCGGCGAGGGAGAGTCGGTCCCGACTACCGCCAGAGTAGCCGGAAGCCCACCATCTCCAAAGAAGTAGTGTCGCCTCCATTAGGGGCGACGAAGGCCTCCAACACGGAGGAGGCGAGGTGGCGGCAATGGCGATGTAGAGCCCCCAAGAACCTCGTCGCCTATGTCGGCCGCATCCGTAGCGACATCCCCTCGCCGAGAGCTCCACCGTTTGTGACAAAACAAAAGATTTGTTAGAGGTAATATTATAATCAACCACGCCTTCATCCGTCGGTGGAGAGTTCGTCTTCCATGGAGACCCACCGTCCCGACTCAAGCATAACTTTGAGGTGATCTCATTTAGAGCCGCTCACAAGCCAAATCCACAATCTCATTCGCCAAAGCGGCTGCTTTTTGAGGGGAAAATCCTCGGGAAGGAAGTGGGGGTTCCCGGGTTGTGGTATTATCAACCCGAGGATTTGGCGGGTTTTGATCATCTTCCGCCTCTCCCATCTCATGATCACTCTCTTCGGGATCTTTATCACTATCACCCAAAAGGTCTTCATCTCCCTACCAACAGGATCGTAGAATAGCTTCATCGCTTGAAAAAGAGACGATAGATACCAAAGTGCCAACACAAACATCAACATACTCCGGTATTTTCTTAACATCATACACGCCCACAAGAATGCGGACTGTCCATTAAGCCCTCGGATGTACCATATCCACCTTTTGTGTAGTTCCAATAATGGTCCCAACTGCCCACAAAGGAAGAAAAGAACGAACAACCCTAGGCACCCTAGTGACACCACCCATACCGCCTCCTCCAAGAATCTTATTGGCGGACATCATCCACAAATTCAAAGAAAAACAATAGTGCCTTCCTTGTTCTTTGTTCCGATGGTGTCGATTTCAATCATGCGATCAAGTTCTTCCTTGCTAGGAAAGGGACAACATAAGATTTCGCCCAAGTTGTCGTACCTCCCGCCCAACGAGCGAGGTTAATCCTTGCCGATTCGACTGTAGCAACCGTGGTAGAACTTCTCCCTCATCAACCGTGATGAGGGCTACATTTGATGACCGAAATGCTTGCACAACATGATTGTTCCTTGCAGCTTGAATGTGGAAGAACCCCATCCCATCCTCGGGCGGCGCCACACAAAGCAATAGAAGGTTTGGGTCCCTGAAACTTGGCATTGGTTACGAAATGCTCTTCCATGCATATCACACACTCTCCCTCTTCCTGCGCTTTCTTTTCTTACTTACGATCAACATCCTCCCTTGTTAACATCGCTTCCTCGGTCGTTGCCACGACCACCTCCCCGAGGCGCGGCAGCCTTCCGGTTTCCGGCTGGCGCCCGCATTGTTGAGGGCGTCCGAGGTTGGCCGCCGTGGCACCGCCCCGATCAGCGGCCGGATGGCGCCACCACGACCGCCAAGGCGGCAGCTAGGTCGCCACGACCGGCAGGCCAGCTGGTGCCGCCCGCCGACCACCGCGGCGGGATCACCCCGACCCGCGACCACCGGAGGTGGTGGATCCCTCCACCGCCCGGTTGAGGATCGCCACGCCCGCCGACCCACGGGCGCGCGTTACGCGCCACCAGATGGCCCGCCGGGCCGCGCCGTCCCGGCATGGCCCGACCGCGACCCGGCGAACCGGGTGCCGCGCCCAGCGCGCCATGGCCTCCTCTCCCCACGCCTCCGCCGCCATCCAGTGCCGCGGTAGGATCTCGGTCTTTGCGGTGTGTCGCCAAGAAGTGGCGACGCCGAAGGTTCCCACTGGCCGTGGCGGTGTCGAGGACTTCGCGGATTAACCCAGCCGCGCGTCCTCCCTTCCTCGTTGGGTGCTGATCTGTGGAACCGAAGAAGAAGGCTTGGGCGCCGGTGAAGTGGTGGCGGCCCCCTTCGACGGGCCGCCGGAACCGACGGTGTGGTGGATGCGGCGCCGTGCCGCCAAACCGCCGCGATGCGTGCAGAGGTGCTAGATGTGGCGGCGGCGGTGTGGTGTCAAGTCGCCGCGATGTAGCGAGGCGTGTAGGATAGAATCAGCGGCGGTGGTGTCGAATAGAATAGGTCTCACTCCACCGCTAGGCTTTCCTTTGGTGTTGACCGGTTTGGGCGGCTTGAGCAATGGACCGTGAAGTTGTGACCGCATGGCGAAATCGATCGACCATCCGCTCGAGCCGAGCCCGCGCATGAAGACCACCGGACTCGAAGTTCGAATTGAACTCCAAGACGACGGCTATCGATTGTGTGGCCGCATGGCGGGTAGATTGTGTGACCGCATGGCAAGTAGAAATCGACGCCATCCGCACGAGCCGGACCGGTGCATGCGTAGCAGGCCGGGACTCGAAGTTCAAAATTGAACTCGCGCGATGACTCGGATAACAACTTTTTGGATCGCCGGCCGATGTTGCGGCGCCGTCCCCCGAAGTCGCCGATGGTGATCACCGGCGTGACTCGAGGTGGCGGAATCGACCCTTCCATGGCCGCGACGGCAGCCTGGATTCGTCGACATTGGGGTAACGGTGCGGGTACAGACCCGACGTAGCCGGTCGCCTCGGTGCCGCCGTCGGATCATCGGCAGCTAAGAAGATGCCGATCTTGTGATTCGCGGCAAAGCTTCAGCGCCACCAAGATCCTCGCGATTCCGAATCGGGATCAAGGTCTTGACTCGAACTTGCCCACAATGGCGGTGAAGAGCGATGAACCGGTGATGGCTGGCCGATTAGGGGCGCGCATCATCCTTCGCCGCCGCGGATACGACGAAGTGCCGGTTTCTTGCCGGCGCAAGAGAGACAGCGCCATCCCCCATTACCGGGAGGAACACCGGAAGAGGCTCTCCGGGCGGCGGCGCGGCGCTGGGTGGTGTGGGCGTCGCTTCGCATCGAGCCGGTGGCGGTGGTTGGTGAACGATCGAGCTAGGCGAGCATGAAAACAATCCTTAGCTTTGAATATCTTAAGTTTATCTAACGCTTCGAGCGTTCTTTGATTTGGATAGATATATCCACAACGAGTATTCATCTGTGAATGTAATGAAGGAATCAAAAACCATTCACAAATGTTATTAGAAAAGGTCCACATATGAATCAATTCTAGTATTCCGCGGCCGGCTTAGCTCCTTTCTTGTAGTGGGAGGATTGATTCTTAGCATAAGCGTTCTATTCTCCCCCTCAAAATATGGTCTTAACAACAATACCATAATTTAGATGAGAATCAATTCTCATCCTTTTCTTGCTTGCATTAACAAATAATGCATTCTCATTCAAATCTCTTTCTTTTCTTGCTTTCTAATTATTTACGTTGGTGCAAAATAACTAGAATTCAAACTATAACTTACAATAAAACTTGCGCCAAAGTGGCAATTCACATACTTCAAAATTAAATCAAACTTCTAGCTTAGGAAACATAGTGACATCATATAACCGAAATGTGAAAACCACTAGCTAAGACTAGAGATAAATTTGCTAGCAGCTTGGACTTGAGCTTGGCCACCTTAACTTTTCTTATCTTTGAGGATTGTCATTCCATGTCGGAATCCTCCTTTTCTTACAAGTGTTCCATGAACTTAGAGCATTTATTCTTCCAATGCCCATGCTCATGGAACACCGTAAAGAAAATGAGGATTCCAAAGATGGAATGACAATCCTCAAAGATAAGAAAGACGTATTAAGGTGGCCAAGCTCAAGTCCAAGCTATAGCAAATTTATCTCTAGTCTTAGTTAGTGGTTTTCACATTTCTGTTATATGATGTCACCATGTTTCCTAAGCTAGAAGTTTGATTTAATTTTTGAAGTATGTGAATTGCCACTTTGCAAAGTTTTATTGTAAGCTACGCTTGAATTCCAGCTATTTTGCACCAACGTGTAAATAATTAGAAAGCAAGAAAAGAAAGAGATTTGAATGAGAATGCATTATTTGTTAATGCAAGCAAGAAAAGGATGAGAATTGATTCCTCATCGAAATTATGGTATTGTTGTTAAGACCATATTTCGAGGGGGGAGAATAGAACGCTTTATGCTAAGAATCAATCCTCCCACTACAAGAAAGGAGCTAAGCTGAATACTAGAATTGATTCATATGTGGACCTTTTCTAATAACATTTGTGAATGGTTTTTGATTCCTTCATTACATTCACGTATGAATACTCTCGCTTGGATATATCTATCCAAATCAAAGAACGCTCGAAGCGCTAGATAAACTTAAGATATTCAAAGCTAAGTTGATCCAAAAGATCAAGACATTAAGATCGATGTGGGGGGAGTATTGCGGCATACCCCTTATGGATAGTTTTCTAGACCTATTTGCAAGGTACCTTTACGGAACCCTCGGCATAGTTGCACGCTTCTCCACGGGGGGAGCCTCAAAGAGAATGAATAGCGTAAAGGTATAAAGCAAGATTAGCTACTCTACGCTGCCGGCTAACTTGTGGATAGAGGCGCTAAAAACCACTGCTCACATGCTTAATCAGGCGACATAGCAAGTTGGTGCACAAAACACCACATGAGTTGAGAATGTGCAAAGAACCCTTTACCCATTATATGAGAGTTTTGGGGATCCCCTAGATAAGCTTAAAAGTTTTAACCCGCACAAAGAAAAGCTAGATCCAAAGATAGTAAGCCCATTTCATTGGCTGTCAAGAGAAATCAAAGAGATATCATTCTTGTTATCCGCACAAGAGCACCAACTTGCCCATCTCCAATTGCTTGCTCAATGCAACAAGGGCGCCCTTTTGCTTGCTCATCATGCTGCAATTTGGACCGTAAGCGCAAACCAATAAGCTCCCCGAAGATAACCTCGCATAATAGAGTTAGATTTCATTTTTTTTTAAAATCGTGTCATTGCGACATCTCCGGTGGTGTTTTTCATTAAGAAAAAAATGAGGCACATAAATCTGTCCCGATGGGATCGAACTCAAGGTTGGTTCCACACCGAAACCAACTAACTAGGCTATCGCCCAATCCTCCTTGTTGAAACATGGAATAGAGAAAATCGCTAATAGAGCAATAGTTCAATTAAATGAGCTGCCTGGATAAAAGTAGTAGCTTCCTCAGATTCAAGCCCAAAATCAATTCTGTATCTTGCAACTCAGATAGAATAGCATGAGATGTAGATCTTGCTTCTCATGCACCCTGATTTCTTTTTGGTAGCTTACTCAAAGTCTCAAACAAGGAACCATAATTTACAGGAATATTGGTCAGTTACATTGACTGCCACTCCTGTGACATACCCAATCTATACTGGCACCACTAATGTTCAGAAAGTGTGAAATCTGCTCAACCAATGAGTGCACAGATGAATGATCATAGTACTCAAAATATGGAATTAAAAAAAAACAGTACTCAAAATATCTTCATTTCCCAAGGACCTAAAACTAGCAGTGTATTTAGCTAGCTAGCCATATGCTACCCCCATCCCAAAAAGAATGACACTTCATCTTTGTGTTAAGTCAAAACTATTTCAAGTTTCTTCAAGCTTATAAAGAAGATTATTAACATCTATTGACACCAAATGGCTACATCATGAAACTAAATTGATCTTCTTTTTCAAACCTTATTTCGATTGAGATATGTATTAGTAAAGTTTCCGAAAACAATAACTGCACAATCATAAACAGCAGGTGTACTCTTGTCCTTGAATGGGATCAACCTGCAAATAGCAGCTACCCTCCGTCCCAAAATAAACGTTTTAAACTTTTAACAAACATCGCGGCAATTATATATTAAAATAGAATTAATATTTATATTACATAATTGGTATCATTGGAAAGATCTTTTGATCTAGTTTTTTAACAAATTTATTTGAAGATTTATATCTTCTACGTATTTTTCTACAAATTGAGTCAAACTTGTGGTACGAAAATCCAAAAACGTCATTTATTTTGGGACGGAGGGAGTAAACTGCAGAGGGAATTCATAGAAGGCTGATTGTAGTATTATCTAGGAGCTCACATAAGAACCAAATAAAATTCTACTCCCTCCGCTCTAAATCAGAGTTCACTTTTGGCTTTTTCTAGATACATTTTCTTTATATGCACGTGGTTATACACTATGCCTGGGATACATAAAGAAAAGAAATGACCTGTAAAAGCCAAAGCCGAACTACAATTTGAATCGGAGGGAGTAGAACGCTCGGATTAGCGGAAAATGCCATCAAACTGTTATTCATGAAATGCTAGCTACTCTAGAAAACTGTTATAGAATGTAATCGTAAATATAGCATCCTGAACTTGTCGGCTGCCAGAACCCGACAGGCCTCCAATGGTCAAAGATCAAACATACCCAGCCACTCATATTTCTTCATCTCCAGCTCACCTCGGTGACTTGGGTCACTCAACACTTCTCTCAAAACTGGTCAAAGATCTTTTCGGTCCGTTGACTAGCCCCCTCCCAAGCTCTCCATGGCGGAGATGATCGCCGTATCCCTCTCGGCGAAGGCGGCCGCGTCCTTGTCCGAGCCGGCAGCCGTGGAGCTGTCGTCTCTGTTCGCCATCCGCTCCAGGGTCGCCGCCGCCGTACGCGAGCTCGAGCTCCTCCGTGCCTTCCTCCGCTCCGCCGATTCTCGCCGCGGCACCGACGATCTCGCCGTCGCCTGGATCAATCAGGTTCGCAACGCTGCCTTCGAGCTCGAGGACGTCGTGGACGAGTACTCCTACCTATCCGGCCGAGGCTTCATCCGCAGCTGCGCCAACTTAGGCGCCTGGTTCGCGCTCTCTAGGCGACTGCGGAAGGCGCGGGACAGACTCCGCCAACTGTCGGCCGCCAAGGAGCAATACGGCATCTTGCCGGCGATTTCCTCCGCGGATGCGGAGAGGTCGTATGCAGCTGGCGGCAGCGCGACCTTCATCAGCCGGAAGGTAGCCGATACGGCGCACTTTCTCCGACAGGAGGATATAGTTGGCTTTGCCGTGCAGAGGAGCTTACTGATGGAATGGCTGACCGAGGACATGGAGCCCCGGCGGACGCTGGTCACCGTCTGGGGATGGGTGGTGTTGGCAAGACCACTCTAGTGACCAACGTCTACAAGGAAGTCGCCGCTAGCTTCCACTTCGATTGCGCCGCATGGGTGTCCGTCTCCAAGAACTTCACGAGGGAAGACCTCTTGAAGAGAGTCTTGAAAGAACTTCAGCGGGACGTTCACGCCGGCGTGCCAGTGGAAGCTGAAGAGATGAGTTACAGATCACTGGTGGAGGCTTTGCAAGGCATTCTGTCCAAGAAAAGGTACTTGGTGTTGCTGGATGACGTCTGGGACGCGGATGCATGGTATGAGATCCGCAGTGTATTTGTTGATGATGGAACCCGGAGCCGGATAATCATCACTACTCGCAGTCAAGACGTGGCTAATCTGGCAAAATCCACCAGGACCATCCTGCTGAAGCCGCTTCCTGAGGAGGAAGCCTGGTGTTTATTTTGTAATACAACATTCAGGGAGGATGCTGATGGAGAGTGCCCACAACATTTGGAACACTGGGCTTTGAAGATACTGAATAAATGTAGTGGTCTACCATTGGCGATTGTATCAGTTGGCAATCTCCTTGCTTTGAAGGAGAAAAGTGAGTTTGCTTGGAAGAGCGTCCATGACAGTCTTGTGTGGGATGAAAGCACTGATCATGGAATTGGGCAAGTGTCAAGTATACTGAATCTGAGTATTGATGATCTACCATACCATCTGAAGAGGTGTTTTCTTTATTGTAGTATATACCCAGAGGATTTCTTTGTCAAAAGGAAGATTCTGATAAGGAAGTGGATAGCTGAAGGCTTTGTTGAGGAAAAAACCATGCCACAATGGAGGATGTCGCTGATGATTACCTGAATCAGCTAGTGCAACGAAGCCTGCTGCAGGTCGTGATGAAAAATGAGTTTGGACGTGCCAAACGGTTTCAAATACATGATTTGATTAGAGAGTTGATCCTGAGTAAATCGGCAAAGGAGGGACAGTTCATATTCTCAAAGTGCACAGCAACATTTGAGTCAAACAGTAATTTTCGTCATCTCATAATTGATCGATGCAGAAGTAGTGACATTCCAGCTCCACAGATGGCATCACTTCGGTCCCTGCATGGATTCAAAACAGATTTGATGCTTCTCTGCTGTCTAGTTTCAGATTACTAACTGTTCTAGACTTATGGTACGTTCCAATATATAAACTGCCTAGTTCAGTGACCAATCTCCTCAACCTGTGCTATCTTGGCATCCGTTCAACTCTAATCAGAGAGCTACCACATGAATTGGGACGACTACGTAAGTTGCAAACTTTAGATGCCAAATGGTCCATGGTTCAGAGGTTGCCAAGCAGCATAACAAAACTCCAAGGTTTGCGCCACCTGATATTGTTTAGACGCTATGCTGCAGATTTTAGGTTTCTACATCCTGGTGAAGCAGTTGTCCTTCCAGATGGGATGAGAAATCTGACTTGTCTGCAGACACTGAAATGCATCGAAGCTAATGAGAAGACAGTCAGATCCTTAGGAAGCTTGAAACAGATGAGGAGCTTGAACTATGTGGTGTGCACGAGGGCAACCTTGTCCATTTGCCATCATCCATCTCAAAAATGAGTTACCTTCAATGCCTGGGACTTGTAAGTCGGGATGCTGATGTACAACTGGACCTCGAGTCTTTTCACCACCACCATTGAAGCTACAAAAATCACCCTAACAGGGAGGTTAATACGGAATAAGCTACCTTCATGGTTTGGTCACCTTAGTAGCCTGATGCAGTTGCAGTTGCATTCCTCTAAACTTAAGGAAGATTCAATTGGATTGCTGTCATCACTTCCTAGGTTGTTTGATCTTAGCCTCGTGGATTCATATGAAGAGACAAGATTGGTCTTTGCAGCGGATGTTTTTCCTGTACTACAGAAACTGAGGTTAGATGACTTAGCTAACCTTTCTCACCTAGAGTTTCAAATGGGGAGGCTTGTAAATCTAGATAAATTGGTGCTTAGCCGATGTTTTAAGCTAACTAAAATACCCCAAGGCATTAAGAACCTTGTGCATCTCAAGAACCTGGAGCTTTCTGTTATGCCAATTGAGCTTACAGATAAGATACTGAAGGGGCAAGAATCAGAGGGAAAAACATCAAGATGCTTTGCACACAACAGTTGTCAAGGTCCTCCGTACGCATTATGGGTTGCAGGAAAAAGTTCACATCAACTTGTGCGCTTTAGAAAAATAGAACATTCAAAGATTAACTATTTGAAATCTCCTGGATCTGAATTCAGCGATGGGTGAAGCCTGTGGATCAGTTCAAATTCTTGCATATATACGGCATGGCAACTGCTATAGTTAATCATTTATGGCAACCAAGAACCAACCAATATGGCAGACACATCAGACTGATATGCCTAGAACAGATCTCTTCAGCTTTTAGCTAGCGTGTTTTGTTCCTGATAAACACATTGAAAGGAGTCCTCTGATCATATTTGTGTCTGTTTCTATATATTTGTGTCCTGCTCTTATCATGCACATGATCGAGTGCACACTGTATGCATATTTGTGTCTATTTCTATATATTTGTGTCGTTCTCTGATCATGCACATGATCGAGTGCACACTGTATAGTATTGTCCTGCTCTGATCATGCATATGATCGAGTGCACACTGTATAGTCTTTTTTTGTAAACACTAGTTAATTTATATGTGTTTTTGAAGCAATGGCCTATCGCCTATGGGTCATTTACTCATGCGGTTCCTTTTCTAGGATAAAGCCCTATCAAATCTTGGTGCGGATTAAGCGTCAGAGGCATGAGCATGGTACAGTTCTCTGCATGACGAACACAGCAGGTTAAGATCAGCCACATTTCTCATCCAAATGGGACTTTAGATTATGATCCAGTCCAAACACAAATAGCATACACAAAATCAATCAGCCACAGAATAGCCATTATAAACACAAGTACATCTATGGTACTTATTATATGTTACAACATGTGCTTGCTAAGGCCGCTAGCTAAGGCACACAGGTGGTTTCAGACGTTCAGTATTATCCCTAACACGATCCACAGCCTGGTGCCACTTTCGGGCAGGCCAGTTCCGCAGTGCCACAACTCACGTCTCTAATGCGTACAGTATCACTCCAACACAAGATACTTAGGACGAAGTCACAACTCACAAGTCATAACAAGCAAAGAATTAGAAAGCATGCCATTTCTGTCGAGAGCTGTGTGTGTATGTAACAAACTCAGTGGCAAAGAATCAATACAATCAGCAGCATTCATCTACACTCCCGCAGTCCTGCGCCAGTGGGAGCTTCAGTGGACATCAACTGCAGCAGTCGAAGTTATCCTTGCTATGTGGAACCCAAAGGCTTGATAATTCAGAGAAGATCTTTGGCTAGCTTTGGTGGCACGTCTATAGAATGGGTGTCAGCAGTTGATGGCAGAAGGTGTTGGTCCAACTCTTCCAGATCACTGTCTCCAATAATCGATGAAGATACCGAATCCATATCATCATCTAAGGAAGTGAGAAAATTAAGGGCAGCAAAAATGTGAACAAACTATAAGATAACTAACAAATGAACAAGATAACACAGCTCATATAAACTATCTACTACTGTTTGCAAATCTCAGTTAGAATCTGGAGTGGCCTATAGGAGGTTGCACTATATTGAGCTAAAGAAAATCAATAATCTGAACATTCAAAAAAAAAAAAAAAATCAATAATCTGTAGTATTAATAATTCAACCTATCTAACTTGCTAGTTAGACATTATCATTACCTTTTTTTTTTACTATGTATATCATGAGTCATGCATAAAATAACCATCAAGCAAATCAGATTAATGTTCCATGAAGACCAAAGTATGTGCCAGGCCAAAAGGAGAGAGAAAAAAGTTTGGTCTCCTGGATATTTTGAATAGTAAACTATTCGGGATGGTCAATTACTCCTTACACCAAGAAATACCAGTCAAATGGAGGTTCCATATGTTGATCAGTTGAGGAACATAGGACAGTTAAAAATGTAAAGTTTAAAGGTCTAGGCATTTAGAATTCATTAAAAAAAATTCAGGTCAACTGTACAAATCCATATAAGAACTTTTAGGCACAAACTCACCAGAAAATGCAGGATGAGTAGGTACGTGTCTTACTGTGGAAACTTGGATGCCTTCTGGTAGAAGACAGTTGAAAAATGAACCTATATATAGGGAAAAACAATCAGATACCTAAAGTCTGAAGCACATCATGACGAAGACATATTAAACTGGTGGTACCAACCCACTCTTGCTAGCCGATTCACCCATCCAGGGATTGATTTCTGGGTCAAGTTCTTACAGACATCATCTGTAAAATGGTTGCAATTCTTTGAAATCAAATGATACGAGTTTCCATTGTACTTTCCTGCAAGATTTTCAATGAACGAGCGGAACTCTGCTCTAGACATGTCAGTTGTGCCCATCCACAAAGATCTTCTGTAGATGAAACCAGGACAGCTTTTCGGTTCCACCTCAAATACCCCACTTGTCGGAAACTCGTGTGCTCCAAATCCGTACTCCATGCCATGAACTGTTTATGTGAGCAAACCATACACCATACACCAGTCTTTGAGTTTAAGCTCATAAAAAATCAGTTCGCTAGCACAATGCAAGTTACCGAATGCAAGTCAAGAGGTAATGACAGCTGCTAATGGTACAGCCTCTTTTTTTTTCTTTTTTGACTAGGAACTAATTGTACAAACTTACAAATAAATAGTGTAAAGTACAACACTACAGACATTACAAACAATTGTACCACAGAGAAGTGAAGTACAGATTCTTCAGTTCTCGTTTTCCAACAGCAGATAAGCCCTGAAACATACGTCTACCAACCCTCGCAAGATATTATTCACCAGCCATTGCCAAGGCATAACATGAGACACCTATTTAGAGACAATATTCACCCTTACTACTCAAAACCTGGTGTCCATCCCTATGCCACAGTTCACCAGGCATATCAGACCACATTTTACAGCCCTTGAAGCTTCAACAAGACAACAGCAGCTGCGTAACCATCTACCTCTTAGAAACAGCGAATGTAAAATTTGCCCACCGATTTAGCAGTTTTCTTCCGTGCCTAGAACATACTAATCGAATTCCTTTTCTGGCTTACGAACAGCAGCAGAAGCTCGTAACATCCTGGAAATTCAAAACAAACCTATCGCAATATTCCGCCCCCTTCTCTTCAACTACAAGCTATCGCTTTCTCCTCTTCAATCACTAGACTACGATTTTGATACCTCCTAGTCACAGCGGCCCATTCAAACAGAAACAGGTATTGTACGAACACGAGAATATGTATAGCTTCAACAGAGCACAATCAACGAAACCAAATTCCGGCAATCCGAGGCAGGAGGAAGTGGAAACATGAGCACCTTCGATTCCGGAGTGGAAGATGCCGAGGCCAAACCAGTAGAGGTAGTTGTTCATGGGCGTCAGGTCGTACACGTTGAGCACCACGGGCGCCCCTCCGCCGGCGGAGCCGTTCTGCGCCTCCATGCCCACCGCGAAGTGGCAGCGCTACAGATCTCGCGAATTGCGTGGCATTAGCTTCCCGATTCGAATCGAAGGGAAGCGAGGCAAGGCGACGCACGGATCGTTTTGCTCCGCCCCGCCCGATTTGGTTTGGTTCCAAGCGAGGAAGGGAAAGAGCTCAACTAACCGGGCGGGGAACGACAGCAACTAGCAAGATACCACCTTGACCTCTCGAGATATTTTTCCCATTGGGCGCTGGCCCTGGCTGGGTTGTGACCTGTTCAAGTCACTGTCGTATGGGACCGGATGAGTGTGGGGCCGGTAGTCCAGTGAAACGTAAAGGTTTCGCTATTGGTGAGAGGACTCTCGCTCGGAGGTTTCAATTCGACATTATAGCGATGGGTTTAAAAGCAGGCTGCTGATTGATTTTTAGTGGGGGCCACGATCGTGTACGGGACGGCCTTGGACTGGCCACTGACGTGCGGGCCTACGAGGGAAAACGAAATCACGACGACTTTTTGACTTTCCACGTCAGCGTCAGCTTGCGAGTTTTGGGCTACCCACGATTAATGTGGTCTGCCGGATTGATATTATGGTTTGCTTACAAAGTTTTTTTTTTTTTTTTCATTAAGGTCTCTCCTTGCCTATCTAGGCTTCTTTCTCGTGACAGAGCTAGCGTGCCGCGTTGGTCCAATGGTGCACCACCGCTCCTTCCTTTCTAGCCATGCACCGCTTCTCTTGTCCGGTAGAGTGGCAGTGTCACTTTTTTTAATCTAGCTATGTGTCACCCTCTCATTCTCAATTGCTCTTCATCCCATCCCATCTCATCCGGAAGTAACCATGGCTTTCTGGGTCACTATTGCTTGCTCGTTCTCCATGAATATCGTCGCACCATGTCTCCATCTTCTTCTACAATCAACACAATGATGGCCACCTGGATGGGTTGTATGTCATTCATTATAACAACACCAAGACCTTCTTGTCACCATCTACCACAGCTTGATAGGCATTAGTTATATGCACTAGTCTCATGGTTGCCTCTGTGGCCTACCCTAGAGCACATCTAGGTTCAAGTAAGTTGTGGAGCCAAAATGGACGGATGAGGAGAGTTGCTAGCCCTTTCGTCAGGTGGCTGCTATCGGTGGTGGTCAAGAGGATCTGAGATACTAGAGATGGTAACACCATTAAAATGGATCGGGATGCCGTGTAGAGGGAGGTTGGATATACATTCCTGAAAAAATATAACCTTGTAGCTGATTAAAGAACTAAAACTTTTACACATATTTGATTGGTTCTACTTTGTTACTAAGGGTTGCTAGACATATCCCAAGTTGATTCCTCCCAAAGAACACAAGAATAAATAAATCAGAGCCAATCATCTAGAAGTTAATTTGAGCAATAACACAAAAAACAAATATGGATGACATATGATTTGATTACCAAAACCGAGATTCACCTTTGTGATACCACATAATCGGTTTTGCCAAAAACAAACAAAAATGGTTAGCATGGTGATCATTCTTTTTGTTGTACTAGTTAAACGCCCGTGCGTTCTTCTGGGATAACTAAATTTTATATAAAAACACATGGATCGCAAGATAAGATAACAATACTATTAAATTAAATAATAATATTAAAGTGACATTTAATCTAAATAAGTTTTGTGAAAGTAACACAATCAATCATGGATATTGTAGGTTTTTAAACTCTATTTTATAGGCTTCTTCGTAATTCACCTAAGATAGTATCATGTCCGTGCGTTGCTACGGGATAGATAAACTTTTGTGTAAAAAATGCATGGATTGCATTATGAGATAACAATATTATAGGTTTTTCAAAGTAATGCTTATGTTTACAGTATATTTTCACAAGATCTAGCTAAAGGATTAGGTCGAGGCCCCTTGCAGTTCTGACAGATTGTTCTGAACCTTTGGGGACATCAGCTTAGATATCTCAAAGATTGCGCTCTGTACCCTGATCATCTTCAGAGTCTCATGGCTGAACGCACAAGGGTGACTGTAGTCAAACTTGCATCCAACTTGCCCTTTCTAGACATTGATAAGGCTCTCATGTCTGATTGTCTCAAACGGTCTAGGTTTCTGAAATAGCAGGAGGAAGAGAAGAACCAAAATTGAAAAACAGCCTATGTATTTCATCCATGAATTCAACACATACAATCAACATTATTAGGTAATGTTAATGATTAGCATTGAACGAAACCATTAAGAGATATTTGGACATATCATAGAAACGCAATTGAGTTCAGTTAACTATCTTTCCATCTAACCGTGTGACTACCTATATATGCAATTGAGGTAGTGTAGCACAAACTGACACCCAACAAATTAAAGACCTATTGTATGCCAATTTCAAATGATAACAAAAGATCAGTATCTGTTCAATGATAACAACTGATCAGTATCAGTCCAACAATTCCAGTCTTCAGGGTTGCAGAGTATTATGCTATAGCAAAAGAGGAACCATAATACTAAGAAACATCCGATATTAGTAACAAGATCAGTAGAAATACTTAGTGCTAGCGTGCAGGTGCATAGTTCCTATTTAATTTCAGCATACTATTTGCTTGTAAAAATATCACAAGTAACCTGATAGGGCACAAAAGTTGGCTGCTAACAGCCTAACATCCTCTCGACGGCTGTGCTCTTGGAACTCTAGCTCCTTGTCGCTGCAATCTGTTTCTATTAGTTTAAAGCTTTCTACAGAGGGACACAAGTAGAGGACCATGAGTTGAGGTCTCAGTCAGGCTCAACAGCTCAGGCTTCCTTTTAATTTCTTTGTACTACAAACTTTGCCATGCTTCATGGGCGCCCTACCAGGCATGATATCCTGTACAAAACAACATAATATTGTTACTTACTGATAGGAGAACATGGATACATCACAAATTCACAATTAAGGCAAAATCCTGCGCTTAATATACTAAACTGTCAAGGAAGTAGCTGATGAAATAAGAAAGGGTTATAGACAGCATTCTAACATTAAGGTGAGCAGCACAAGGAACTCCATATTTGAGATCACTATGCTTTACTTTCCCACCTGAAGGTCCACAGAGAAGAAGGACCACAGTCCTCTCCATCTTGACAGCAATAGTTAGGCAAGCAATTGATAAGAACTGTTCTAACCAAGGCATGCCATGCTCATGCTACAGCAACACATCAAGATTGCAATTTTGAAATGCTACCCTGCAAAGACACTTACAAGTTCAAAGGCCAGCATTTTGTTGTCATCTTCCATCATCTTATTCTACAATAAATAAATAAACCAATAAAATAGTGGATGAGGGAAAGAATTAAACAGAACCACATGCTCAAATACCAAAGTTAAAGTGGCATTAATCCGAAAAGAAATCACATATATCCATATATTTTAGATGCGTCAATAATCTTTACTACCAAAGTTAAAGTGGCATTAATCCGAAGATAAAGTTTATGGAATTAACATAGTCACAGTTTGGATCTTTACTTTCAGCTCGATTCTATATCGCCAGTCTTCATTGTATTTACCTGTTCAATCAAAAGCACTTTAACGTGTCTTGGATTCTACAAGGAAACTACCGCAGAAATTAAGATTTACATCTTCAATCAAAAGCACATGGATGGATATAGCAGTATCTATCTTATTCCAAAAAAAAAAAAACCTTATTCCAAAAAAAAAAAAGCATGGGCCAAAAGCAAAAAAAAAAAAAAAAATATAACATTAGCTAAAGACATCTGAGGGAGTAAAAATTTGACAACACTGGTTTCAGCAAAGCAACAGGCGCAAATAGAAAGAAAAAATAGAAAAGATTAACATAGATGATCCACAACTGCTATTTAAGAATTAATATTTTAGAAAATAGACAGAATTTTAGCTTTAGGTTGGCATAATTAGGTGTCTGTTCCTAAACCACTCTAATGCCTGACATCCATGCAATTGCAACACTCTGCTCTGGTACTTAGAGCATAGTCGGTACTTTCATTTGTCCACCAAGGAAATTTAGATGGCTAGCCTATTAGCTCAAGCAAACTTGAGGTGGTGTTTCATGTTCAGATAAAACAAACTTTCTATCAGTTGAAAATAATACCCTTTAGATATCGAGGTTAATAAACCGAACTTTGAGTACACAAATGAAATCTACATCTATGTATTTGAAAATCATGTCATCTCCTAATAGATAGGTTTGCCTGGAAACATGGAAGGGAAGCTACAATACGATTGAACCCACTGAAGTAGTACCACATTGTGTTTGGAAGTAGCTTAACTATATTATGTGGCAAGCCATTGATCCAAGCCCCAAATGAAGTATTCCCTCCGGTTTCCAAATAAAAGTCATTTTGGACATGATTTCACATACCAAGGAGTGAAATAACATAGTAAACAACACTTAGATTGAGTTCAAGCATTAGAATTCGCTAGGTCAGAACAGAAGAGAACCTCCAGTCATTTCTAATAGATGAGCAGGTCAATTTCTAGTTACCATTTATGGTGTTCTCTTGAGTCATGATATTTTCTAGCATTTTCATGCCTTTTGTGCATATATGTCCATGTCCTGTGCTACTTTGGCCAGCTTCATTCCATTTCATATTAGTGGACCAGGTTTCTGCTTTAAACCAAAAAGCTTTTCCAAAGGTACTAAAATGTATATATTCTAAAGGCTTCTCTTTGATTTAGTCTCAAGTGGTCAATAGGTATTACCTCCATGCATCTTTTCAGATTGTATTTTACTGCTATTCCATTGACTTGTTGCTTGCATAGCACACTTGTATTGTTACCTGTATAGCAAATATCGCAAAACCCATCAGTAAGATGGAGGGAAGCCACGAAAATGTCTTGTCTATGGCAGTGGCACTATATTGCAGTTGTTTCATTCCTAGTTCATATGTATACGCGCTGTGATTCATGCTAAAGGCGATATATTTTTTAAATCAAAGCATGTAGATTTAACTCTAAAGATTCTCATTCTACCTCTGGAAAATCTTCCACTACCATCCTATATTTGAAAAGCTATAACGCGGATTTGTTTAGCCCCCAAATCTGACGAAACTGATAGAGCAACCAACTAACTGCACAGTAACAGAAACTGTACAATGCAGCTAGAATATATCGCTTCCATGTATGATATATTAGACTTGCAAACAATGCCAATCAATCAAGTTTACCTTTTCTAAATCAATACAGGGAAGAAGATAAAAGAGTCGTCCCATGACTTTTCATTGTAAGGTGGTTTCCAGCATATCCCCAGCTCGAAAATGATCTGCAAATTAATAAATTTTTGAGCAATTTGGAGTTCAGATTTGAAAAACTATACACCTTGTTATAAAAGTGATAGTATGAACTGAGCACTTCTCATATGGGCATTCCATCAAACACATGGGATACAGAGTAGTTATCTTGTTTGAGAAAAAATTGTAGTCACGGATGATAGAACTGAGATCCATGTATATGGAAAATTCGGCAAATTTGAACCCTACATGCACCCCACTGCAGCATGCGTACGCAGGAAGAAGAGGTGGGAGGGAGAGGAGGCGATGACGCACCGTGCTGCACTGCTGTAGATGTGCCGCTGCAGACGAGCGGCGGCCGGACACAGCTGGTGGCCGGGGGCCAATCGTATGCCTCACGCAGGCAGGCCGGGCCCTCACACGGGCGACCGGGGCGTCGTGCCGTCGCGACAGGAATAGAGCCGCCAACGTACATGGCAGCGGGCGGCGGTGCCTGTAGAGCAGAGGGAGACAGTTGGAGCAGAATCGCAGGAGACAGTGGGCGGCGCTGCCATCGCGCCGGGTGCCGGCCGCCTAGGTCAATACGCCGCTCCGAGGGAGCCCACGCAGGGGCACCCAATCCGGGGCTACCTGATGCCCGGCCGAGCTTACCGAAGAGGTCGAACGCGGTGAGGGAGAGCATGGAGACACGGCAGGTGCGCGCATCACAGGAGGAAGGACTCAACTCACCTTGACCGGCGCTGCAGCCTCGTCTGCCTTCACTGTGGGGGTGGGGCGTCCTATGATCCCGTCGGCGCTGTGTCCTCAACAGGGGCGACGAGAGCCCTGAGATCGAGAAGAACTTTATCCTCACGGATGGCGAGCTGCTCCACCCGGGCTAGATCGGCCGCAGGGCCGCCTCCTCCCTTCACCACTCGTCACCACATCTGCGGGTGGGCTGGGGATTCCGTGCGTCGCGGCACCGGCGGGTTGGCGAGGTCGTCCGGAGGCTTCGCGGTCGCAGGGTCCGGCATCTTCGGGCGGTCGCAGCCATCACGCCCGCAGGGGCAGGCAGTTTCTTTCCACGTCCGCAGGGGGGAGCAGGGGTTGCCGTGATTTGAGGAGGACCGAGTGGGAATTTTTTTTTGGCGAGTATTTCCTTTTCCATCGCGAGGGTGACAGGCGGGATCGCAGGCCGTGGTTTCCTTTCCTATCGCGAGGGCGACGATCGCCGCAGCGGGGCGACCTCACATTTTTTACCTCACGAAAAAACTACCTCCTTTTCATCCTTTTTATGTAGTAAAGATTATAGGTAATCGTGAATCATGATGCCACATAATCGGTTTTTACTGAAACAAACAAAATATGGTAATTTTTGTTTTGGAAAGATCGTGAGCGTTATTTTGTTGTATTATAAGTAGTCGTGAATCGTGATGCCACATAATCGGTTTTACCAAAACAAACACAAAATGGTAAGCGTGGTGAGCATTGTATTGTTGTATTATAGGTTGTCGTGAATCATGATGTCACATAATCGGTTTTTACCAAAACAGACAAAAAGGTTGGCATGGTGAGCATTCTTTTGTTAGATTATATGTCGTGAATCGTGATGTCACATAGGGTGTTGACGTCAGATTTTTGGTTGTCAACAATCGGTTTTACCAAAAACAAATACAAAATGATTAGCATGGTGAGCATTTTGTTTTTGTTGTATAGGTTATCGTGAATCATGATGCCGCATACTCGGTTTTACCAAAATCAATAAAAATGGTTAGCTTGGTGAGGTTCGGCTCTAGTGCCTCTAGCTGCGACTCCAGCGAGGATGGCTAGAGGACAGAAGGTGGGGGGAGAGTGCCACGTTTGATTCGATGGGAATTCGTTTCGCAACTCGCAACCGATCAAACGGCTCCATCATTTATCAGAATACGCGACAGAGATACCGATATACAGCTTTCTCTAGTTATGCCCTACACGGATATGTACAGGCTCGGCAACACTACTATTGCCTTGCACAATCTGCTACAAGTCTTTCACTCACAAGTCACAAGCAATCGCAGCTGCTGCATCATGAAACTTGGCGCAGCAAAAAGCTAGACTAGATCAAATATATATATATCAGGCGGCGCTGCGGTTGACGTCCTCAGGCTCGGCGACATTGTAGTAGAGCGTGGACGTTCTGTCGTCGAACTTGGAGACGACGTGGTGCGGCGTCAGTCCACAGTAACACTTGCGGAGGCGCTGGATGCATATGTCCATGATCTTCTGGAACATGTGGTCTTCCTGGATGAAGGGCTGCTTCACGAACTCCTCCAGCGCCATCCACTGAAATAAACGCCTCACTGGGTTAGTAAGCTTGCTTGATTGATGTCTCGAACTGCATGCTCTGAAACAAACGTCTAGTTTGCAGGCTCGTTTCAGGAAACATGGAAAATCCCCTTTCAAGAAAGACGACGACGCACCTTTGCTGCCTGAATCTCTGTCTCGTCGATCTTGATCTCACTCGATACAGGCCTTAGCATGCAGATGAAGAAAAGGTCCGATTTCTGAAACGCCACGTTGTGGGCATGCCTGGCAACATACCATACGTAGGACAAATTCAGCCTACACTTCGAGGATACTAAGATACAATTATCGGGATAGTCGATGAAACAAAGAAGGTAACTTAACTACCTGAAAGCAACGACATCAATGAATTCGGTGTCGACCTGCATAGTGTATCGCAATCACAGCGGCACTTGTGAGAATCGATCCCGACAAGGAAGATGAATTGGAAAGAAGTTACTGGGTTCTAGCTAGGCTTCTGGAGAGTTCCATTTTCTTACCCCGGTTTCCTCTTTCACCTCTCTGCTGGCTCCTGTGTAGATTTCCTCTGACTGCGACAGAAGGAAATTTCAGTAACAAGAAGCTGTACTGTACGCACACCATGCGCAGTTTACATCGCTGACGATGACCTTGGACATACTGTAGAGTAGTATATTCTTACCGCGAGAATGAAACCTGTGGGTAGTTTCCACACACCATCAAGCGACGAACCGCGATACTTCTCTTGCACCACTAGAACCTGATCAAATTGTTCAAGAGAACGCACGCCATCAGAGTTTCAGAAGCAGGCTTTCTTTCAGCTGTCTGTTTCTGTTCTGTTCCCATCGGAACAGAAGCAAGCATGGGATATACATGGGACCCACTCACCTCCATTTGGTCATTGATCACAAAACCCCCAACTCCAACCTGATGAGAAGCATTTGCTGGGAGCATATTTGGTTCATCAGGGATCCAGTAAGTCATCATCAGGTACGCTTCCTCTGCGTGATGGTACTTGAAACCTTCCTGCAGACAGTTCAGAGAGAAACACTCTGAATGTTGTTGTTTAAAGAAAATCGTTGGATTATTTATAGTATAGGCTTGGAGTCTCCGTTGCACATGTAGGAACTAGGAAAGCTTTGTATTATTGGGACTTAGATTCTGAAGACCAAATTTGTACCTTCACTGCTAAAGGGACGAACTCGGCTCGATCCACCGGCAATTTCAACCACACCCCTTTCTTCCCCTGCAGGAGCACCAACACCGTAGCAAATCAGCAAAATGACAGTGCTGCCTTCACCTGAGCACTGAACCCGAAGGTTTCTCGATCGATTGGATGGACAAGAGAAAGATCAGAAATGGGGGCACAGCCGTACGTACGTACCACGGACTTCCAGTAAGAGAGCGACGCCGCGAGTGAGCGCGCGAAGGCGGCCTTGTCGACGGGGGAGCCTGTCGGCGTCGACGACGACCCCGCCGTACTCGTCGTCGGTGGCCTCGAGCACGAAGTTGTTCTCCAGCGCCGTCCACCAGTGGTGGTGGCCCCCGTCGCCGTTCGTCTCTGAGTCGGACCAGTTGGCGATGCCCAGCTGCAGGTCGGCCGCCGGGTCGGTCCGGAACAGCTTCTGGCGCGCCGCCGACCGCACCCCGCTCAGCATCCGGCTGATGGAGTGGGAGTAGGACGCGCTCACTCTGCAGTCTGGACGGAGAGTGCCAAGAACGATCGGTGAAGCCGCTGAAGCCAGACCAATAACCCGGAAACAATCTACGGTTTCGAAAGGATATTGCACGTACCTCTGGAGGAGCAGGAGCAGCTGACGAAACTCACCGTGCTCCCGGCACGGCGGCGCACGGGTGCCGCCGCCGGGCAAAGACCGGCAGCCGTGGCGGTCTCGAGCAAGCTGCTCATCTCCATCCTCCGCTGGACTCGCGACTGGACACTCCGCGACGTACGAATGAGAGCTCGAGGCACTGCTAGATATCGATACGGCCGTTGTTCCTGCTGCCTATTGGGTTGGGCAGTGCACTGAGCTAGTGAGCTGATCGCTGAACCACCTGCTCGCAATCGGATACCGCCGTGCGAATGGCTGAGCTCCACACGACGCTTGCCGGGGCCTTATAAAAATCGCCGGGAGGAGGGTCCACGTCAGTCTCACGAGGCCGGAGGGCCCCGCCCGGTGGCCGGACACGCCGTATGCGTGCGTGGGGATTGTCGCGTTCCGTCCGGAGCGCGCAAGAAGAAGAGATATCCCGCCCGCGGCCGCGCAGGATCGGATTACTAGAAATTCCGCCGGAATATCAGCTCGATTTCCCGCGTATTAACAACGGCCAGTACCCGGTGACGGCATCAGGTAATCCACACGTTAGCAGGACCTACGGAAGCAATGACTAAAACGGACATCAACTTGACAGACAGCGTGCGTTTCATCGAGAAAACTTGACAGCGTGCAGGGGTGCATCGTCGTCGTCAGCACTAACGAGGACGAGGGGGCTGAGCTGGCTGTTATCCAGATATTTAACAAGGGCCCCTCCTGCATAATCCAAACGCATGTGGTTACTAGCTAGGAATGATGTTTGGTGCGCGACAGGGACAGGCGAGATGGGCTAAACCGAGAGTATCAGTGGAGTGATTTACTGATAAGCTACCTCGGCTGTTAGGTATATACCAGTAGTAGGCCTTTTTGGATCAGTGCCCCGGGCGGCCGGCGCCGCTTTGCGTGTCTAATGCGGCCGCATTATTGGTTCGGTTTATTATTATCGATCGAGAGCAATTAGGTCGAGATGGTACGGATGCTTCTGCTTTCCCCTGCCGGCTGATTGTGCTCCGAGTCAGAGTGAGGTACTAGACGATCAGCGAGGGTTGATTGGGCATACACCTGATCTGAAATCTGAACTGAGCTATCATCGCCTTTTTTTCTCTCGTCGACCCACACCGTTCAGGTACCACCACCGTCACGGTGAAAGGTATTCTCGCCCCAGCCGGCTCACAAAACGCCACGCACGCCGGTAAGGAGTACTCCCTCTGTCCCTTTTTTCTTGTCGCTTGGGAACCGTGATTGAGAGAGGAGCGTGAATTCCAAACGACAACAATAGCGGGACGGAGGGAGTACTCCGTAGTGTATACGTAACTGCGTTGCTGACGCTATTCACAAGGGTCTTTTCTTTTTGCCCTGACAGATACAGGAATAGCGATGGTACTACCTACAAGAAGATTTTTCGGAACGTGTCAGTGCCGGACCGACTGAGCACCGTTCGTTCCTCCAGAACAAGCAAAACTTGACTGATGGAGGCGTGCTCGGTGCCGCGGACGCGGACAGGAACCCCACACACGTACAGTGGAAAAAAGTTCGTGCGTGATCGGGCGCTGTAGCTGTGCCGTGGGGAGTACGTGGAAACAGGTGGTGTGGCTCCTGCCGCGGGGCCAGCGGCGGGCCACACGAAGACGGACACGGCTCTGATGGAAAAGCATGGCGACGACGGCGCCGTCGGCGCGCGCAAACGCGGGCACGCGGCAACACGTGGGAACGTCCTGGGCTGCTCCGGGAACGGAGGAGCTGCCTCCGTTAAACGCGTCAGCACAGTGGCCGCCCAGCACGCCGGCGACGTGTTCGACTGACTGCCGTGCCGCGTGAAGTGGCTTCGGGCCGGGTCGGTCAGCGCCGCGCGGCTCAGCCGCAGCGCAGCGCGGCGTGCTCCGCTCCGAGTGCACATGAAAGATGACATGTTGGCCTCAGCCAGATGACATGTTCTGCACATGCTTCACGAGCTCTCGCGACACTGATGGCGGCCCTCTATCAGACAAAACGTATTGGTCACATGGACAGGGGATCGATCGTTGGGAGTTGGGATAGCCCTGTTAGTTTTTGTCTCCAACGAAACGAACAGCCCTTGACAACAATTCTAGTGTTCCACCAAGCAGGGTCTAGGACGTGTTTGTCTATTAAAGCAACTTTCATAGTATTTATTCTAAGCCCATAGTATAATTAGAATGTGTTTGGTTCATGGAATGGGTAGAGTGGAATGTGTTTTTGCTAGTGTTTGGTCAAGAGTTCAATAACCAGATTTCGGTTCCGCTGGTTCTTCTGAAATGGCACAGCGCGCCCACGTGGCTGAGTGACGGCAATAGCTCGCGCATGATCAGTGGCGGCACCTCAAACAGCATTGTTCTGCATGGCAGCCGCGCGTATGCGTAGGCACGCAAAGGCCGACGGCGCACAAGGATATGCGAAGGTGCAAGCGGAGGTTGTAGACAATTGAACATGGGAAGAAACACTTATCTGTACTATGAGCCAATAAGGGGAAGAAACACGTATGTGTATGACATGTGGGCCCAATAGCTAACGGGATTGCTCATCCCACCTACCCTACATTAAAAAGCAGTTTGCTTCAAATTCACAATAGTTGTGCATTTTCATGCCGTCATTTTTTTAGTCCATCTTTTTTTTTTTTTTTTTTTTTTTTGGGTCCGTCTCCCTCAAGTGGAGGGTTCCTTCTGTCCGGACTCTTATATAGGTAACTCGTGCTTATATGAGTTAGAATAGCTAGTATGAATCTAAATAGATCTATTTAATGTAGTGTGATTTGAATATGAAACCTTATTTTTATTTCTAATATAAGTCCATATCCTCTTCAAGCTATTTATTTGTCCGTCCATATAGACTTTAATGGCTTTATTTAATTCCTTTTCTCTCTGTAGCTCTATCATTCTTTCTGTTTCCTTTTTTTCTTTTTCCATTTTAATTTCTTTTTTTTCTCTTTTCCTTTTTTTAGCGTTGATTTTTTTTCTGAGCATTTTTTTTTTTTTTTTTCTTGGGTTTGGCTGTCATGGATTCATGGTAATTAATCTATGGTAACTGAAACATGACATCTAAAGTTGTAATAAAATGAAATATTTACCATATCTAATAGATCACACATACATAGATCAATAGATTGAAAGAGATTTTCATAATTGTTTTAGAATACGACAAAGAAGGTTTTCATGCCATCATTTAACTTTTCCACGCTTATATCAGCAGAGCTTAGACCTATTTCTTTCTTGAAATGGTCTCAATGGTGAGCTTCTTTGGTTTGATTCCTCGATGAAACTTTCTTATCTGCATTTTTTTTACAAGTTTTATTTTCATTATTAAGAAAGGTTCAGAGTGCACTAATGTCAATTCTAAACTTAATCAGAAATAAGTGATCTGGAATCAAAAAACTTTCAGAGCGCATCAGGAAATAACTTTTGTTTGGTTGTCTCCATGCTACAGTGATGCAATTGACATACGTCGGCCAGCTTGAAGAATACAAGCCAGTAAACACCACACGTTTTGTACTTGCACGTAAAATATCATATTAAGTCAAATAGGGATATGTTCCTCTAATTGGATATGTGTAATTGTCACTTGAGGAGGGATACCCTAGGTACCCAATAATATACTGCTATCGAAATACATCGTACGTGTTTGTGAGTATACGTATGCTAATGTCAAAGAAAAGGTACAGACTGCAGAAATGTCAGTGTGCTTCATTGGGCCTTGTTTAGATGGCTAAAGTTTTGCCAAAAACTTGCAAATTTTTAGACTCTCTCTCCATCACATCACATTAAATACACCAAAAGACATATGTTCGAGCAGTAAATGTAGGTAAAAAAAATAACTACTTACACAGTTTTGTTGTAAATCACGAGGCGAATCTTTTAAGCCTAGTTAGTCCATGATTGGACAATGTTTACCAAATACAAACGAAAGTGCTACAGGGGTGCTACGGGGAGTTAGAACAGTGCTTTTGGCAAATATTTTGTCATCTAAACGAGACCAAGTCAATATCATCAAGAAAGGTTCAGAATGCAGAAATGTCAACTCAATCAGATAGCAGAGCAGCCATTTGTTTGCTAAGCTTTTGAAAATATTTCTACATCTTAAGTAGTTCCAGTACTAGATACGCTTGTTGACACATTTAATATAAACGTAGCTACCTCTCAAAAGGTTCCACGACTAGACACATGATTATTGACACGTTTTTAAAATAACGTATGTACATCTGTTTTTTAGGAACTCCACTCTTTTTGTTCATAGAGTTGATCATATGAATTAAAAACGCGTCAACAGGCGATTCTAACAGTGAGACATGCCTGCCTATCTCAAAAGAAAACATGCTTCTGGCCAAGTTGTGAGCATCAACATTAGATTTTAGTCTCATGAGCAAAATCTATGAAAAAGAAAATCAAGTTCTAGCCTTGATCTCTTTTACAACTTGGTCATACGAACATGTTCTGCTCCTCCGTCACTTCTTATGACATTAGCGATGTCGAAGCCAACCAAACGAGCTCAGTGAAAGATCGAGAGACCTCGGAGAAGACCTCTACCTTAAGAAGAGTTGGAGAAGACCTCTACCGCAAGAAGAGTCGGAGATGAATACTTGCACATCGAAAAGGTCTAGAGACCAAGACCTACGTGTCAAGTAGGAGGAGATGAAGGTCGACAATGGAGACATTCGGAAGACGAAGACAGTTGGAGCTAGAAGCCTCAAGACTTAGAACATGTGTAGACCAAGAATCGTGCATGTGCTTTTTTCTCCATGCCCTTTTTTCCCACTAGTTTTTGGGATGGAGTTTTTAGCAAGGCATGCATGTGTGGTTGCAAAAGGATAGCCATCGCAACCAATGTCCGAGTTATATTGCGCCTCTTCTAATGTGAGTATCTACTAGGTCACATAGTTCGGCCATAACCTAGTAGATGCAGGGGGCTACTTGTTGGGACTTGGCTTTCTCCTATGAGTCAAGCCCAATAGAAGAGGCCCAAGTGGAGTTAGTGGGGATAGTTGTAAATTCAGCCCCCACGAGAGGTCACATGTAAATCCATCTTGCTTATAAATATGGAGGGTGCCATGAGAATAAGGGGCTCTCTCCTCTTACACAGAACACCTTAACCCTAATTGTCTCACACCTCCTCTTTCTCCTCTCCCTATTGAAACCAAAGGTTTCCATATTCCAAAAAAGAATTAATTGAAATGGTTTGGAAGTGATCCAAAATCTTGTATGGGGCTAACCATGGATAAGTTTGTTGGAAACAAATTCAAATAGTTCTTATCTCAAAAGAAAACATGCTTCCGGCCAAGTTGTGAGCATCAACATTACACTTTATAGTCTCATGAGCAAAATCTATAAAAAAGAAAATCAAGTTCGTAGCCTTGATCTCTTTTTACAACTTGGCCATACAAACATGTTCCTACTCCTCCATCACTTCTTATGACATTAGCGATGTCGGAAGCCAACCAAAACGACCTCGGCGAAAGATCGAGACTTCCGTGAGAAGACCTCTACCTCAAGAAGAAGTTGGAGAAGACCTCTTCCCCAAGAAGAGTCGGAGATTATGACACGCACATCGAGAAGGTCTAGAGACCAAGACCTACATGTCGAGTAGAAGGAGATGAAGGTCAACAATGGAGACATCCGGAAGACGAAGACACTTGGAGCTAGAAGCCTCAGGACTTAGAACATGTGTAGACCAAGAATCGTGCATGTGCTTTTTTCTCCATGCCCTTTTTTTTCCACTAGGTTTTGGGATAGAGTTTTTAGCAAGGCATACATGTGTGGTTGCAAAGGGCAGTCATCGCAACCAAGGTCCGAGTTATATTGCGCCTATTCTAATGTGAGTATCTACTAGGTCACGTAGTTCGGCCATAACCTAGTAGATCTTGGGACTACTGTTGGGACTTGGCTTTCTTCTATGGGCCAAGCCCAATAGAAGAGGCCCAAGTGGAGTTAGTGGGGACAGTTGTAAATCCATCCCCACCGAGAGGTTACAAGTAAATCTACCTTGCCTATAAATATGGAGGGTGCCATGAGAAGGAGGGGGCTCTCTCCTCTTACACAAACACCCTAACCCTAATTGCCTCACACCTCCGCTTTTTAGTCTCTCCTCTGTTAAAATCAAAGGTTTTCATATTCCAAAAATAATTAATTGAAATGGTTTGGAAGTGATCCAAAATCTTGTATGGGGCTAACCATGGATAAGTTTCTTAGAAACAAATTCAAATAGTTGTTTGGAAAGAAAAGACCAAAGATATGTATGCAAAGTGGCGAGAGCTCATCAAGTTTGACGCCTAGAGCCACTCTCAAAGTGTATAGATTGTTCGCACCGGTATATGCTTTGCATTTCCTCTTCTTTGAAAAGCAAAAGAAATGAAGATCGAGAAGTTCTTTGCTTTGTTTTGATTCTAGAACAACTTGCAAAATTATACGTGGTGAACAAAATATTCCATTTCCGGTGATGATAGAAATAAATACTTGAATCTCATGCTTAGATCTATGCAAAGGTTCTTCAAGAAGCTTAATTATTGTTACATGGAAACCACGAGAGTTCATGGTGTTTTGGGATGATCTTGCAAAAGCCAAGTGATCGTTCTTTGGAGCCAACTATTTTCCCAAATGAAGTTCTCGCATAGATGGTCTAAACATCTAAGTGGCTTTCCTCTATTCGAATAGAACGCATTGGGAAACAAATTAAAAAATTTGGTAAGATTTGTTGTCTATTCCTTTTCTATGAATGTTTTTCTAGAATATATAGTTTTAACATTTGGTCTTTATGTGCTTTGCAGGTAAAATTAAGATTCATGAATTCTATGGAACCAATGAGTTTGATACCTTTTTTGTTGTAGTAGAGGAAGACTTAAAAACTTCACTATTTAAATTGCCCCTTAAACAATCAACGAACCCGAAAAGATGAATGTGCAAATCCAAGACTTTGCTACCAAGTCAAACTTATTCAAAATGAAGCTTGGAGAATTTGTTGACTTTCATTTTCGATGAAATGTGATTACGGTCTCTACACTTCATTTACTTGATTCCACTAAAGAAAAAAATGGGCAGGTCAGTTTGATTATTATTCTTGATGCTAGCATACCGGGGCGATTTTTATTATCACGGTGGTGCTTTTCATGTAATGTTTCTTACACCTGAGGAGAGAATGAGGTGTACTTCAGAAAAAACATCCCAGAACTGAATGCATTGTCCTTTGTCACAATGGTGCTAGCATAGGTGGAAGTTGGGCGTCCATGAATATCAATGGATAGCCTCTAGTTCAAAAAATGAACTAGAATTCATTTCCCCACTAAAATTTGAATTCCTAGTTTACTTGCTAAAATCCATGGATGTCCAACTTCTTCTATGCCTTCCACCTCTAGGTGCTAGTATTTCAGAACTAAATGCACTGTTCTTTGTCTATTTCAATGGAGGTTTGGTCACTTCAAGCTCTGTTTTGGTATAAATCTGTTTTGTTTTAAATTTGCGGTTGTCACTCATTTCGATGCATTGTTTTTTCGAAGTCCGACTTCCTCGAAATGACACCTCAGTCCCTTCTAACATGAAGGGAAGGAGGGACAAGGGAAGTAAATACACCGGAGAAGTAGGAGACGTGGGGAATCCGGTGGAGAATTAGGGGTAGACTAGGTGAGTCCGAATATCAACCATCTCTATATTCACTCCCGGTTTTCTTGTTATTTTGTATATTGGTCATGACCACATTGTAAATGTTTTGGAATTTTCTGTTCATAAACTTATGCCATTTGTTAAAATGAATAGAAATTGTCTTGTTTATGAAATTAGTTGTGCGTTTCCTAGAGACTAAAGAATTCAAATTGTAAATGTTTATGAATGCTGCGTCACATTACGCTCCGAGTTCAATATCAGTTTGTTTACAATTCAAATTCTTTAGTACATAACAAATTAACAATCATGTTGAAACATGACAAGTTTCCTCCTCTTAGTTGGTGTGCACTCGTTTATTGTGAATCAACATAAACGAAAGGGACACATGTGAATAATTCTGTCAAGAAATGTCATGAGCATGGTTGCTCAAATTTAGGAAGAGTAACAAATTTACGATATTAGATAGACTGAAAGTTGGGAGAAGGTCAATGTCTGTTCAACTGGCTTGCAATTAAAAACATGGATTTATTGTGAATCAACATCAACGAAAAGGGACACCTGAGAATAATTCTGTCAAGAAATGTCATGAGCATGGTGGCTCAAATCCAGGAAGAGTAACAAATTAACGATATCGATAGACTGAAAGTTGGGAGAAGGTCAACGTCTGTTCAACTGGCTCGCAATTAAAAACATGGATATGAGTTACAAACTCTAACATGCGATTCTAACAGCCAGACATGTCTGCTTGTTTGAAAATAAAACATGCTTCTAGTTAAGTTGTGAGCGTCAACATTAGATTTTCTAGTCTCATGAACACAATCTATGAAAATAAAATCAAGTTCGTAGCCTTGATCACTTTTACGACTTGCGGCTACACAAACATACTCTTGCTACTCCAACACTTCTTATGACATTAGCAATGTCAGAAGCCAACAAAATGACCTGAGCGAAAGATTAGAGGCCAAAGTTAAACCTTCCCAGCAAGCAATCGCCATGGCCATATCAGCATTAGTGAGCCCATTGATGACTACCCATGACACACCTAGGAATTTGTCGGCCTGGTCTCATGCTACTGCCACTGCTGCCCAACCCAGATTCTTCGAAATTGTGGTTTCAACATTCATATTCATACATCGCGGTGGTGACGGCAACTACATTGGTCTCCTTGCATGAACTACCGGCTTTGTTACTTGGGCTGGCTTTGAAGCTGGTAGTTCAGTTATGTAATTGTTAACAAATATGCACCGAGATCCCGAGAGCAAGCTCTGAAAACAAATTTCATAGATAGCTTTTCTTCTGGCCTACCAGATTGCCCACAAAGTCACAACCACCCTCGTGTTGTCACCATGAGGCATTGTTTCTATCAGATTTGCCAGACACACCTTGGAATCAGGTGTTCAACAATTTGCTCGCGTTCCAATGCCCACACACATCTCGCCACGCTGCATTCAAGTATAGAGTGTTTCTAGGAATTCGAAGCTCAACAAAAAGCAGAATGACCGTGATCCACCATGTTCCGATGGTGAAGCATGTCCATAGGGGTCATGGGGTCCACCAACCCCTGTGGCCCACCTGTCATACATACGTATTCTTAATGAAAATTATAAAAGAAAACACAAAATTATAAATGGTTTACCGATTTGTATATATTTTTTTTCGGTGCACCCTTTGTGCTCAAAAGCTGGGTCCGCCACCGCCACCGATGATAATGAGTGCCTTGCAAGTCGCTAGAGAAAACTCGCAACTTTGAAGGGACTTTAACCTACCACAAGGATCGGATCGTAAAAGCTCCCATCCTGTCATGATGCCAAGCCTAGAAATCTAATTGATGTCACGGAGGCATATTCATGATCACGTCTATATCAACTCGCGTAAAAATTTCTTGAAGCTTTGAGCGATCCCAAGATGCTGAAGTGTGATCGATCAACTCACTAACAGATTGTGGTGGTGTGGGACTGGCTCTAGGAATTGGCCGTCACAAACTATCAGCTGGCAGCCAGTCCATATCCCAAATGTGTGTCGCCGTAGGGGAAGTAGACTGCCTCTGCTAGCAGCAGGAGTCCCCGTATGCGATGCTCTTCGGTCACCCAGATGTGGGCTCCGATGTACCCCATCCTCGCGACCCTCTCCAGGACCGCGATGCCGGCATCGGCATGGTGACGGTGTGGAATCAGCGGACGGAGGTACGCACGTCCACCACGAATAGTTCTACATACAAGAATTCCGTATAAGAAGACTTGGGTACAGCGTTTCGGGCCGTCGATTTTGTGGCAATATTTGTTGTGCCTTCAGTTTCTTTGCCGCACACGCAATAAGTGGGTCACGTACGGTACGGCCTGGTCGTGTAGATGAAGTTGGGCCAAGAAATATTTGCTTTCAATGAAAGCTTTAGAGTATCTGCTTTAAACTGTTGGGCCAATAGAGTATCTGCTTTCAATGGTAACTGTTGGGCCAAGAATACGTTCAATAAGCAGGCTTTGGTGATTGAACTCCTTGCCTTGTCTGGCCCATACGAAAGCACCTGCCGCAGTAGTCGTCGTCGGTCCTTATCGCAGAGTTGAGTCATATCGGTCGTCGCCGCCTGGTTGTGATCCTTCTTCCACATGCACCAAATCATCTGCACAATCCGAACCAGTCAAACTGGTGCATAATTTTTCAATCAACCCGGACTAAACATGTTATGAACTCAGATAAGTGGAGTATTATTAGGAGAAGAAAACGTTGCATGAAAATGAGGAAGAACAGAGATAGAGCAGGGCTGAATCCCGTGATGTTCGGGTAGTTAGGATTAGGATTCAGAGTTCAGTTTACAGGGAGCCGGAGGTCTTTTCTTTCTTTTTTTAGCCGCCAGGACACCAACGCACACCGTAACACGACGTGCTTCAGCCCAATATAGTCCTGAACAAAACATGAGGCTTCGCTGTTAGCTGTTTCGGTTCCAGGCTATGATTAAACCTTCGGTGCACCCAATATGACTGAACCATTACCTGGTTTAGTTTATGCTGAGTACCATTGACGACGAACCTAGAAGAGTTCAGGTCGGGACGTCGGGAGCAAATTAATAAGCATTTTACTTTTGAGCCCATACAAATGGACCGTGTCGAAAATACGATGAAACTCGTTCGACAATGCAGTGCAAGCCCGGTCAGTCCAGAAGTTGATAGCAATGTCGTCGACCGACGGCGACGACCATGCAACGCCTGCGCGAGCACCATATCAAGTTGTTACTAATAACCTATTTGCGATCGAGTACAAGCAGCAAGAGCCATTTTTTTTTACGCGCGTCTGTGCGTATGAATCCATGCCTCTCATTGTGCCTCTGAAAGTCCTGAATCTGTGGGCAGACTTGAGCGGCATTGTCAACTCAGCGACAAGCTAGAGTAGCTAGGTGTTTGAGTCCAACGGATCGATCGGTGTTATAATCAACTAATCATTTGTTTACGAGTACAAGAAGCAAGAAAAGAGCAGGATTTTTGTTTGTGATATTATGTTATAAAAGTCCATGGCCAGCGGACCACTTCTTGCGCTTGGCATTCTGCCTCTGAATCTACCAAGTCTGGCCTGCGAGCAGCTAGCATTGTCAACTCTTTATCTGCCTAGTCTCTGGTTGTTCGTCAACGACAACCACGAGTATGTATATGGTGTTGAGTCTAACGGATTGTCTCGGATGCATGACCAAGCTCCTGGTCTGCCAAGTGGCCACTGTGCCAATGATGAGCTGCTGATGGAAGCTAGCAACAAGGCCCATGCTCGCGCCCACGACGGTAATGGTGTATGGCTGTATGCCGTGCCTGATCGGACGATCATACCGCCATACACGAACCGGTCGGCCACGACGATGTACGAGTACGTACGTAGTCTACGCGCGCGCCGATATTGTTCAGCGTGCGGCGTGGGAGAATCATCACGTTGTCGCAGTTTTTTTTTCTCGATCGGGCCATTCACCCGTATTTCATTAAGAGGATGGAAAAACCAAATTCGAATACAAGTAAGCTCCGATGGCGAGAAGACATCGGAACGAAACACGGAAAAAAAGACACACACCTATCTACCGGAGTCAAAAACTTAGATTACGTTGTCGCAGTAGAGACTCTTTTATATACCAACGCCGATATATAAATGTATACCAATTCTTGGTCCAAATCATCGGCGCTTTTTCAACTCTTTTTTTTGCCTTTATCTGATGATGATGAAGATGATGCGCGCGACAGAGACGGGAGCGATAGGAGCATGTGACGTCCGGTCGTACTGGCCACATCGCGTTGTCGCAGTAGCGCAAGAGCTTTGTCCGATCTGGTTACGCCGTTACGGATTAGGTCGTCGCCGGTGTTTGGGTGCTTTGAAGTTTGAAAGTCGTCCGGTCGAGCTATTGATTGGGCGTGGTCGATTGCGTGGACGACGCTCGGTTTTTCCAGATGGTCAACCTTTCAACTGAAGAATACAATACACAGATGCTGCTGCTACTGACTCCTACGTACGTACTCAAGTAACAAAGGATATGATGCTGCACTCCTTGCTTGTCCGGGGGCGAAAGTTGTGGCTCTGTTTCGTCTGATCGAGGCTAGGGTCTTAATTTCAGTCACATTCTGTTACAAGAGGCAAGCGTCATCAAGCTGTAAGCTTTCCGAACACTTAGGATACAACATGTCGTTACGATCATCAAAACTTGCTGTGCTGGCGGCTTGGCCATGCGGAACAGTAGTACTAGTATGCAGAACAGTTCAGCATGCCCTAGGAAAAAAATAAAAACAAACGTTATTACACGTGTAGGCATCAATCGCTGCAAACATAGACGCCGTGGTAGGTCATACTCGAACTCGCATCCTGGTCAAGCCAATCGATCCGGTCGTCGAGAGACTTGCACCTGTACGCTAACCAAGGGCTGACCGGCCCCCAACAAAATCTGCCATGGCCCCCCATGCGTCACAGGTGGAAATTCTCCTCTCCTGGTGGCCGGGCGTGGTGACGAGGCGCGCCGATTGACCGCCCGCACGTAACTGTTCCAATCTCCTTTTACTTTCAGGCACTGTTGACCAGCGGGTAAACGGCTAATTAAGCGCTCACTGACGTGTCCGCCATAGTCTGCCAAAGTAAAGCAGCCGCAACTTTGACATATACTGTTCTATTATATATAGTTTACTGCATACCAATTGATCAAATACTATATATGCATATGTTGCGGTCTTATTATTGTATTAGCTAGCTAATCACCTATTATAACCGATAGTTGAAGGAGTAAACACACACACAAAAAAAACTATGAAAAAAGAGTTTGTACGTATATGCAGACAAAGAAGAGCAATTCCGCTAGATGGACTAAAACCAACCCCATTTTCCTATAATAAGCAATAAAGAGCATTAAGGCTTAAAAACATGTTCCAACACACAAATCCTCTTTACAACCTTTATACGTGTAACTGACGGTAGAAATAACTTCATGCCCTCCCAAAGCAAAAACTAACGACATTAATGTCTTGAAATGCCTACCATGTCATGTACTTATATTTTAAAGACTAAGCAATCTCAGTCGATTCTTGAGTCTTGCTTGTTAGTAAACAATTAGGCTGCAATAATTACAAACTCCATGTGTTCCGTGCTTGACATGCCTATAGTCTATAGCGCTCTAGCACGGACAAGATCAAGGTCACAAGCGTTGACTAGCTAGATGAGTTTTCTTTAGACATACACTAGCTAGATGAGTATACTGATGTCTACGTTTACCATATCAAGGACTAGCGCAGTTTAGTTAGTTAATTTTGAATTACTTTTATTAGTTCATCAGTTATGTAGGAGTAGTTGCTCATAGCAACACCTGTTCTCTAATTGTGTAGATAAATATATCTAAAACCGAGATGCTCTCCGCATCAGCAGGGGGAAGAAGAAACAAAGAATAGTTCAAAGATTCGCATGCTCAACTTGCACTTCTATGCTAGCTTATACTCTAGATAAGGTCTTGATGAGATGATGCACACTGCCCAACATAATACGTATACCAAGCAAAGAAGCGTCTGCTGCAATTGTTACTTAGAAAAAAGCGATGAAAATAGATATGACCGATCAGATGTAAAAATGTGTTATGTGTATTAGCTGCAAACGTCCACACTTGATAAAAAGGAAAAAAAATAATAGTGCCGAGTGATTAAAAAAACACTTGGGAAACTACAGATGAAAATGAATTTAATTTTTACAATCACTTATTTTTTTCGCCATGAAATTTAACTGTTTATTTACTTTAAAATAAACTTTTATCGGTGAAAAAATTTTCAAAATAAAAAAAAATTTATAAGACTCTAAGCCTAAGCCTATCACTAATTAACAAAGCTTGGTAGTAAAAGTGTCAAAAAAAAAAAAAAAAAAGCTTGGTAGTAACTTAATTCATTTTTGTTAATCTATTTTAAATTTGTTTTGTTAGTGTTGAATTAGCTTTAAGTGTTCCTTATACTGATCCTAGTTTTATACAAGTTATTCATATTGATGCATATCACTGAATAATTACATGAATAATTCTATAAATACTATTTTATGTTATTGGAAAAATTGAAAATGAATGATTTTCTATGTCAGATCTCTTCCGCCTTTGCACAACAGTATGTGACGTAAAATGAGCTTTGCCGTGGTTAAATATTTTAGAGAATGAGACAATATACATATGAGTACGAGTGGAAGCCAAGAACTACATTAAACATTAAACAATGCAATTGTGCAAATTGGCTTGCATTAAGTTACAATGTGGATATCTATAAAAAAATTCCAAACCCTTCGCTTATATGTAAAGGTAAATGATTTTCTAAGACAATACTGAGGTCTCTTCTGCCTTTGCACAGCTATATGTGACGCAAAATGAGCTTTGCAGTGGCAAAATATTTTAGAAAATGAGACCATACAAATCAGAGTAGAAGCCAAGAACTACATTAATAATTAAACAATGCAATTACACAAATTAACTCAACTTAAGTTACAAGGTGGATACTATTAAAAATTCCAAAATCCTTTGCTTATATGTCCTTATAATTTACAAGCGTCGAACTATATCTGCGTGCACCTATATGCACCTCTCCATATGTCACTTTCATATATAAATAAATTAGTAAATTAAACAGTACTGCTGCTCCATATTGTTTCTTCGTTTACGCTGTGAACTAGTAACACTGCGCATTCGTATTTTGGCTAGTTTACGAGGACGATGGTAGGCCCGATCCCTTGGATTAGCATGGAAAAGAACCGGCTTTCCATGTCGATCCAAGAGGATTAGGTGAAATACTTGCTTATCCAAACACCGCGGCTGTTCAAGTAACGGTAAGCTGGGGAAAGCCCAGCGCCGGGTGAGGCGACTGCGGCGAGCAGCGGCAGCGTGCCGAGCAATGCCTCCCAGTACTGCTCCCAGTTCCCGCTCGAGGGCGTCGTGGGAACCCCACAGCACCCGATCCCGTCTCTTCCGTAGGAGACGACGTCACCGTCGACGAGGCGGTCGCTGTGGTCTCGCGCGTCGACATGGACGACGACTGCGAGGCGGAGGCGGAGGACACCTGGCCCTGGGACGACGACGAATAAGCAGGGACCTCATCATAAAAAATCTTCGCTTCCTTTTTTCACCACGGCCACCACCTCGACATCGTCGTCGTCGTCCTCCTCCGCCAGCAGCGGCTGCCGCTTCCTCTTGTTCGTCGCGGCGGCCGCCTTCGCCTTCGCCCGGAGCTGGAGGCGGCGGGGCCCAGAAGTCGGCGCCGCGGGTGCCGACGTCGTTGGGGAAGTTGAGGATGGCCTTGGCGCCGCGCATGCGGAACGCGGCGCGGTCGTAGGCGCGCGCGGCCTCGATGGGCGTGTCGTACGTGCCGAGCCACACGCGCGAGCCACGCCGCTTCGGGTCGCGGATCTCCGCCGCGTACTTGCCCCACGGCCGCAGCCGGACGCCGCGGTACTTGCGGAAGTCCTCCACGTCCTCGGCCAGGGCCGTGGCCGCCAGCTGTGCGGCGGCGGGCGCCGTTGCAGCCGCCGAAGCGTACGGCCTCGGGGGCACGGCGATGGTCAGAGGGTGCTTCACGGGGACGAGGACTCGCTTCCAAACGCTATTATCACCGGTAGCGCTGGCTCCTGCTCCGGGAACACCGCCGTCGGCTCGCCCATGTACACGTTGCTGGGGTCCATGTCGATGTACCCCTGCTGCTCCTGTTGCGGCGGCGGCAAGAACGGCATGGGCTCGAATTCTGGTTGAGGTGGGAGAACCGGGAAGGTGAGGTCGTCGGAGCCAACTACGGTGCTATACACAGGGCCACCGCCGAGCAGGTGCTTGCGGATGAAGTCGAGGTCGAAACCGTCGGCGTCTCCGGTGAAGGCCATGTCCGCTTCTAGCTATAGTTCTAGCCGGTGAGTAATGGTGATATCGAGGAGGGGAGGCAGCTGCAGCTACAGGTGGCCCGCGTGATGTGCGAGTCTGTTTCTGCTGTGCTGTGCGAGGACAAAAGTTGGGCGGTGCTCGTTGGTATTTATAGGGTAGAGGAAACCAAAGGGTGTTGTTTATTGATCCGGTGAATTGTTTGAGCTCCCTTGATTAGTAGACTGGTTCTACTCTGTTGGGTCGTATAATCTATATATTATTTTAAGCTTTGATTTTCACGGTCTAACGAGTTCGTCTGGACCTGTTGATCAGACTTGCAGATCAACTGAGGTAGCTTCGCCCGACTGGAGCGTACTGCGTACGTACGTCTCTGGTTAGCTGTCTCTTTCGGTTTTCGCCAGTTTCGAAGCTGTGTGACTCCGCAGAAGGAAAATGTAACTGTAACGGAGCCCATATTTGGTTCCATGGAAATGGAACTCTACACAACGAACCAATCTCTTCACACACACGACACACCACAGAGCAGCTCACGAAAGTTACAGAACAAGAAAAAGAAATAAACAATAATATAATATTATCTCTAGGCATTCATAAATAATGCAGAGCGTTATCACCAAAATCATAGGTTATTATAATATATTTGCTAACCATTGTTGCAACAAAAAAATGGAAATCATTATCTCTCAAGTCTCAGCAAGCTTTCATAGGCCAATCAACAAACATGAAACCATTAATTAACCATTACAAAAGCCTTCTCAGCTCCTTATTTTTCTACGTAAAAATAAAGCAGAGTTCATTAAATAGGATGTTAATCAACAATTAGTTGTAATGATGCTTGTAAGGCCAATCTCAATGGAGATTTTCACCTCCCGCTTTCCAAGATGTGAAACTTTGACATGAAATAGGCGTCTCCCTCAATGCACAGTTTTTCATAGGCTCAAAGGTCCCACAACCTCTCTCTCGATTGCATGGTTTAATTGCATAGTTCCATGGTGAAACTCTATTTCTGTCTCAATGGGGGTTTCACCTCGTTTCCAACGCATGTGAAACAGTGCCCAAAGGTTTCACCATGGTGAAACTTTTTCCTTCTCTCCTAAGAGTTTCATGCAAAAAGTGAAGTTTTGCTGATGTGTAGTATGTATTTAATGTACATGAAACACCTATGAAACCTCCATTGAGACTAGCCTAAGAAGCAATCTATTGAGACATATGTTCATATAAATATTCTATTATGACTAGAAGTCAGGCTCAATTTTAGTAATTTTTTATGTTAATAATGGTAGAAGTTCATAATTTAGAAGCAATTCTTTTTGCATGAGTTAGAAGCATATGTGTAGTACCGTATATAATTTTTTTTTATCATGATAGAGTTAGTCAATATAGATGAAGATATTGCTGGGGGGGGGGGTGTCACTTTGCATTTTTTAACAATTGGATAAATTAGGTATAAATTGGGGTGGTTAATTTTTTCTTAAAATGTCATAATGACAAATGTGTGATTAAAAAAAAAAAAAACAATTTCACTGACATTTGTCGATGATGATTTGAATCTAGTCAATCTACTGATTTGATGGCCAGGTGTTTCTGATTTTTATGAGAATTTCTAGAATTAATTTATATGCCTTGTGGTGATTAACTTAGAAACTTAAAACAAATGGTTCTTAAATTAGTAGTAGTGAGATGCGATCGAAGGCTATTGGTCAAGACTACAAATGTGATGGTCATGGATTTGTTTTGCTTTTTGGGCTGTTATTCCTAAATATTTCTGTACTTTTTTAGCATAAGAATAATTAACGTAGGTGCTTCAGTAAATCATGCTTGTAACAGTAAGATTGGACTAAGAAAAAATCACAGAAAGTTAACGCACTTGTTCAATTGAGTGGGGAAAGAAATTTAGACAACCAAACAGGTCGTCTTCGTTATTTATATATAATAAATAACTTGCGCAGATTGTTACAACTAAGACTTTTGTTTTAGCTTGCAGATTGCAATAACCTGAAGGCTAACATTCTCACAATATGCAAGTAGATCGATATAAACAAAAATGGTTTAAGTTTGCAAAGCCGGCGACTGGGCGAGGCGGCGACAACCGAAGTCACGCGTATATAGCTAGGCTTTGTAACTTCCCCGAACTATATACCTATGGGTATTTAGTTACACGACTGTGATTCGTCGGGGTTAATTTGGATGTGCCGAAGGGCAAATGGGCAATCTTTGAATCTGTTTGCTAGTGTCGCACAACACACGCTTTCTCTCAGCGTTACATGAATTGTCATTTCGCGGGCCTGGGATTGCGTCAACAAAGAACAGCAAGATAATTACGATTTGTCTAGTCTAGGAGAACTAGTGCTCCGACCATTCCGCTTGCTATGTATAATAACTTTTACTATCAGAAAAACAAAGGCCCAACTGGATCGGATGAAGAAATCTAGCTATATATTTTCATTGGCTAGTTGCATGTTTAATACTACACGTCCGTCGTACCAGCTTTCCATAAGTCACTGTGTGTACTTTTGTTACTCCCTCCGTTCTAAATTATAGTTTATTTTGACTTTTCTAGATACATTATTTTTTGTTATACACCTAATTATATACTAGGTCTAGATATGTAATAAAAAAAATGCATCTAATAAAGCCAAAACGAGCTACCATTTAGAACAGAGGAAGTATTATACTCCTATATATTGTTTAAAACCAGGAACGGAGCAAAATATGTATCTTTTGGACCCATGGAAATTTCCAACAAGTGATTTCAATACATATATACAATATGTCCTGGTGGAGAGATAGAAGTGGTTACTCCTCGCTTCTCACGGTTATTTTTAGATTTTCTTGGCATTCGTCCTTGTTACTGTGTCCAGCTTAGCCGCCTGTCAGATCGTGAAATGGGTACGTACTCCGTACTCGTAAACTACGTGTTCCATAGAATTTTTTAACGGTCGTTGGACTTGGATCGATCTTCTATGGGTCGAACTTAGCCGCCTAGCTGCTGTCAGACCGCCATGAGCTGGGTCGTCCTCGGTACTCGTAACTACGTTCCATAGAACCTTTAACGGTCGTTGGATGTTGTATGGGTCAACGTTTCTGTTTAACGGACTATATCATAGAACAAAAGCTAGGAAGAAAATGTTAATTTAGTCCATTTATATTCACTACTACAGAAATGATTTTCCGTGGTGGACTTTTTAATTTTCCGTGGCGGACATTAAAACCGCCACGCAGCTAGGGTCACAGATTAATCGACCTATTTTCGTGGCGGGCAAATGTCCGCCACGCCAAAATCGATTAACCATGGCGGTTATTTAACAATGCCCGCCACGGTTAATAAATAAAAAAAATAAAAAATAAAATCCGGTTTGAAACCCTAACGGGCCCGGATCTGGCCCGTTAGGGTTTCGAATCTACTTCGCCATCGCCCGCCAGCTTTCGTCGCCGCCGCGCCGGACGCCGGATCGGAGCTTCGGGGGCGCGGATCGGGCTTCGAGGGCGACGGACCGTGCCGACACCGCCCGCCGCCGCCGTAGATGGGGACGCCATAGCCGTGGTCGGGGGCGCCGGATCCGCGCTTCGAGGGCGCCGGATCAGCGCTTCGGGAGCGCCGCCCTGGGGGGACCCGCCGCCATGGCCGGTTCCCCCGCGCCGCCTTTCGAGGTGGAGGGGCGCCGCCGCGCCGCGCCGGGGAAGGAGACGGGGAGGGAGGCCGCCGGCTCGGTGGAGGAGGGGAGGGAGGCCGCCGGCTCGAGGGAGGAGAGAGGCCGGCGTCGGTTTTTGGTGAGGAGAGAGGCCGGCGTTGGTTTTGGTGAGGAGAGGCCGGCGTCGGGCCGGGAGAAAAGTGGGAGTGGTGGGAGTTAGCTAGGGTTTGGTGTGCTCAGATATATATCGACCAACTCGAATGGGCTTTGTTGGGCTAAAATGGGCCAATATTAACCGTGGCGGTTATTTGATGATTAACCGTGGCGGTTATTTAACAATACCCGCCACGGTTAATCCCTATTAACCGTGGCGGGCATTGTTAAAAACCGCCACGGTTAATCGATTAACCGTGGGCGGTTTTTTCCCCGGCGGAGGGGTATCAAGCCACCGATTTTACGTGGCGGTTTCTCAAATGACCGCCACGGAAAATAAAATTAACACCTCGCAAAATCAATTATGTAGTAGTGATTCTAGCTCTTACCAAAATTCTTAGACCATGGCGGGACTATATATAAATGAAAGCTCTATGTTGTAATCACCAATATTCGGAGAAATAAAGAATAGTCTTCCTATGTTGTATCTATTTATGTTGTATCTATTTTTCTACTACTTTCATATATTGTGTTGATCACGCGAGACAGAGATAGGGAAGGTCCTAACCTCTCGGCGGCGTGTTTATAAGAGCAACAAATGCGCGGGCACACAGTGCGGTTCGATAGAGGGCTCCACCAAGGATACGACCGGCAGTGGTACTCAGCTCACAATGCGTAGAACCAGACTCAGTCCGATAGGGGGACCCACCCACAGAAAAAGAAAGAGACAACGCGTTTCTTCCCCATTCTTCTTCTTCGACTCTCCCGTCGACTTTGTTGATCCGCCAAATCCGGTCAATCAAACCTTGTGTGGCGCCTCCTACACTTCCCCCATCTGCGCTACCTTGTTCTAGCTTCTCGCACCGACCGGCGGTATGCGATGGCGCGCTTTGTGGGGGCGGCGGCGGCGGCGGTTCGGCCGCGAAGGGTGTGGCCGGCGGCCGGCGATCAACGAGGCATCGACACCCGATGGCGCAACCGTGTGGAGTAGGTCGCGCGAGCATTGGAGAGAGGTGATGCGGGGTCGAGGGACGAAAGTCGAGAGGTACCGGGAGTTGACTTCTCTTCGCGGACGGTACGGGCGGCCCGCGATGCAAGCTGCGGCCATCTTGTGCTCATCACCACTGTCCGTCCATGGCCAACGGTGAGCTCGCGGGGTGGAGAGGAGGCGAACGTGGCCACGAAGGCTCTGGCCTGAGGCCCTCCATGGTCGTGCACGCTTGAAGGTCGTCGGGCGGGGCGGGGTGGGGCAAGGTGCTTGCGCTGCTGGGTTGAGGACAACTCGTGCGTCCCACGGGTGGGGTTGGGTGCCCCAGCGGCGCCACTGCTGGCGTCATGAAGGCTGAATCGGGCGGGTGTCGCGAAGAGGGAGCGGATGGAAGTCACGGTCGAGGGGTCTGAGCATGCACAATGATGAGGATTTCTTCGTTGCGGTGGGAGCGCCAACTGACCCAGCAACAAGAAGGAGAGGTTATGGAACCGGTTTCCATCCGAGGGACCTGGCCTCCATCGAATTGGCAACGCAATATGGTACCGGGTTCTATTATAGCATTTAATATATCGGACCGGCTTGGAAGTTGGAACCGACCACTGCGGACGCTCTAACAATTTCATAAGAGATGGTGAATTGCCGGCCCCCAGCCCCAACGAGAACATATTCTTGTATTTTCTTGTCATTGTAGTCTTGTGTTGCGATCGAGTTAGTGACACGCTTGGCTGAAGGATGATAGGCGAGACAAATCTATACCATCAAAATTAAAGAAATGCTTACCGTATCGGAGAAACTTTATAACAAACAATCTTCTTACTGCTTAATGAAAAACGTGCACAGGCACGATCATGAAGAAAGTAAACAAAAATATTAAATCAAATAAATTGAACAAGCAAGCAGATTTCATATATACATATAATTTAGGGTTGAATGTATTATTTATGTCAAGCAATTGGTTGAGCTTTTGTTAATTTGGATTAACATTGCCAAGGGCTTAATTTAAAGTATTAAGAGTGAATTTGCCGGCGGGTATACCGGAACGGGAACGGGAATGAGATGGATTCCCAACCCGACGGTGACTAATCTTTAGTCCAGGGTCGTTCGGTCGTTCTTTGACGCCTTGAATCAGTTATGACTAAATCTCTGATTGGATCGAGTAGACTTAGAGCACTCACAGTGGAAGACTCTACCATGGAGTCTATACCTCCAAGACTCTATCCCAAGAAACCATAGTCCCCAGTGCATAGGTTGTAACAGTAGTTTCTATAGATAAAGACATTAATTATACAACACAAAAAAAGATGATCAGCTGTGGCATAAATCATGTGATCCACCCTACGTCAACAGTTTGGTTTGTTTGAGGGGGAGTTCTTGTAGCACTCATGTCATTTGGTGAAACTGAAGCCTGACTCAATCCAGCACCAACAAAATGAAAATTTTCAGTTCCATCTACTGGATGGTTAGCAAATGGATTTGACTGCAGAAAATTTGAGAACCCTCCTGGTGGGTATAACCTGCAACCATATGATTTTCCATGCTGTAATCAATTAATTCTTCCACAAAAATTGGACAAATCCATAGCATTGGAAAACAAGCCAACAGTACATATAGATTCAGTCAAAGCAATATTATATATAGGTTCAGTCATTATTTACTCACCATTCGGTAGGCGATGGCATTGGCAAAGCAATACTATATATAGGTTCAGGCAAAGCAATACCAAAAGTGAACATCTACTCACGCATCCACCGGTTCAGGAACCACAAATAACATCGGCAAAAGATATGTAGGTTCAGTCAGAGTTTATTTACACTTCGCTTGGAGATGGCATTGGCCACCGTACACCAACTGGGGAATCAATGGTTCGAGGAACACCAGCATGTTCAGTAACAGCGGTAACTCCAGCTGCCTGTCTTGCAGCAGTTCCGGCGACCGGGGCTTGAGGCACCCGGCTTGCAGCAGCTCCTCCAGGAACGCCTTTGCCTCGCCGAGAAGTCGCCTTTGTTAATCGATTCATGATTTGGGGATGCTCTTGGATCACGGTGGATGGGAAAGGAGATGGAATCGAAGGGGGATTCTAGGAGGCTAGGAGGGGGAGGGGCTGGATTTGGGAGGAGGCGGCGCTGCTGCGCGCGGGAGATGGCGAGGACCGCGCGGGAGGATTCGCGAGGCGGACTGCTGAGCACGCGAGATGGCGAGGCGGACTGCCGCGCGCGGGAAGAATTGCGAGGCGGGGCTGCTGCGCGGGGAGATGGCGAGGACAGCGCAGGAGGAATTGCTGCGGCGTACGGGATCCATGGAGTCGACTCCGCCCTCCCCAACGCGAGTCCAGTGGAGTCCTGCGGCCTCGAACCAACGACGACTCGGCGCCTTATCTAGACGTCGTTTCTACGTTTTCTTCCCTCTTTCTTCGATAAATGATCCGCCACATCAGCAGTTTGCCTACGTGGCAGTGTAATTAATGTCTATAGACTCTATCCTAGAGTCTGCACTGTGAGTGCCCTTAGTAGACTAGTAGACTAGCTTGAGGCATATATGACCGTAACACCACCGTTACCGACCTGTGTACTTCCACCCGGTTGCGATGCAGGTCCCACGAAGCTCGCTCCTCTCCCGTGTCCGTGTTCAACCGCTCAATCCGAAAGTGTCGCCGCCGAATCACGATGTGCAATAGTTTGTGCAATACTCCGGGATCACCTGCTAGGGTATACTACCTGCTGCTCCTAATCGGAATCGTTTTCTAAATTTGAACGTGCCTTTCATTGAGTAGACGGAGATGTGAAGGCATGGCCGTGGAGCAGAGAAGATTCTGGCGGCTTCTCTTTAATTATTTAATTTACTCATTGTTGTTGATGCTTGTGCAGAGCTATAGCTATCGGCAGCTAAGCCCCATCAACTAACAAGAAAAACAATGACGGCTAAGCCAGATTAGCTTCTGTATTAAACTCAGTTGCTATTTTGATGAGGTCTAATTATTAGTGAGGTAGTACGTACCTCATTGGAGACCTGGCCACTAGCTATGTCATGAGTGTGCAAACGTCTACTAGTTAGCTAGCATGCGCTCGCATGTTCATATAGTACACACACATTTTTTTGAGGCAACTGGGAGGGGCCGACCCCCTGCAGAAATTAAACTTTGAATCCATTGGTCATATAAAGTATCATTGAAAGACAAGCTTTCACCGGTAGGGCAACTAGCTTTGCCTCCTTGAAGAAGAGGTCTTTGCATCACATATCACATATACATATAGTTCTCAAGCCTGATGTGTGACAATATGGTCGATGAGCCACAACGCAAGTTTTTTCAACCGCATACTGGTAACAGTGAGTGCTGGGGTTTATATTATCCTAATGAAGAAATCTCACCCCGTCGCTCTTCCTATCACTTCATAGTTATTTATATATAAGAGTATATAAGTACCCTTCCAAAAAAAAAAGAGTTATAAATCATCAAATTTACTAATGATATGATGCATATGAAATCTAAAGTATATATGAAACACCTGGTAAAAATAGCACTGTGATTAATTATAGTACGTAGGTACTAGTACTCCATGTGTACTCATGCACAACATGGGGGTTGACGCGTGAAACGTTCCAGCCGTACCCACGTTGCCTGGTGTCTACTCCCAAGTTGTCCATTTTTTTTTTTTTTTTGAAGCTTCATGGCAAACTTTATTGATTCGCAAAAAACAGTGATGTCATTTACAAGGAGGTGAAAGATAGATGATGGGGGGTCATCTACCCACACTTGAGAATTTTTTGCAATAAAGCTTGCCTAGCTAATTCATGGGCTACTGAATTATAAGATCTACCACAATGGCTTATAGAAATCTCGTTAAATTCCTTCCAGAGAAGAACAATCTCATCATAGATGGCCATTGCAGCTGTCGCTGAGAATCCACCATCTTGCATTGTCTGTACCACTTCCATACAATCTGATTGGACCTCAACACGAGTACATCCAATTTGTTGAGCCAATAGAAGACCATCACGAAGAGCAGCTGCCTCCGATGAAGCTGCGTCCAGGACATGGGTAATGAAGCTATGAGATGCCGCAATGAATGTCCCCTTTGAGTCCCTATCGCTGTACTGTATGTGGCCTCTATATTTTTATGTCTAAAATAACGATTCTGGATACTTTGGTACTAGGGAGTACGATCAAAACAAATGGATATTGTTTCTAGAACGTGTGGCAAACTTTTGGAACCTTGCTTAACAACAGGTACAGATCTTTTCTGTGAGGAACAGACGCACATGCAATTAATTAATTATTTTCACGAGATAATGTTAGCAAGAGCTATCCATGTTGAGGACCCCCTTAGAAATACCGTGTGTTTATTCTCACGCACAGAAAAACCATTCAATTAGTCTATTGGTTTTTATATTTCTGTGGGCATATTTCAAATGCAAAGAAAAATTCTAATTTTTCTATGCGTATCGAAAAAAACGCAGTTTCAGTAGTAAACTGTATTAATTAAATTAATACGTACTTACACTATGGGACAAGTTCGTTTTCAAAGGAGTAGTAGGATGGAGGGTCTTATATATATACGGTATACGACGACCAGGTCATGCACATGCTGCCACACACGTCATATCTACTACAGTAAGTACTCAAACAGCCGATATTATCGATCAAATGAAGGAAACAAAGTTATTTTTAAAACCTTGGAGGTCTCGCGAGAGTGCACGAACCCTATTCCAAGTTCTCATTTATCCTGTGTTTGAAATCGCCGCCATCTATGGTATTGTCCAAGATACCGTATCTGTATATACTAGTACTAGTACTCCGTATACCCCAAGGGAACAGCTCAAGCATATCGACGGACAAGGTCAACACGTACGTATGCCCGTCGCCCTAAACGTACAGCTAGACGTATGTACTGACCATGACCCGATCCGCTTCGGCCCGGCTACGCTAGTACACAAAATCTTTTACGTGTGTCCACGCATGGGCCCAAGCCCGCCCAAATGTTGCTTGACCGGGTTTGGGTCACCCGGATTTCTTAACCATAGTGGTCAAAATCATGATTATTCGAGGCGAAACAGATGTGATGGTAATTGACCTATTTTCCGAGGCGGTTTGCTGCCCATCACGCTTAATCAAATAAAAAGAGAAAACTCCATTCCATCCCCACCGGCTAGATCTAGACTACCGCCAACCGGATCACCCGTCCGCCGCCACTGGAACCCAAGTCGTCGAAGGAGAGAGAGCTAAGGCGCCGTTGATAGAGCTCGCTGAGAGGGGAGGCCAGATTTGATCGCCGTTGTGGTCGTTTTGGCTGCGGGCACCTGGATTTGTGGCCGCCGCCGTCATCGTGGTCGTGGTCATTTGGATTCGCCACTGTCGGCGTCGCCGTGGCTGCGGATTCCTGGAACTACTGTCGGGGCAGCGCTGCTCCTCCGGTGCGCGCCGCTAGGTCCCTCCTCGCCAAGGCTCACCGCTAGGGCCCGCCACAGCTAGTGTGGGGGATCGCCTCCCGCCTTTGGCCTTTGCTATCGGAGGTAGCGGGAAGAGGGGCGCAGGGCTTCCCATAGAGAAAGGAACGGCGTACGGGCTAGCGAGGTGAATCAACGAGGCGGGCCTCCGATCGGCTTCACCCTCGCGGGAGTTGCCGAGGGTGGAGGTGGATCGGAGGTCGGCGCTTATTGGGATGACCGAATCCGGAGGTGACAAAGGCTCTGCTTTTGATTAAATGATAGTAAACACAGCCACCAACCGCCCCCCCCCCCCCCGAGCCCGCACCTAGGTATTTATAGGGGTGGTGGAGGGTCAGTTGGCTTTTTACATCGGGGCAAGATGGATGCAATATGACAGGGGATTCCCTCGCGGTGGAGAGTATTTTTGCCCTCGCAGGAGCATATAAGCCGCCCTACGCCCGGTCGGATTCTAGGGTTTCCTGCCCATCGCCACTCACATCCTTCCGCCCGCCCGGCCTCCGCTGCGGCGTCAGCCCTCCGCCCGGTCGACTTTGCGACTCTTGCTCGGTCTAGGCCTTCGGCGCCTTAAGCGGTCCTTCCGGAAAACTACCCCGCGAGAGAAATGATCTGCCTCGCCTCGGAAGTCGATCGGAGGCACCTTCGCCCAAAGTGGTCTCCGGGGCCTTCGTCGTCCATAGAGGTGGCGAGGCCCCTCCGCCGCGTGTGTGCTTGTGGCTGTCATAGTTATAGCAATGGTCTTGGCTCAGCCCCGGCCGGTGCCGGGGGCAGGGTCGCCCTCCCCAACAACTAGGGTTCCTCCTTATCGGGCTTGTCTGCTCGATCCCCGGCCTCCGCACCGCCATGCTCGTGGAGTCCGACGCCGCTAGCGCCGCGTGACCACGTGACCAAGAGGAGTGAGAGAGGGAGAGGAGGAGAGATGAAGGTAGAGGAGGGGATGGGAGAGAGCTTGACGAGGGTTCCGAGGGGACATAGAGAGGCACGATAGCTGGAGTAGGAGATCTGCGCTCCCGCTCCCGCAAGGCGAGGAGCCGGAGTTATAGATTTCCATGCAGCCCGAGGCACGATAGCCCGCCCGCGGCACGGCAGATTTTGGCCCCACCCCGAGCATGGCCCGACACACGGCATCGCCTGGTCGTGCCTGGGCTGCACCCTAGGCACGTGGCCCAACACGACACGGCGGGCGCTACGCTTTCAAGAGGAGCGTGCCTCCTCCAAGCCTTCTCGCGCGACCAGACCTCCAGGGCAGTTGTGCCCTCCTCAACGGGCACCGCGCGGTCCGATTAGAGCATGCCGTAGTGGTGCGCCCTTCGCAAAAGCGTCTTGGTGCACCTCAATCTCCTCCGCAAGGCACACATGAGTTTCTCTTTTCTGTTCACACTAGACTTAAAAGAAGCGGAGAGGGCTCACACTAGACTTCAACTAGTAATGTGAGACTAAAGATTTCCCCCCTCATCGTCACCTTTGCACATATGAGTAGGACTTCAAGATTTATTAGAAATTTCTGAATTTCTTATTAGACCAAGCCCATATAAATTCCAGCACTTGCATCCCCACCCACTTTCCACGTGCATCTCATATGCAACATCCAATCTACTTTTGAAATATTCAAGTGCAACACTTAAAACATATAAACATGAGTCTAAATACCTAGAAACACACTTAAAAACATTGCAATCATATATAGCATCTACATAAAACTCTTTCAACGTATATGACATCGTAGACTTCGTAAGTGTTTACTACCACGACCCACACACCGATGTTGACATTGTCTCCACCGCTTCCCTCTACTTCGACTTCGACGACCAACTTCGACCTCGATGCCCGGACTTCCTCAATCATACCGGCATTGAGCTCCCCGCCATTGACGTGCCAGCTCTCTCGCCGCACCGGATGCTCGCTCCAGATGCCAAACCCACTGCTGCTAACATCGACGGCGTTAGGCTCCCCGCCCTAGCTGGCCTTCCGTGGCTTCTGATAGGATCCAAATGGCTTAAGAGGGTGGATATATATCGCTCTCAGTCTCTCGGTTGTGCTTATATAGGTTGTGCATGTACGTACGTGTTCATAGAGGTCACATGAGTGCGTGTGTATATATATAGGCAATTGTTACGGTACTCGAAATGATTGTGGACCGTCCATTTGTTCCGATCAAACGGTCACGATCAACTATTACCTCCTTAGAGGTAATAGTATTTATTTAATTTTTATTTTATCAAATAGGGTAAATAATGATAGTTTTAAATAAAAAAATTTTATATGTAGATTTTTTGATGCATGCGCGCATGCGTAATCTTTAAGTGATATGTTTTTATTTTTTTTTAATTGATGCATGTACGTGGTTGGGCATTATTTTAGGCGACTTAATTTTGTGCATGTCCTAAAAAAAGTGTACCATACATGGTTGGGCATTTATATACGTGACTGAATTCTGTGCTGTTAGCGTACGTGCGGGTGGTCAGAGGAAAAAAAATCATGTAACGTTTAATTGTTGAAGAACATTTATTTCTCTTTTAAATTTGTAGCTAAAATTTGTAACTAGTCTTTCTCACTTTCATACAAACTCCAAATATGATGATTTTTTCCTAATTTTTTCTAAAATTATGCTCTATCAAGGTATTGTGATCTTATGAATATTATTTTACTTATTAACTGTCGTGAATATTTCTAAATTTGAATTTAAAAAATAACAACTTGAAACAACAATTTGAAACATCATATGATTTAGGTTGGAAGTACGCATGAACATAAATGTTGTAGAACTCATGAAGATGTACAATTTTTGTTTTGGTCATTTTTGAAACGACAAACCATATTAACACTTTTCAGAACATTTTGATATTTGTCTTGTAGTTTATGAAACTAGAAGAGAGATATGTAATATTTGTGAACAATGTCATTACTACTATGACGGATGGAGAAATGACCAAAATAAAAAGTGTCGGGGCCAAAATCAAGGATCCCCCAACTTAGGGCGATAATCTAGCACTTAAGCTCGACGAAAAGCTAGCTCGGTCCACGATCGAGTTGGGCAGCGCACAAAGAATGCCCTGAAGCATGGCCTCCGCCCTAGCGAGCTCTAGGGCAGACGAACAAACTCCGACTCAAGCGAGCTCTTAGCTCGTGGCGAAGTTCAGCCTCGAACGAGCTTGAAGCTGATCATGTGGGGCCAAGCCGGCACCGAGATTGTCTGAGCTTCGTGGTGGGCCCATCTGAGGGCGGCGTCGAGACCTCCAAGCGAGCTCTAGGCCCACCGCAGCGAGCTCTACAGCCCCGAGGGGTCGAACGACTTCCTCCAACTCGTGCGAGCTGGAGCTCTGAGCGGTCGAGTACCGTAGCTAAACTCACGGGCCCATAGCTGCGCACGCCGCTGACAACCCTTGACGGGACAATGTTACTAACACCGTGTCGGATCAACAAATGACCAAAATAAACAATGTAAATTCGAGAAGATATGAAACTTTGTAGTTGATGTGTTTTTTTTTTGAAATCATCTTGTCATGCAATAAATCTGAATTTTAAACATTCAAATTTTGAATTTTTTAAAAGACCTAGGATAGAGAAACAACTAAAATAAACATTGACCCTGAGAAGAATTGAGTAGTTGATTTTTTTTTTTTTGAAACCATCTTGTCATGCAATAGTACATTTGAATTTTTAAAATTTAAAATTTGAATCTTACAAAAGATATTATCATAGGAATTTTGAAAATTTGCAAGACATAGTATTGATAGAATTAATATGTCCGGATTCAAATTTGGATACTACTATTTATCGTGTTTAATTTGAATTCATACAAATTTTATGTTTTTGAGTGAAATACAAATTTCCGGCTCTAATCTCCCCGCTGAGTACCTCTCCTCCTCTGCATGCGGGGAAAAATCCCGTGAACTGCTTGGGCGGCGGCTCTGCATGCGGCTCTGCATGCGGGGAAGTAAGCGGGCCTTGGCGCCCGGCAGCGGGAGAGGAGCCATCTTCCTGGCTTCGTGGCGTGGGGTCTGCATGTGGGAATTATCCTCCCGTGAAAAGGGGTTGCGGGGGTTTATTTTTTTGTTTTATTATAATTGTTAATTCATTTAGTAATTTGTTAAATTAAAATAAAATCAATGGTCTAGATTTAATGGAGATCTTACCTCCTAATAGGTAATTTGGAGTACCTGAGCAACGCCCTTTTTTTTTTATGGCAAGGGTGGGGGAGGCCTCTATGGCCATAACGAGGCCCCGCCGTTGAGAACAAGGATGATTGTTCCATAAGAAAACTCATCACCACCTTTCAGTAGCCATTAGGCCTTCATTAAAATGTTTTTTTCAATCTCAGTAAAGACGCACAAACTCGTATAGTCATATACTACACACAGTAAAGAGTAAAGACGCACACGGTCCACAATCATTTCGGAGTACCGTAGCAATTGCCTAAAAAAAACGAGGATACATGATCTTGTGCAAGTTATTTTCTACGCTACTGTGTCTAACTCCGATGACTAATTCAGTTCACAAGTATGCACTACAGTTAACACGCAAAGCAAACAGATAAAGAGAGGACACATGTTTTGGTAGTTTTATGGCTATATAATGAGAACATATTTAGTGGAAACCAACCCCTCCGTACAAACCATGCAAATTTCTAATATGAACCATACCATAGGATGTAGATCCAAAGGGGCACAAGGTGATAACCACGTGAGAGGTGGGTGATTAGAGGCGGGCTGTTAAATGTAAATTACCTAATCGTTTCGTGTCCTTTGGATCAACGTCCTATGCCTAAGATTAGAAGTCTGTATAGTTTGCACCTGATACGTTGCCATATATAATCCCTTAATTGCATAGTTCATATGGTTTAGTCTCTGTTTGACATAGCTCCTAGCAGTTTCATGAGCTTTTTTTTTTTTTTTTTGCTAAACAACTCTTTTCAAAACAACTTCATGTGTAAAGCTGTACTTCTCCCTCTCACAAACCAATGAAATGAGAGAGAGCTAAAAGGTAGTTTACCCCATCTCCCTCATTTATTTTTCTCTATCCATGCATGAAGCTATTGGTGAAGCTATTTTGTCAAATATTTTTTTTTCAAAACAGCTCAGCTTCATCTAGAGAGTTGCTCTTAAAGTTGTTGATTCCAAAAAAAAAAAAAAGCTTTACCGAAGCCGAGCTGTACCAAACGGGCTTTGATATCAATTTATTCTAAAGAGAACCATGTTTTCTATACATACATACAAATGCTCCTCCCGGTTTTGCTTTCGGCTTCACGCTACGCCACTACCTGTTCTTGGTCAGTCTTGAAGCAATACTGGCACCCTTTATAGACTATTAAATCTCAGGTTTCTTACAACATTGGTGTAAGAATTCCTACTACATGGTTATACTCACTAGGCTTGTCTTGAGACTGATTGCACTTTGCGAGCGGGATCGGTTCCTCCGGTTACCGATTTAGAAAATCGCGTTGCACCCATTTGTCTTTGGGGAGCGGTACGCCGCCCGCCCGTTCCTTCATTCCGCAGCGTCTTTGCGTTGGTACTCAGTGTCGCCAGCGTAGTGGAGAGAGAGAGCCCGAGGTGGGAACGAAAGCCGTCCGGCGAGGTGGATAGAGAGAGAGCCCGAGGTTCTTTGCGTCCCGTCGGAGGTCGCGAGGCAGCCCGCCCTTGGCGCCCACTCGCCATGGCCGCATCTCGACCCAAGCACTCCGGTGCCCGCCTACTCCGGTGTCCGAGCCGAGGATGACGGCGGGCTCGCCCGGATCCGGGGGCAAGGAGTCGGGCGGGCCGCCGGTCGCGCCTCCCCCCCAGCGCAACTCCGACGGCGGTACTCCGCCGTGGCAGCAGCGCCCCTCGTCCACCGGGCCAGCCTTGGCCGCCCGCTTGCCCATCCGCCGCCGAGATGGCGCCCCATGAGCTCCCACGGCGAGGCTTTCCTCGCCCTTGTGGCGAGAGGATGCCCGAGGCGGCTACGCCCGCTTGCCCGTCCGCTTGCTCGGCGAGGCCGTAGCGGCGGCGGCGGAGGATGCCGAGGAAGCGGCTCAAGTCGCGGTGGATGGGAGAAGAAAACTTGACGCATGGGACCCACGGGAGTATAAAGTATGGGTTAGAGTTTCTATGGGTGCAGCAAAACTGAAAAAAAAAAACATGTAGGACCCATGGTGCAGGTGGGATACAGTATGACTTTAAAGTTTCAAGCGGTGGGGTAGCCCCGAGAAGACAGATGATGGGTTTGAGTCATAGGTTAACAAGAAAGCAACAGCTACCGAGTACACCTACCTGGTCACATATCGTCACGAGAAAAATACAGTATCTACGCATCAGTTTAGTTATTACAAGATACTGTGGTAAATTGGACTCTGCTTAGGCGTACTACTATAGTATACTATTTATTAATTAATTAACTAGTAAATGGCTAAAATGACTATCACTGCCTGCCGGGTTAGCACCGAAACAAAACTAACCACTCGCTACACTTTGGAAGCACCTGTCACACGATATCTGGTCTTCTTCGGAGTTCGGACAGAAAAAAAAAAAAAAACACCCCTGATATTATACTCAAAGTTATCCAAGACGATGCGTTTCAGTTAGCTTTGCTGCACTGAACGACATCAGCGACACGGCAAAAAGCCGGTACCGTAACTAACCGATGCTGAAGCGACCAGTGTGTGTTCGTCATATAGTCAAAACTCAAATCCAAAGGAAAACACACGGCAGGAGCGGACGTTTCATTCGTCCGCGGCGCTCGGTCCACCGGGAGAGTTCATTCTATGTCTGACACAAGGGAAGCTCAAAAGTCACAGTAATCTGTATCGTGCGGCAACAGCCAACGAAACAGACGAGCCGTTGCAAAACTGACGATCCGGTCATGACACGCTCACTGTCTTCAACTGACAGGACTCGCGAGACGATAGGACAATAGGACTCATGATTTCTGCTTGGAACAGCGAGCCAGGGAGTACCGACTGCTTCATAGGCGTACACCCTCCGTTTCATAAATAAATAAATAGACATCCTTGACTTCTACAATACTTATTTCATCACTTGTTTTATTTAAAATTTTTATACAAATAAAAAAATAGATCATGATGAAAAACATCTCTAATAATTAAATAAATCATAACAAAACAAATAATATATATTTTTTTTAATAAAATGAACGGTCAAATAAGAAGTACAAAAGTCAAAACCGTCCATTTATTTTGGTATGGAGTGTGTATTGGGAAATAGGAGCACGAAACTGTCGAAATGTTACTCAAGAAACAGCAGTGGAAACCAAAGAAGAACAGGTTTCTTCAGTAACGTTTCGACATGGTCCGGCGGTCCTACGAGAAATGTACACTCAGTTCGGTTAAAAATTACTCCCTCCATCCCAAATTATAAATCGTTTGACTTTTTTTTTACTCCAACTTTAACCACTAGTCTTATTCAAAAAAATTATGCAAACATAGTCAAATTTAAGTTACTTTTTGAAGAATGTTTATTAATAAAGCAAGCAACAACAAAAAGAAATAATACTTTGCACAAATTTTTGAATAAGGCGAGTGGTCAAACTTTTACGCCAAAAAGTCAAATGACTTATAATTTAAAATGGAGGGAGTATTTGCCAACAAACCATCTTCATTTTTGAACTGCATACCAACATTGACAGGGCTCGATCTATGTTATGTAGAAATCAAAACACAGATATTTGATGGCCAAAAAAAAACTTTTGTTATGCCTTTATTTGTGTGCTTTGAATGTATGTATGTGTAGACCGATCACCTGTCACCACTCTACATCATGCTCTTCAATTCTTCAGAGTTCGTTCAGGTGGATCCATCGGCGTACGGCGTATGTCAAGTGCCAGAGGAGTGAGGACTCCTGCGACGAGACTGTACACCAGGTTATACCAACAAGTTGCGTTTCAGCTAGCTCTTCTAGACGCCTACGCCGAAGCGTCGGCCTCCAGAGGTCGGGTCGACCTCACAGAGTAACGAACTCTGACTACTACGAGTCCTGACTAACGACCTCTCTCCAAACGGAACCTGAATCGACCAGACGATCAGAGCGATGTTTGTACTTTGTAGTCAAAACAAAGGAAAACACTGCAGCTCCAGCTCTTTTACATTCATTAAATTTGATACTGTTAGCAGCGTCGTTGTCAGGTCATTTTTTTTTTTTTTTTTTAATGGCGTCGTTGTCAGGTCATAGTGTCTTTTTTTTTTTTTTTGCATTGCATTGCACCTTGCGGGGAAGCTGGGAACGGCCCAACAAACCGCGAGCTGAAACCAGAACCGCTTGATCCGGCCGGTCATAATTCGCTGTGATTACCAGTCATAGATACCGGCTGGGACGATCAAAGTCATCAGCGAAAACGCATCGCCAAAGGTCTTACGTTTCAGGCAGGCGTTGAGAAACAGAACAGGCACGGGAGACTAGAGCTGATGAATTCAACGCCGGATTTGTCAGCGGTGGTTTTACGTACTATAAGCACCGTAACTCAGCTGGCACGCAAGTTTTAACACGCCCTGTGGATCACGGTTAGGTTTCTACCATCTTTTTAATGCATCCATCCAAGGGATCTTGCGACCAACTCTTCGTTACAGAGAGACGCATAGGTGAGGATGCGGAGTTCCGGAGTTTGGACGGGTGGAATCAGCAGTTCGTATATCCTAGCAGTGGAGTCTGGAGTGCAAACCAGAGAACGGTCGAGGTTACCACGCATCGCCGATTCACCAGGTCTTATTTGGGGGTGACTGCTGAACTGAGAACGTTCAGCCACGACACCGATCGTGCAAATGGATAGGACTGGAAAGTCTGAGCGAATGACAGAGAACTACATGTCTACATACTACATCGATCAATTCAGCTGAGGAGCCACAGGAAAATGTCTGCAAGACTACAAGATGTCCAGAGTTGCGTGATTGCAATTTGCAAGAGCTTCAAGAGTACAGCCCGAGACACTGAAAACGCATTGGATCATAATATTGAGAACAAACCAGCAGCCCGTCTGTCTTCACCTTTCAGTTTTCATAATTTCAGAACTTGTAGTGCACTAGTGCACCTTGCTACTTTTCTTTTATTTATTTAGGAAACAATGTTTATAGACAAGCATACGCTCTCTCACCTACGAACACATGCAGCAGCACCACATCTATACCTACTAATAAAGAGAGAAAATTTCTTGAGCAAATTTGGGTCTGCCCTTACTACCGGTTATTTTAGTAAACGAAAGTTCTCCGTGGCCTGTGCCAATTCGATTCCCTATCCACCGCCCGTGCCTGTGAGTCCCATGCGGATACGAGTCCCATGCGAATACGACGTGCAAATATGACTGAATCGTATGCGCGCTGTGTGCATGACGCACGTGGGCTTGCTACTTCCTGCTGGAGTTTTGACGTTTGCTGTTTAATTAGTACCAGACTTTTAGTACCGCCTTGCAACTTGAAATCCTGGAGAGGATAGGCACTGCATATATAACAGGGTACCCGGTCCGGAAGCCTCCTGACTCAGCTGTTTGTGTAAAACTCATGTTGAGCCTAATTTGGATTAGGCTGATCTGGTTGACTTGCATCAAATTCGGACTAAACAAAAATTTCATGTAACTAAAAACGAGCATATTTTTGTGCGACAATCTTTTTTGTTTGTTTGACAACTGGTGCGACAATCTTTGTTTCGCTGCACATGCCGTCCACGCAAAGCCCCCTGCATGCCATCCACGCACGGGCTCTTTACATCGCCCCGCTGACAAATTTACGTGGGCTTGCTACTTCCTGCTGGAGTTTTGACGTTTGCTGTTTAATTAGTACCAGACTTTTAGTACCGCCTTGCAACTTGAAATCCTGGAGAGGATAGGCACTGCATATATAACAGGGTACCCGGTCCGGAAGCCTCCTGACTCAGCTGTTTGTGTAAAACTCATGTTGAGCCTAATTTGGATTAGGCTGATCTGGTTGACTTGCATCAAATTCGGACTAAACAAAAAAATTTCATGTAACTAAAAACGAGCATATTTTTGTGCGACAATCTTTTTGTTTGTTTGACAACTGGTGCGACAATCTTTGTTTCGCTGCACATGCCGTCCACGCAAAGCCCCCCTGCATGCCATCCACGCACGGGCTCTTTACATCGCCCGCTGACAAATTTTGCTTTAGAAAGGATACAACACAACACTTAATCTAACCCACTATTGAAGAGAGAATTTTTTCTCCACCTCCTTTTACCGTTTGTCTGTCTCTTCCTCCCGTACCGCTCTCGATCACTTTTTGTCTGGCCTACAAATCGTAAACTACCGTATCTGTCTGCCTGCCTGGCGTGGTGCCGTTTTTTTTTTTTTTCTACCGGCTCGATCTGCCTGTCCGTCCCCTGTCCAGCCCTCTTCACTGGAAAAAAGATGAAAACCCAAAAACAGATTTTCTTGGATCGTTGTCCAAGTCATGTACACCCACGCAATCATGGGTTCAACCCAAACTTAAATAGACCAGGCTGCCTGTAACATGCATCTGCACCCCAAAAAAAAAAATCTAAAAATCTAGAATTATCTTCTTTTCCACAGCAATGGAACTAAACGCTGTAGAATTAGAATTCCAACTAATTATTTTCGTGGAAGGGAAAGTCTCGCCCCGATCGTCATGTGTCCGCGGCTCCGCGCCTTGAGGCTTTGCTATAGACTTGTATTAACCAAATATAATGTGTGGTATCTAATTTTAGCGACGAACTAATAGTACATGCCTCTAACCTCTATAGGCTTCTAAGATGAACTCAAATATGAAACACACTAGAGTAAAATGTGATTATATACGAGTTCACGTATCTTGCTGGTCTAATTCTAAGATAAATTGGACTACAAAACAACTGTTAAAATAAATCTCTAACCTAAAAATTATTTAGATAATTGCATAGGTTATGTATCCCGTTGCAACGCACGGGCATGTTTCCTAGTGATGCTAATGTGAGACTTGAGAGACGTGTGGATTGGGCCGCCTGGTGCTCTTCCGATAACCAAATAGGGGGTTGAAATGGTTCGGGAATTTAACTTGTAGTAGATGAAATCGATGGCCTTGCCGTTGTTAATGGAACCTTCGACTGAGCTTCTCAATGCGGACAACCTGCAAGCTTACCACCTCTAGCCGCAAAAACTAGCCTGTATAGGCCGTATTGCAAGATTTTTTTTTTAACCAAAGGCATCACCCGGCTTTATTGAAAGCTTAATGAACGCCCAGGTCTGACCACTGGGGTTTCTACAGTGCACTTGAATCATCTACTCCTCTACCTTAACTCTACTCGACACTCAGTAATTAAGCGACAAAATATTCAGAGGGATACTCCCCGTCGACCTCGAAGGGTCACAAATAGAAACACGAAAGTTCCAACGGCGGAGCCAGGGGTGGGGCCAGCTGGGGCCATGGCCCCACCCATTGTTGAGTGGAAAAATTAGCAAGTCTTTTGTATTAGCCCATCGGCATCAGCCCCAGCCAAAGCCCATGTATGTACTCGGTGGTGAAATTTTACAGGAACCAACATCGTTGCCGGCCTGGTGAAACTAGGCTGCGATCCTGCCTGTACGCGATCCACGTTGTCGGCCGGCGGCCGCCAAGTGCGTCCGAACCAACATCGAACACGATTCCACAAGTCACCAAGTGTGTTCGAAGAGGAAATTGTACAGTAGCCCATAGTTTGAATCTAAACACAGCCTTAATTGATTGCCATTTTCATCCACCTTGAAAAGTTTAGCCAAAATTTGGCCATCTAAACACAGCCATAGTTCAATTGTTAGGGGATTTTTGACTTTCATTGGTAAACAAAAAAGGACCTTTATTGGTTGTGACTGCTTGTAGCATTGCTTGCTGTTATTATTTTGTCATCGCAAATTTGTCAAAACATGAATAATTTATGATTAAATAGAGATTTTGGTGTTTCAATATACGATCAAAAGCTCTATATATATTGAAATTTTATAGTAGACTATAGGTATTTGATTGTCCGGCCCCTCCATATATAATTCCCGGCTCTGCCCTACACATCGAAACACATATTCGACCTCGATGGGTCACATACGTAAACGCCTGCTAGATACATTGTTGCCACGCCAACCGTATGAGACTTCACATAAGCAGCAGACCTCCACCCTCAGTTGGCACTGATCATCAGCTTCTAATACATCTCCGCCGCTACAGGTTCCATCTTCATCTTCAGGAGGGGTCTCCAGGTCTTAGGTTGAATCAGTGTCTTGTGCACGATACCTTTGGGAGAGGCCATCACCTTCTTGTTAATCGCCATGTTGTTGCGGCTCTTCCAAATGGTCCAGAAAAGCGCCTGCACATATCATCATTGTTACTTGTTGTCTAACTCTATTGCAGTTTTCCAAGAACTCTAGCAAGAAATCGGCACAGTTAGTGGGTGAACTCTGCCACCCTAAAAGATGTTCTAAGAAATGTCCAAAGATATACAACAATGGGATATTGAAAAAGAATGTGATCATGTGTTTCAGGGAATATCACATATGTATTTTTTCTAAACTTGACCACTTTTTCTTTTTCAACTGTACCCTGATTGGATGCTATCATGTATAGCCATCCAGATAAAAAAAATTCACTTTTAGCGGGATAATGCATTTCCACAAATTAATCATTTGTCTATCTTTTATTCCACTAAAAGTCTATCTTTTATTCCACTAAAAGTCATGTATCTGTATAGAGATCTTGTTGAATAGCTCTTAGTTTTTTCCAAAACCCACTGCATTTTATCTCTACCTGCCTCCAACCTTACATGTGCTAGTAGATTCATAAGTTCTTCCCATTCTTCTGCAAAAATACCATTAAGTTGTCTCTTGATTTGGATCTTCCAACCTCCCTGATTGTATGCCTTGGCTACATCTATGTATTGCAAGATTTTAGAGGCTTCATGCAAAATAAGAGACATGATGTCTACAAAATACCAAATCGAGGGCTGGTTCCATGCGGACCCTACCCAAAAATCGAAGAGTATAGCACAAACGTACCCGAAATTGAGCTCCAGTTGATTGGATGGAGCTCATCTTCTTCGAGATTGAGAGCTGCCTGGTTAATGGTTACTAGATCGAAGTGCCTCTACAAGGGATCGGGCCTTCTATGATAAATTTCATATGATAAAGCACTTATTAGTCATAGAAACTATGTGTTTTTGACAATTTTTCAATGGATGACAAGCGTTTATGACTAAGGGTGTGTTTGGTTATTAGGCCCTGGCTTTTGAAAAAGCAGTCATTGGCTGTGAGACTTTCTAAAAACTAGCTGTGATGAAGTTAAAAGTCCGTTTGGTTACACATAAGTGGCTTTCTTTTGGCTTAGCTTCTCTCCATGACGAGTGGACTCCATATGTCATACAGGCAGCTTTCTCCTTCGTCTCGATGAGCTGCAGTGACCCAAATACGATGACAGAGGAAGGCCATACATGTCGAGTGGGGGTCACCGCGCACACCAGCCGGGTCTAGCAACGTCCGCCGGGGTGGGGAGGGGCGAGGCGGTTCGCGAGCAAGCAGCCGCAGGGCACCGGAATTAGGGATGGGGGAATGGGGTGCCACCGCACTCGCCGGGATTGGCTGCGTCCCGCGGTTCTGTAAATGCGGGAGGGAAAGAAAAAGAAAAAGGGCGACCGGGAAGGGGTCGATGAGAGGAATAGAACGACTAAACCATTATTTGCCCATCATAACCAGTGTAAGTGGGTAATTTTAGAGCTCAAAAGCCAGTAAAAGTAGGGCCTGATGTGTTTTTTGATTTGTACTACACAAAAGCTGCTTTTAGTTGTAGCTTTGGGTGATAGCTAACCCTTTTGGTTGGGCTTTTGGCTTTTGGGGGCAAAAGCCATAGCCAATAGCCAAAAGTCCAACCAAAAGGACCTTAAGTTATGCTTTAGTCATAAACAATTGTCACCATGTGCGCTTCCCAATCTTTGTGTCAATAGCTCATGAGAAAAGTGAGCGAATGTAATAGTCATCAATGAAAAAATGTAATCCGTGGCTCATGGCTCAATGGTAAAAATCCCACCGTAAATCCAAATCTGGATTTATTTCGTTTTCAAATTAAGTGGTTTTGTAAGCGGCGCCCCGTCCAACTTCAAGATTTTTGAACTATTGTTCAAACGGGTGAGCTGCGTGCGTGTTGAGCGTCTACGTTGTACCCTAATCTCAAAAAAAATATTTTGTAATTCCAATATTTTTGAACTATTCAAACGAAAGCCTATTACTTGTTGGGCATTATTGTACAAGAGCAAGGTGAATAATACATCTCCCCTATATATCTCGCCCTACTCCCTCCGGTTTATCCATATAGTGGTTAATTAGTTCAATCATGACTCGCTTTCTCCTCCTTTTCTAAATAATTTGTCTTTGTACATTAATTGATTAGTACTGATGTGTTTGCAATTGACATATCTGGGAAACATGAAGTTGATTTGAATACAGATATTTTGGTTTATATGTATTTTGACTTCAATATAAATACTTTGTCGAGTCATTGTATAATGAACTATTTCTACATGTTTATGCAACAATTCACTCTTTTAATAAAACAATAAAATCGCATTTCATATATCCATGAATATAGTTAGCCAGATGGCCCGCGGGCCCGAAGCCCAGTCCGAGGCCCAACCGGTGTCGGCCCGCGTGCCGCCCGGCCCGGCGTGACCGGGCTGGGCGCCGCCGCCCCCCAGCCCGTGGCACGGTGCCGGCACGCTCGGTGAAAGGTGGCCCGGTGAATTTTGGCCCAGTGATATCTATACTGCAATGTTCCTTCTTCTAACCCTAACCCTCTCTCACTCACTCTCCTAGTGTCGCGCTCCCAAATGCGCACCCATGTCGCCGCGCGCTCCACACCACGCCCCCACACCGCGCCGGCCGCAAGCAGTCGCGCCGCCCTCGCCATCGCCACCGCGGAAGCCCGGCCGAGAGCCGCGCCGCCCCGCCATCACCAAACCGCGACGCTCCCCCAACCGTCGGCACCGTGATCTCCCGGCACGCCTCCCCTCCCCGCGGCACCTCCCTCCCCGTCGCCCGCACAACTCCCCGTGTGCGGAGCAAGGCTTTCACAAGCGGCGCATCCGACCGGGCGCGAGCGCTGGCGCGCCGCTGACGCATGGTGGAGAAGCGATCGCGACGGCGCGGCTCCCACCTCGGCGGACAGCAGCGACTAACGAGTCGGGCGCGCGGGCTCCCAGCCTCCCACCTCTCGGGCCACGGGCAGCCTAGGGATGCGTGCCGGCACGGCTTGGCCCGGTCGCGCCATGGGCCGAGGCCAGGCACGAGCACGGCGGGGGCATGGTACGGTCGGCACGACGGCGGGCGTACCATGCCGCACGGCATGAACGGACCGCAGGCCGTGCAGGCCTGACGCGTTGGACATCTATATCCATGAATTTAGAAACCCTCAAGTCGCTCCGTAAAGAGTGAGCTAGTTGTGCAAGTGTGTAACTTATATGTCTACTACTCTACTCTCTATTGTAGTGGTAATCTATTCCTACTCCGCTTATAAACTTGGTGGTCCAGCCCCATGCAAATTTACAATTTTGGGAACACCCGCACGCACACGCTGGCACAGTCGACGGGAGGTTTAGCTTAGTTTACGCTGAGCAGTGGAAACCCCAACGTTGGGTACAGCGACAGCGGTGAGAGCGGCGGCAGACCTGTGGCAACGCCTCCTAGTACTGCTCCACGCTCCCGCTCGACGGTGTCATGGGGAGCCACACAGCACCTCCACCCGTCCCTGTGGTATCCGATGTCACCGTCGATGATGGGGCGGTGGTCTCGCGCGTAGACACGGATGACGGCGAGGTGGCGGACACCTGTTTCGACGACGACAACGACGGCGGCGCCTCGATCTTCACTGCCTTGTTCACCACCTCGACCCAGTGGCGGAGCCAGGATAAAAATTCAGCTATGACGAACTAATTACTACCGATTTGTAAAAAAATGCTTACATGCTAATAAACATAGATATATATGTATATATAAGTTCACTAGAGACAAGCTGGAAGTCACAATTATTTGAATGAGCATACTGTGCAAGCACTATGTGCGGCGAGGTGGCGAGGAAGATTCATCCTTCAATGTTTCAAAGCTTGAAAGCGCTTCATGATTTTATCATTGTCAAGACTTTTAAATATCTCCTTCTCGGTGTAGCATATCATTAAATGATTGAGCCAATCATTGTCCATCTTATTGTGATGCTTTCGGTCTTGATAATTTTCATAACCCAAAAGACTCTTTCCACAGATGTTGATGCCACTGGAAGGAGCAAAGTGCAAGCTCAATTAGACGACAAACCAAGTGAAATATCTCATGCATTTTAGTTTCAAAAACATCTTCACTGCCAAACTCCCAAAATCATTGCAATCAGCAAAATCACCAACTCTTCTAACATGAAGAATAAATGTTGATCCCTAATATTTGAAAGATCATTAGTGGAGAAGTCTGCATCATAGATCACCGCAAGCTTGACAAGTTTGTCCACATTGAACTTAGAGAAAGAGTCCCTTGTATCAAGACAGAGAAACATACAAGTAACTCGAGAAGAAATTTCATTGAAGCGATGGTTCATCTCCATGTTTATGGCATCTACAGCAGCATAGAAGGTGTCAACATGATAATGGTGTTCTTCAGTGACCATTATCCCTTTCTCTTGCCTTGAACGACCCCATCTTGGTCTTGGTGCATCCATAGATGGTATCTCAATTTTCTTTTTCTTCACGTAATCTTGAACTTCAGCAAATAGTTTCTCCACCTGGGTGTCGACACCGAGTCTCATCCTGTATCGCCCGGCGATGAGATTACTACACATTCTTCGATTAAGCATGGTGTGGATTCTATTTATGGCTCTGTCGTCTCTCCTTCAAGGCAAAATTTGCCACTGGACACTCTTCAAAGGTGACTTTTGCCCTAGGACACTAAAAATAGTGGTCTTTGCCCAAAGGCACTAAAATTTGGTGGTCGTTTGCCACGAGGACACCGCCGTTGCCTTCGCCGCATCGCCCGTCACCCAATTTCTTTCCTTCCCTACTCCCTCACCGGCGCGCCTGCATCCGCCTCCGCCCCCATCCTCCTCGCCGTCTCCTCCTCCTCCTCATCCTCCATCCGCGCTGCTCCTCCACTTCCACCACGCCCCCTCCTCGGTCAACGTCGTCGCGCTGCCTCTGCCGCTCCACACCGCCGCCGCACTCGTTCGACACGCACGCACCGTCGCGGTGGGACTGCACGCGGTGCGTGGTCGATCGCGGCTTTCGCGCCCGACCGCGTGGGCGGTGGCGCACGGCGTTTATGGCGCTGAGCAAGTTTGTGGCGGCCTCCGTGGGCGACCGGATCTACGCCAGGCGGACGTCCGCGCCTTGCCCAGCGGTGGAGTGAGAGTACGACCGCCAACGACGCATCGGGAGCCTCTACGCCGGGCGCAGCGGCGCCGGGGACAGACACCTCTACATGGTGGCTAGCCATGCCATGGACCTCTCCTTCTAGCAAAGTGGCACGGGCGGGCAGCCGGGCGGCGGGTGGTGGCGCGGGAGGCGCCTCCCGTGCCTCGATGGCGCCCGTGGGGCTGGGCGTGGTGTGCGCTCGCCCGCCGAACCGGGCGTAGAGCTGGGTGGTGAAGGCCCGACAGATGCAGCTCGGCGAGCTCGAGAAGAAGATAAGGTTGGGAGGATGACTGGTGAGCCCGTTATGTACTGTAGCTGACAGAAGTTAAGGAGAACCTCCATTCCATCCTTTTTAGTGTGTTGTGGCCGATGACCACAAAATTTTAGTGTTTTTGGGCAAAGACTTTTTAATGTCCTATGGCAAAAGCCATCTTTGAAGAGTGTCCTGTGGCAAATTTTGCCCCTTCAACCGACGTAAATGGCGCGGTCCTTCCACTTGGTTGTCCCGCCTTTCGGCGGCATATCAGCCCACCGCCGACGAGTTCGTCTTCGTCTTGTTGTAATCCGGTCAATGGACCACTTTGTATCTGGCCTTCTTCAAGGACCGTTCAGATGTTGGCTGCTTAATATATTAAGTTGTGTTTGTCAAAAAAAAAAAAGTGGAACTAAATTTATCTAAAAATGATGAGAAACAGAACAAAACATTTCACATGTGTAGGAGGGAATTGTTGTTTCTGGAAGCCAGTAATTAATTGCCACATGTTTCCTTTTTTTTTTTTTTTTTTTTTTTTTTTTTTTGAATTTGCCACATGTTTCCTTTGAACAGGCAAGGGCTACTTATTCACTGAAAGGCTTTTAATTCAAACAAAAATCTGAAGACCTATATAGCCGGACACCGCAACACATGTGGATTGTGGTGAATACGATAATATCTAAACAAAGACGGCTCTGATGGGAACTCTCAAGTGATCTTCTACTGTATATTGTGGAGATAATGTCGCAATTTAGGATCCAACGTGATCTCTTTCCGCGCAACTCGGAGTCCACATAAAGTTACGCGCAATGGATGGGGGAGTTTTCCTCAAGTGCTAAAAGACTGGGAGGATGGATTATGTTGGAGATGGTTAGCAAAAGTATCGCAATCACAAAGTCACGGTTTTATTATTTCATCAGAGTATCAAACGTACACTCGTGCTTTTTGCCGCATGAGCCAGAGCTAGCAGCCGGCTGTTTAGCGATGAGCGTGCTCATGCATGTTACGTGCGTTACCTGGAACCTGTGTTCAAAAATCACAATCACGTACAATTGAGATCTCGACGGATCCACGTTTTCCCAGGAGACCGATTGAACGGACGGCAGCTCTAGTTACTTCCTGTTGGATCGATACAAGATTGTTGCCGCGCTTTAACTAGAGATCGAGACGGATGCGGCATGTTCTATCGCCCACTTCGTTGTCGCAGTAAGCGACGGCTTAGAAAAAGTTACTCACAGACTCACAGTGATCCTATCCTCCTCGCTCCCCGCTTTGATCAGGACGTGTCAACCTGCATGGAATCGACCTCGTCTTGGACGACTAGGATTGAACACGAGGATCATCGACGACTAGGATGCGAAAATGCCGATACCGTTAGGATCCATTTGCTTAGTCAATTCACGATGATGAGGACCGGCCGCTAATACTCGATCGTCGTTTCAATGATTCTTTGACTTGGTGACGGCGTGCTTGGGATTAAGATGCATATATGCACACTCACCCCACCCCATGCACCCCTGAAGCTAAACACGTGTACAAATTACAATTTTATCCCAAAGCAAATCCTTTTACCCGGCCAAGTACTATATACAATTGATCGATCGTGTAGGTTGTGCTTTTGCGGTATAGACTTAGATCCGAATCGAATTGGCAGTTGGAAGTGCCTTTAGGTACGGTGCATGCATGCTGCATGCCAAAGCCCAAAGGACATGCGCAGCAAAGCTTATCGTCTGTTTGGTTGCGGTATCTTTGTATTGGGTTGGCTCCAACCCTCACCATGTTTGGTTCTTGGTGACTCAAAGGGTTGGAGCCAATCCGTCACCTATTTGGATGGATGTACTGGATTGAAACTTATGAATCCGATCACCTTCCCACTCAAATGGTGATCTTTCCCCATAACTATACATAAACAATTACATTTTATTGAAAAGGAAAAACAGACGAACACTTTGCATCGGGACCCCTAGATTATTCAGAAATCCGGCAAGCCTTAAATAGAAAACTCTCTTCTCGGCACTTTTACCTAATTAACCATGAGAGTGAAATCAAATTGTGTTTTCACCCTCCTAAATGTTGGTCGCCCCGCGGCGGCAAATGGACGGACCAGGGCGCCACGCCGCCATCTGGATGAAGCTTCGCACCGACGAAGGGATCGGGCGGGCGAGGCGGGGAGACCGGGCGACCAAGCGTGACCAACGGGGACCGGCGCGGGGGCAGGGGTCGGGGCTCGGGCGGAAGGCCGGTGGGCGGGACCGGCAGCGGGATCGGCCGGGCGGCGGCGCGAGGCTGGTGGAGCAACCGACGAGCGGCGGGGGACCGACGAGTACTGGGGTTGGCGGGGGCGGGGCCGGTGGCCGAGAAGCAGCCAGCGAGGGACGAGACTCGAGCGTATGAGAGAGACAGAGGTGAAAGGATTTAGCTGAGCGGTGATTCCACTCGCCCTATGTGCTCGACCCGAGAAGCGGAGCTGGCTCTGTCCGCCCGGTTTTGGCGGACGGAGCCAACCCGTATTTACCCCGAATATTCCATCCTGGGTTGGCTCCGTCCCCTCTCCCTCCCCATCCAAACACCAGAAAAAGAGGTCCAAGCCAACTGAGCTAGCTCCAACACGCAACCAAACAGTCGGTTACATTACGCAGCTACAGGATCTGACTCAGCCTGCGGCATATCGTTCCACATGTCAGCCATGCATGCACACTGACACTCTGCAGCAGCTCCCACGAAGTGCTCCATCGGCGGCAGGAAGTCGTCGTCGTCGACTCTCTAACCACAGACCGTTATTGTGAGAATACGACGACTCCCGAAGTTAAAAAGACTCCGGCGGCTTGATTCACTTTTACTCGTTCTCGCGCATGCATGTGCTTATGCTAGCTGATCGCCTAGCGATCCAAGCCCAACTACGACGATTCTATGCTGAGCCCAGCCGGTTCTCCTCGTCAAAATGACGGCTACGTGACTGTGACTCATCATCATGCACACATGACACATTCACACTTCAGAGTTGACACATGCTTAGAAAAAGTTACTCGCAGTCGCAGTGATCTTTATCCTCCTCCGCCCTGCATGATCTGGATGTCTGCACCTGCCAATCGGGTAGCTAGCTACCTTATCTGTTGCACTATGCTGATGGTCGATACCGTTAGGCATCTACGCCAATCTCATCACAGGGAAGGGTGTTTCCATTTGCTTAGTCAACACAACGATATGATGTAGTAAGGACCGGGTCCACCGGCCGCCAAATACTCGATCGTCGTCTTATCGGTGACATTCAATGATTCTTGACTTGGTGACGGCAAGATTCTGTCGGCGTCCTCTTAATTCATTTTACTCGTTCTCGTCACCGGCCTCGTCCATGCATGTGCCGAGCTATAGCTGATCGGCTAGGCTAGCGAGCGAAACCCAACTACAATTCCGGAGCCCGGTTCTCGAGGTCAACGACGAGGCCTACGCAACTCGCCACACATGCATTCGCCCTATTCCAGAATTGACACATGCTGATGTCCTCCGTCAAAGGCCCTAGGGCCTTCGCCATCGTCGTCGCTGGCCGTGGAACAGTGATGGGGCCACCTTGGCGCGTGACGATCGGCTAAACGACGGCGGGTGCAAAAGGACACCTGGGCCGGATAACGACGGAGCGAGAAACTCGTCAGCAATGCGTCAGCTGTTACAAAGCATGCATGCCATCCGTTTGCCCGCTACTTTTATACTGCTAGTAACCAAAGGTAGCATGTTCAAATTTAGCAAAGGAGCGGAACGCTAGATGCTTCAGGGAGGCGAGTGCTTCAGTCAATGATCTCCTGCTCATCATCAAGGTGGAAGCCCGGATCAATGGCTCGAGGCGGGTGTGAGAGACCTAGGGTGTTTAGCTTCCGGGGTAGCCTACTACGTACCCACCGAGAATTCAATGTAATACTTACAGCAAACCGGCTTTGGGTCCGGTAAAACGATCTAATTTCTCCTTAATACACAGATACGCAGCTCTTTTTTTTTCTCGAAAGTGTGCCCACACGTATTACACTAAGAAAAGTTAGAGTTTTACACGACGCCACGACTACGCCGGTGCAGCTTATGCAGACGATCAGGACGCAGGCGGAGGAGTGGTCTGCGAGCGGTTACACGGTACTTGCGCCCGCTGCTGTCGGCCGTGGGACAGCCTGCTTAGTCGTTCGGCATCTACTTTAGTTGCACAATTGTTTCCTCTTTAGTACATCAGTCCAGCTGCGCCCGTTAGAGCGGCGACTTGTGTTAGTGTGCGGCCCCCTGTTTCTCACGGCACCCTCGCCTAAGATATACGAGGATGTATTATGACTCTAATTTCCCTTAATGAAGCACGTTCAATATGTACGCTTTCGAAAAAAAAAAGTTTTACACGACGCACACTTTAGCCAAAACAATTGGCCGCAGCGCACGAAAGCACACAGAGACAAGAATCGCCGGCTCTAATGGCGGAGCGACACAGTTGTACTTAAAAGGTAACTATTGCGCGACTAAAGGCGAGACAAACAGCTACGACGACAGTGAAAGAAAGCCCTCAGTTGTCGCCCTCTTCCGGGGTCGCATCATGGAGAAGAGCTCGCACATATGTTGTCGCTTGCCGGACGACACCTCCTCGCCGTAGTGTTTCCGGAACTTGCTTGCCAGCTCGGGATCTGGAGTGCCTGACGCCGCGTCACTCGGGCGGCCCTCAAGCTTGTTGAGCAACACCTTCAGCGCCTGCCGCTCTGGGTGTGGATCGCGCTGCTCCGATTTCGCAGCGAGGCGGGTGCTTGAAGGGTCGAGATGGGGACTAGAGGGGGTGAATAGTCCCTTTTAAAAACTAATCGCACCGGCTAACCGAAACAAATGCGAATTAAACTTATCGGTCTAGCCAAGACTTCACCCCTCTAACTAAGACTCTAAATCACCTCACAAAAGATCCTACACAAGAAAGATGAGGTGACAAGCCTAGCTTGAGCTCCTAATCAATTCTAATGCAAGGTCACACAAACCTAAGCACTAGTACTTCAAGCACGGGTGAGCTCCTACACAATTCTAGTAAGCGCAAGCACAAAGCCCCTAAGCTCACTAGATGCACAATGGACAAGGCAACACACGCCTAACCCAAAGGCTCAAATTACCTAGCTACACAAGCTAAGCAAAGTAACTAATCAAGCTACACAAGCTAGATAGTCACAACTACTCTACTCAAGCACAAGCACAATATACATATGAATGTAAGAACAAAGCTTGAGCGAAGAGATTGCAAACCACCGCGAAGTGTGGACACAAGATGACACCGGTGATTTTTTACCGAGGTCTCGGGAAGCTTGCCACCTTCCCCCTACTCCTCGTTGTGTCGACCAACACCTTAGTGGTTCCACGGTTTTGGCGAATCACCCGGTGATGATTCTCAAGCTTAATGGCCGTGCCAAATCCCACAAACAGGAGCTCGATCGAGACACTCACCAATGTGAGTTCTCTAGCCAATCCCTCAATAGGGTACCGTGTGACCCCACACACAAGTGTGGTAGCTCAAAGACACGCTCCACTAGAGTTGCTCTTCACGATCCCCGCGAGGTGAGCACGAACCTCTCACAATCTCTTCTTCTGAGCACCGCACAATCTTCTTTGCGTGCTTCACGAAGCCTCTTGCCACCAAGCCGCCTAGGAGGTGGCAACCTCCAAGAGAAACAAGCCCACCGGCTTGCAACACGAGCTACCTAGTGCCACGAATCGCGATCTCTCAAGCGAAGCGCACTAGGAATCGATCTCTCACTCAATCGGATGAACGATATCAAGCATATGTGAGTGGGAGGGCTCTCAAAAGCACTCTCTCAAGCATGGACACAAAGTCCCCAAGGTGCTAAGCACCAGCCCAAGGCCGGCCACACCCTCTATTTATAGCCCCAAGCCAAAACTAGCCGTTGGGGGCGAAACCGCGTTTCCAGCCGACGGCCGGGCGGGGCCGGGCCCGCCCGCCCGGGTCGGTCCGGCGTCGATCGGCCGCGTCGGTTACAAGCGACAAGCAACCTGGCCTGACCGCGGCTACTTGAGCGTCGATCGGGTGCTTCCACGGTCGGCACGGGAAGCTTCGGGTCGGCGTCCGGTCCCTGCGTCCGGTCAAAACCGGCTGCGGGGCTCTACTGCCCGCCTTGGCCGGCGGGCGTCGGTCGGTGCGTCGGTCGCTGACCGGCGTCGGTCGGCGTCCGGCGTTTTCCAGCGAAAAACTCCACGAAACACCGACTCCTTCTCTTCGACATGCTACCCATCAAGTATACCAAACTTGAGCACGAGGAATAGCATGTTTTCACCACCACGATGCATCGGCGCAATAGAAAATATGCATCTCATTTTCTCGAAGGCGCGCGAATCCGCCTCGCAAGCTCGGCGGGAGGATGAGCGGTTCCCAAACCCAACTCAACCCTGCAATCACCGCCGCCTTTGCAAATGTGCCAACACCACCAAGTGTACATCACCATGTGCAAATGTGTTAGCATTTTCACAATCATTTCAAAGGTCAAGTTAGCTCTTGTCACGCCACTCGATCCTAACACATCGCAAAAAGTTAGATCGCTCAAGTGGCACTAGATGACCGATATGCAAACCAGTTTGCCCTCTTAATAGTACGGCCATCTATCCTAAACCCGGTCATAAAACTTCTCTAAGCTCCAATGACCGGCGAAATGAAATGCCCTATAGGTTATACCTTTGCCTTGCGCATTTCCATTCCGCTCCATCTCCAAGTGCCAATGCAACCAATGCACCAACACGATCAAGAATGATATGATCCACTTCATATCATCACATGACCTTCTTGGTCCATCGATCTTGACCTCACTTGCTCTTCACCGCTATTGCATCGGTCCATCGGCGCCAAGTCCGGTGACTTGCCCTTCACACTTGCAACCGGTCCTTCAAGCCAAGCCTCGTCTTGATCTTCACCACCTTGGTCACATGACTCCATGTCATGTCTCATATGCAATAAGCTCCTTCATTGCATCATCATGTGAACTAATCTCCCCGTGTATAATCTCAATCACACATATTAGTTCACCTAATGTTGACACTCAATTACCAAAAAACCACAAGGGACCTTTCGGTCTTGCGTCTTATGGTCCACTCCTCATCCGGTGATTACGGACGAAGCGGAGAGGTGGCCGGCCGCGAGGATGGGCTCGTCAAGTTGCCGGAGATCGGCCGATGAAGTCTTGGACGGAGGCGGTAAGGCCGCGCCGGCAACCTTCCCGGGTCTCGGGGTGTCGAGCCAATGAGTCCGCGATCGGGCGAGCAGCGGAGGCGATGGGCAGCACCGGAGCCAAAGCAAAGGCGGGGCGGGGACGGCCTTTGGGGCTACCGTCACCTCAACGCCGTCCTCGCACAGCGGCGCGGCGGATCGAGATCGCCAGTCAGATCCCTGTCCCGGCCCCGGCCGCATCGTGGCGAACTTCGGCAAAGACCTGGTCTCGCGCTCACCGGTTGTCGAGCCCTCGGCGAATGTGGCGGCGGCGTGGCGCCGTCATAGAAGGTCCGGCCCGACAAAGCCACATCGGGACCTCCAAAGACCGGCGCGGATGGGGAGAGGGTCCGCCGGTGACATGGCGCGACCTCAACTTCGGATACCACAAGCTCCGCCCACCGATCCCGAGTGGAAAGCGGTGGTGGGGTTCTGCGCCTGCTACAGCCGCTGAACCGGTCGCCAATTGCCGCCCGGCGGTCGACCCATGGCGACTCGGTGGGTAGCGGAGAGCACGGCGGTAGCGGTTTGGCGGCGGAAGCGGAAATCCTGCGATGGTGACCTTCAATCGGAGGATTGGGGCGTCTTCAAACCTATGGCGTGGGCGTCGCCGTGGTCGAACATGAAATCTGTCCGGCGAGGACGGTGGCCGTTGGAGGTATAGGCGCCCGCGGCGCATGGAGTCCATCGATCGTAATCGGGCGGCGGCGGCGACATGCTCTCCACGTGGGTGGCACACGGAGGCGCTACGAGGTGGGCGCGGCGCCTAAGCATGCAATTCCGCCGAGCGCCTCGTGCTGGGTTGGAGAGACAAGGGGCGGGGAAGTGCATCGTGCGGCGGCATGATCTCCGGCCAAGCGGTTGAAGCGGCAGGCGGACGAGAGGAGGCGGCACAGGCCGCCCAGCGGCGGTGGGCGGGCGGTGCCATGTCCACACTTATGCCTCACGGGCGAAGTGAAACCATCGGCATCAACGAAGCACGGCACTGAGGCGGCGGTGCGCGATGGTTGACGTTGAGGCGCAGGTGTGCGGGGACGCTACTGGACGGATGACGACCGATCCGCAGGGGGCGGGCACCAAGATACGCAACTCTCCTATGTATTCGAGGAATAAAAAGTAATTTAGCCAACAATATTGCAAGCGAAGCGGGGGCGAATCCATACGGACCATAGAGGATGCGGCTTTATTAACCCACGACAAAAAGAAAACTATGACTATAATCTAATTTTCACCTCCCATAAAACTATATGCACTCACAAGGAAAGCGTAGACTTACTCTTATGTATAGACACCATAACTCTATGAGAAACTCAAAAATATAATCAGTAGATCTTAAGATCGACAAAGTCACCTCAAATGACTTGCTCGCCGCTAACCATTGACAGAATAGTGTTGTTAAATTTCAAAACGAGTATTCATAAGAGATAAAATAAGTGCAAGTGTTTCAACTTAGTGTGAGGATACAAAATTTATAACAATCGATTAGATTAATATCTAAAAAATTAAAATTTATGATGTCATAAGATATGCTCTACGACAAGAGCCACCAAAGTTTAAGCTAAGGTTTCAAGTAAGTTATGGATGGGGAAAATGTATAGATCCATAATTGATAATTTATCAGAACTAGATGGAGACTACAAAGTAGATATGCATACTGTGAAAATGAATAAAGAAAAATATAATTTAATTAATTAATATAAGTAATTCTTGATTTGTTAGAGGAGTTAGTCAAAAACAAATGTTTTTTGGACGGAGGTAAACCCTATTTCTATAAAAGTTCCATATGCGGGAGCACATATATGTTAGACTAGTGTGATCATCAATGGATATGGCCTAATGAAAGCTGATGACGATTTTTCTTAGGCAAGACGATAATGTACTCTGTACTTTTTTAATTGAATAAATTCAACGAAATCCCCGCCAAATTTTTTTTAAAAAAAAAAATATGCACCACTACCCACCAGCGATCATCCCTGTTCTTCACTTAGTTTCACTTTTGTATTTTTTTTAGTGCACAACAAAATATTACTTCAGCAGTCTTCTAACAACTGTGTCTTCCTTTATAGACTAATCTCACATTTCTTACAGCATTGGTATAAGATAATAAGAATTATATGGTTACACTCACTCGGCTTGCGCTGAAAATACAGATGGTGTACAAGGGTATGAATCATAGGTTAATAAGAAAACAATAGCAACAGAGTACAGACCTACCCGGTCACATATGCTACAAGGAAAATACAGAAGGGCGCCCAATACAGAATTTGACGCATCAATTCAGTTACTACCATTTAACTTGTACACCTAAATTACTACCATTTAACTAGTAAATGACTAACCATCACTGTCGGGTTCCCACCAAAACAAAACTAACCTGCACGGTACACTTTGGGTGAAGGTGAATTGAAACTGTATCATAGCTTTGAAAGCACCTGACGGCATCTGGTCTTCTTCGGAGTTCGATCAGGGAGAAAAAAAAACACTTCAAAAGTCTCAGAGCAATAACTCTGAGATTATACTCAAGATATCCAAGAAAGTTACCAAGGCGGGGCCGTACCTAAAATGCTGAGATTATGCAGAAAGTCGGTACCGTAACTAACCGATGCTGAGTGACCTCTTCCAGATGGAAGAAGCCGCATGCGACCGGTGTGTGTTCGTTATTATATAGTCAAAACTCATCAAAAGGGAAATACACGGCAGCAGCAGACGTTTCATTCGTCCGGCGCGCTCGGTCTATCGGGAGAGTTCATTCTATGTCTGGGACAGCGGAGCTCAAATGTCAGTGATCTGCACCGTGCGGCAACAGCCAACGAAACAAGCGAGCCTAACTGCAGAACTGACGATCCGGTCATGAAACGCTCACTGCCTGGAACTGACAGCACTCGTGAGACGAGACGATCGCCGATCGGAGTCGTCAAACCAGCGGGGACGAATAGCAGCTAAACTTGCAGCTCCAATGAATCCTCAAAGGTGATAGCTCTCGCAAAGAACATGCTTTCATTATGTCATCAAAATTGATAGGGAAACCAATAGAGTAGCTGATAGTCTCAGAAAGAAATCAAGGTTGTCTTTGATTCCTAGCTCTTGCTTGTTCTCTAGTTGTACTATATGTCTAGATGGTTTCCCATCACGCTCTCCTTCAGAGTTCTTTCAGGTTGGTCCATCGGCGTATACACGGATGCCAGTGCCAGAGGAGTGAGGACTCCTGCGACGAGACTGTACACCGTACTAGGTTGGTTATGCAACTAGTATGCTAGAGTGTCGGCCTCCAGCGATCGTGTCGACCTGACTGAGTAACGAGCTCTGACTACTACGAGTCCAAGCTCTGACGAACCACCTTCCGACGAATGGAACCTAAGCAATCAGCCGATCAGGGCGTTTGTTTTTGGATTTATACGTAGAGTCAAAACAAAGGAAAAACACCCACAGGTCAAGCTCTGTACATTTATTTTGATGTCCATGTGTGTCACGCCGTGAGAGTTGGTTGGTTGGTTGCAAGTCTGGCCGGGAGCTAGCAGCGTCGTTGTCTTGCTTCGTCGTCCATCATCGTGCGGGAACGGCCCCGCGAGCTGAAACTGAAACCAGAATCGCTCGATCCTGTCAGTCATAGACTCATAGCACGCACGGTGACTGACTTGGTGCGGTTGCGGAATTCAGGTTCAAAATGATGCTTCTGTACTCGTGCAGTAATTCGGGGAAAAAATGATCCACAGTCTAGTGCAAACAAAGGAACGGTCGAGGCGACTGAATTGGGGCTGACTGCTGAACTGAGAACGTTGAGCTAGCCAGACCGATCGGCAAATGGACATTACTGTAAGTAGGTTGGACTTGGACCGCCCCGGGCGATTGCCAGAGAACTGATGAATACATACATCAATTCAGCTGAGGTATATCGCCGATTCACCAGGCCTGATTTAGTGCTGACTGCTGAAATGAGAATGTTTCAGCCATGGCACCAATAATCGTGCGAATGGAGAGTAGTAGGTGACAGCAGTAAAAATAGTCCAAAAGCCTACAAGGTGTCCACACTTACGTACGTGATCGCAACTCGCTAAGAGGTTAGTGTACTCCCTCCGTCCAAAACAAGTGTCATTTTTTACTTTTACATCGTGTTTGATCGCTTTATCTTATTCATTTTTTTTTAATTGTAAAATAGATAAATTAGTATTAAAGTATCTCTAATGATAAATAAGTCATAATAAAATCAAAGATATTTATGAAACTTTTAAATAAGGCGTACGGGTGATCAAACATTATGTATAAAAAACCTAAAATGACACTTTTTTGGGGACGGGGGTGTAGCCCGGAGACACTCAAAACACATTGGATACCAACCGAGGACAGACCTGCAGCCTGTGTCTTCACACTTTTCAGAACATGTAGTGCACTTTGCTAGTTTATTGTTTATTACTCCCTCCGTTCTAAATTGTAAGTTGTTTTTAACTTTTTTGGTACATTAATTTTTGTATGTATCTAGACATATCTAGATACATAGCTAAATGGATGTACCAAAAAAAAAATTAAAGCGACCTCAATTTAAAACGGAGGAAGTATGAAACATTGTTTACAAACATGCGTATACTCTCAGACCTATGATGACCAAATGAGTGACGTGTGGCTCCGGCTGCCAAATGCTACTACAATTTTTGTGGTATTTTGAAATTTGGAAGCGGATGCACACAGTCGTGTTCCTTTTTAGGGGTTGTTTGGTTCAAAAGGACCTATGACATTTTAGTCCCAAGGACTTAAAAAAAAAGTACTTCTAAGAGATACTTTGACTAATAAATAAAAAGTTTTTCATATTTGATCTCTAGGGACTTTCTTTTTAGTCCCTAGAAGTTGCACAATTAAAGCAACTAAAAAGTACTCCTAAAAAGTCCATAAAAACTCAGCCACATAGCCTTAGAAGTTGCACAATTAATAGGGGAAAGACAGCCATGAGCTTTTTTTAAAAAAATCAGATATATAGGTTTGGAGGATGTAAAAGAAAATTGTAGGTTCGAGATCGAGTAGAAGGTGCCATATTTGACAACGCTATATAATTTTGCTTCAAACGAGATCTTCGTAGTGTTTGTGTTTTATGAAAGTTTGCAGCGTGGCAAATTTTGAAGTAATTTGTACGACTGTTTGAAACCTGTTCTCAAGGTTGAAACCCATCGCTTGGGTTGGGTGACAGCTACATGTACTTCTGTAAAATTTGCAATCTGCAAAATACTTTCATCAGTAGCCCATTATTGAGATATATATCTCGTTATTAGAAGAAAAATCTTCTACCCACAGGATGTCGAAAAACCTGCATATATGAACCACTCTTGAAACAAACCAATCAAATTGTATTTCATGTATATATCCAAGAATTAAGAAACCCTCAGGCCCCTCTGTTAAGAGTGAACTCTAGCTAGTTTTTGTGCAACCCAACTTATAATAATTATTATTATGTCCACTACTGTAGGTGGTGATCTATTACTACTCTGTGCTGTGCTTATAAACTTGGTGGTCCCACCCCTTGCAAATTTACAATTTCGCTCGGTCTAGTTTAGTTTACGCTGAGCAGTGGAAACCCCAACGCTGGGTGCGGTGACAGCGGCGAGAGCGGCGGCAGACCACGGAGCAATGACTCCCAGTACTGCTCCGAGCTCCCGTTCGACGGTGTCACGGGGAGCCACTCAGCGCCTCCGCCTGTCGTCCCGGTCGCAGTCGACGTCACCGTCGATGACGGCGAGGTGGACGAGGACGCCTGGGTCGACGCCGACAGCGGCGGCGCCTCCATCTTCACCGCCTTGCTCTTGCTCACCACGGCGATCACCTCGACGTCGGGGTCCTCACGCTCCACCATCCGCGGCCGTTTCCGCTTGTTCGCCGTCGAGGCCTGCGTCGCCACCGCGGGAGGCGCCGGCGGCGCCCAGAGGTCATCAGCGCCGCGGGTGCCAACCTCGTTCGGGAAGTTGAGGATGGCCTTGGAGCCGCGCATGCGGAACGCGGCGCGGTCGTAGGCGCGCGCGGCCTCCACGCGGGTGTCGTACGTGCCGAGCCACACGCGCGAGCCGCGGCGCTTCGGGTCGCGGATCTCCGCCGCGTACTTGCCCCCAGGGCCGCTGCCGGACGCCGCGGTACTTGCGTAAGTCCTCGCTGGCGGCCGCGGCCGGCGGCGGGGCGGCCCAGGCGTACGAGCTCGGCGGCACGGAGATGGTGAGCGGCTGCCTCATGGTGGTGGCCACGGGCGACGACGGGTCGGTACCAAACTTTATTATCATCACCGGTGGCGCCGGCTCCTGCGCTCGGAACGCCGCCGCCTCGCTGACAGCAGCGGCGGCGGTTGGAGCAGCTCCCACGTCTATGTAGCCTTGATGCTGCTGCTGTGGCAAGAACGACATGGGCTGCTGGAACTGGAACTCCGGCTGATGAGGTGGCACGACCGGGAAGGTAGCGTCGTCGGAAACTACGGCAGGGTTGGCCACCGGCGGGATGCTGGCATCACCGCCGAACATGAAGTCGCCGATGAAGTCGAGGGCGAAGCCGTCGGCGTCTCCGGTGAAGTCCATGCTCATGTTCACGTCTCTCGATGGATCGGAGCTGCACAGCTGTACGTAGCGGTGGAGAGGATGGCACAAGAACACAAAAACTCTCAGCGGCAGAGATTGTCCGGTGTCTTTCTGGGTTTTTTCTCTCTGTGTGTGTCCGTCGAATAGCTGATGCTCCGTGGACAAGACTACGGCCAGGCGGTGCCCTGTATTTATAGCAAGAAATCACTAGTTAAGAGGAGACTGAAAGCCTAGGGCTTTCCTCCAGCCAGGTGAATTTGTTTGACCACACCCTTTGATTAGTGGACTCGCTCTAGTCTTTATCCTCATCTTGATCGTAATTATAAACTTCATCTCACAGTGTGTAGTGCGTCTGTTTCGCTGTTGGGGATCACGGGAGCTAAGCCGGAAACAAAAAATGGATGGATACCGTATCCACCCTTTCGATTTGCTGCCATATGTCCAGTCTCATAGATCTAACAACATTTTTCGGTCTATCTTCCATGGGGCTACATGCGTCAAGTCAATCGTGGACCAATGTCGGTTAGGCCAAATTGATTTATTTAGCTCATGTAGGCCCATAATATTTATTTTTAATGTTCTTGATCTTCCTTGGTCAACCTGACCCACCATGATTGACTTGACTCATGTAGGCCCACAAAAGATAGACCCGATGATGTTGAAACTAAAACCAAGTCAATCATGGACTAGTGTAGTTGGACCAAATCTAAAAATTGATTATTTAAATTGGACACGTGGCAATAGATCTGCTATCTATGGTGGATACAGCACCCATCCATTTTTTCCGCTATTATCCGTTGTAGTGAATGTTTATTTTCTTTTTCTTAAGAAAGACGAATGCAGTTACTATGAACTTTCTTGAGTTTTTGAGCTGTGGAAGAAACAAGAAAGGGATTGGACGAAATTATGTACAGCTGGAGCCAATCCAAAACATAATACCATAAATAAATCACATTCCTCAAACTTGAAGAATCCATGTCTAGTAAGATTAAAGGAGAGACCAAGCTAACCACTACAAAGCTGGCTACAAGCTTACAACGACAACGCGTGATGGCTTCAAAGACTGTAATTTCCCTAATTAAAGAAACGCCTGTCTGGAGATATACGACAAGAGTGATTAGTGGAGGCAGCTTTGGATGGGCAGGAATTGTAGAGTCTGACATTGATGAATGAACGGATCCAACACGTATGTACTCTCTATGTAAATCATCTAAATTGGCATTTTGCCGGATGCGTGTCAACAAAGAACAGGTCGCTGGAGTATTTTGGCCAGGGCCCAAAATATTTTATAAATTGGCATTCTAGCTGGATCCTCTTTTCGTTCCAAAACTTGAGCTTTATCCAATCCAATTTTTCTCGACTTTGATCGAGGATTTGGTGATAAATACTAGCATGTACAGGTTCGAATAAATGAAAAATATTTTATGAAAAGTTGAATAATTTTTTTTTTTGATGGTGTAAATGTTTACATATTTTGCTATAGAACACTGAAAATTTGAGAGGAGTACGACTTAGGAGTTTAGGAAAAATTTAAAGAAATATGCAATTTATATTAGTCATGGACAGGGACGGATCCACAATATAAGTATTGATGTCACCTGACATTAATGACTTTGTACAAATACCATTATAATACCGATGTATCATAGCAGAATATCATAAAAGTTTGGCATGATTACAATGAGTGACAGCAATGGACGAAAATTCTGGATCCGTTACTAGTCATGGACCACTATGCGCTCTTTTGCTAGTTTTATTTTGCTAATTACTTGCATAGGGTTGGTATAATTTTATCAAATTTCTTTGAGAACTTCGCCTAGTGAAAACCCATGTTTTTTACCCCAACTTTGTCTTTAGAAACACTTCCAAGTGGTTTAATTTTAGTACATCGCGGAGATATGAACGTGGTAATTCCTTTGCATATTCATGAGTAGCAAGGAGTCACGAAGTTACTGTTACATTTTACCAGACATTATTTTGTGCCTTTTTGGCGCACGCGTAAGCTAGCTAGCACTTAGCAGTAGCCGACTGTTGTTTAGCGATGAGCCGATGAGCGTACGTGCGCTCATGTCACGTTAGCAATCGTGATCTCAACGGATCGGATCCTCGTTTCGCAGGAGATCGAACGGCAGCCAGCGCACATGCAGAGTTTAACTACTAGCTAGTTGCTTCCTGCTGGGTGCTAAGCTTTTCGCTAGCTAGTGCGGCGAGACGTTTACTTTGGTATCGACGTACACATGCACACGCCTGGACGATGCACGCAAGTTAAGGTGGTGAGGAGAGCTCGTTTGGCTCGCTCGTGCGCGTAACTACCCATGCAGGTGTGGACTGGGTCTCCTCTCCTCGCTTTGTTAACTGCACGTATAGTGACATGCATGCTTAATTGTTGCGGCTAGTCTAGACTGAGAGATGCACGCATGCATCGATGCGGCTCGTTCATGGATCGTAAGCTAGCGACGGCTTGGAAGAAAGTTACTCGCAGTGATTGGGCTTTGATCTGGACGTACGTCTACCTGCCCATCATCGACCTTGTCTTGGACGGCTGGGATTGAAGAGGAGCCTGTACGAACTGTACTGATGCATCCCACGTACGTAAGCGTACAGTAGCTAGATAGCTGCTGCACTCTACTGTTCGACGATGATATACCGTTAGCCATCTGCATCGACCTCATCGATCACATGCAGTGGTTCGACTTGCTTAGTCGTCAATTCATAGTGATGTAAGGACCGGGTCCGTCGGCCGCTAATACTACTCGTTCGTTGGTCTCATTAATGATTATTGACTTGGTGATGCATATGCTGATATGCATACAGTATGCATGCTCTCAAGCCTCAAGTGTAGCAACCGGCCGTTTGGGATTAAGATGCATAAATATGCACTCAACTGTGGCCACCACCCCGGAAGTTAGACACATGCACAAAATACAAATTTTCTTGAAGCAACCTATGTACAAAATACAACAGTTGATCGAGTCACATCTAGAAACGATCACGCCTTCCCTTGGCGAGAGAATAAAGCGGTTCAAAGACAAGGTCCTGCGCAAGGCTTCGCCGCCTTTGTTGCCTCTGCCGGTGCAGGTGTCAACGCCAGAGCCTACGCTGCCGCACCGCAGCAGGAGGCTCGCCGCTCAGCCGTTCGCGCATATGCCAGTTGCGAAGCGAGGGGAGATGTTGGTGATGCAACGGATGAGTTTATTGATGGACGTACGGTGCCCTCTACGGCGGAGCGACAGGCCTACTACGACAGAGTTTACGGCGACAACCGCACTCCCTTCGCAAAAGGAGGCGTCGCGCCGGATCATCCGGACTCGTCGGGTGTAGGACGAGGCGGTCGGCGCGCCCTTACGAGCCGTCGCATCTGAACGGCGATGTCGACTAGTTTGCTTATCTAGTGAGTAATCGCGTTTGTTCATGGCGCGTCGTTGTAACTCTTAACCCTTAATACAAAAGACGCGCAAACCTTTGCGTGTTCGAAAAAAGAAACGATCGCACGGTACACTAGACTTGGTATCTTGTTTGGCGATAGTCTACTGACTGAAAATCTGATTATAGAAGTTGGAGTGCACAGGTGCATGCATGCATGCCAAAGATCGAGCGGCACACATGTGCAGTGCAGCAGGATACTAGGAGAGGATCAGAGAAATAGGAGTACAGTATACAAAGGCTCTGACTTTGTGCCTGAGGCACGAACATCCACATACCACATGGCCGCCATGCCATGCATGCACACTCTGCGTGGCGCAGGTCCCACGAAGCCGCTCTCTCCTGCCGCTGAAACTTCGGAACTCATCGTCGTTGACTCTCTAACTGCAGAGTGTTGTGGGGTCAGAGTCTCAGTCAGAGAATACGACCTGTACTACGCAGAAAAGTACTCCCGGAAAGATTCCGGCGGCGGCTTAACTAACTTTTACCTGTTCTCGTACGTGCATGTGCCGAGCCGCTGAAACTACGATCGATCGATCGATCGCGGCTACCGTCCCGTCCCTACTAGCTAGGCTACAACAATTCTGTGTGATGACGAGCTCGATCGGTTCTCCCTGTCAATGAGACGTAACTCGTCACACTCCGGAGTTCACACTTGCAGAACTGCTGTCCTGATCCTCCGTCAGGGCCTTCGCCGCGCCGCTGGTTTCCTCGTCGATCCGTGGAACAGTAGCTCCTCGCCTCCTCGGTGACGAGCGGCGTTATGCTGCATGCAATGCAAGTCATCCATCCATGACTTTGATAGCGCCGGTAATACCGGTGGCATGGTACTGAGTCTTGGAAGACGCTACTGTAAGTCAAGTTATTATTACTGTTGATATTTTTTATTGTTGTTTTACTTAGACTATTACACTATGTGAATGGTTCAATGGATAACGTCAGTGGTTCCAATAGTAATAAAGACAATGATTTAAACTATTACAACAATCATAGAGAAGCATATAAATAACTACAGAAAATGTTTGCTTCTCTATGATTGTTGTATGTCATTACTAACTAAAAAGCAACAAAAAACTTCTAATTGGTTTAAGAAAACCTGGTATTGGTGTCTTGGCATTTGTTTCAAAATTTAATTAATGAATTTTAGTATTAGTCCACTATTGGAACTTAGTGTCCACTATAGCCTTAATAACATATTGATGATTCACAAATTAATATTCTACTGAAGCTGCTATTTTCTACTCTCTCTCCATTCCATACTAAGATGTTTTTGTTTTTCTAGATACATAACTTTTGCTATGCACTTAAATATAAAATATATCTAGAGATTTATTAAAAAAAATTCCTGTAATTGGAGAAAAATTCAATGGCGATCCGGCGGCAACGAAGGTAGGAGGCAATGGTAGGCAATGAGGCGGAGGCAACGGGAGGCAATTTCCATGTCTATGACGGTGGGTCACATGAGCAAAAATCGTCTACCAGTAATGTATCTACAAAGACCAATGTGTCTTACAGTTTGAAACAAAGAGAAATTTATTATCTTGCACACGATGAGTTTGAAACAAAGAGAAATTTATTATCTTGCACACGATGAGGGAGCATATATAATATTGCGTACGTTTTTACCAAAGTACTAGAAGAGTTTTTTTTTAGCACGAGATTATATAACATGGAAATAGCTGAAATGAGCCATGGAACGCATCCACTGAAACTAAAATAAACCGAAGAGGTACCAAAGAAGACCATTTTGCATTGTTTGGAAAGCTAAGCCGTGTCCTTTTCTGTCAAACGGAGAAAACCAGTTACTAGGCCTTGGGCGGATCGAGGGATGGAGAATGTTGTCATGATCACATCCAAGCCCCCAGTGGGATCGCTCGACAACTTGGGTACGGTCCAAAATGTCCTAACGGAACAGAGGATAATAGAAGCAGGAGTATATATCAGCTGGCCTGGTCAACACAACACGTACGTCGCTCCAAACGGCCGGACTGACCTTGACCACCGGCCGCTTCGGCCGGCCGGCCGGCCAGCGATCGGCGCAACGCCGCGAGCCCGGTCCTATTCTACGTAGTCCGTGACTCCCGGCCGCGGACCGCGTCCTGGCGCGGGAGCGGAGCCCGTGATCTCGCTCGCGCAGACCCTCCACTCCGCTATTCAGGTTTCTGTCCGAGTCCGAACGCGAGAGTACAGCAAGTCAAGAACTTTTCATGTGCGCCCGCGGTTGCCGGCCTTGCGGCGGACGCTGCCAAAGCAAAGATATTTGCATCTCCGGATCTCGGGATAAGGCATTAAGGCTGAGGTCCTCCACACGCAGAGTTTACGTATAGTGAGTATAGACTGTATAGTACGTTTGTGTCAACAGTGTAGCTGCAAGTGTCGCTGGCACTCAACTTAATTTTGCGACAGAACACATATGTCCTGCCTCTTACAATGCCACATGGGATCTATGTTATGTTATTCGTCCTCCCTCGTTCACACACAATTAGTAATAGT